>OU342741.1:220380076-220637758 GCA_910589775.1 Avena eriantha
AAAGCCCAAAGAGCCCCTGGAATATGCAAATGCCACATGGGGATGGTGAACCAATGTGACAGAAGCAGTTGCCTCACCACACCCAACTGGAGTGTGTGTGTGGTCATGTGGATTTTAAAGAAGGTGTTGGTGTTGAGAATATATAACCAATGCATTGATCTCTAGAGACTCCATTTGTGTCAAACCATGGTGGTCAGAAACCCCAAAGAGTCCCTAGAATAAGCAACTGCCACATGGGGATGGTGACCAGTGTGACAAAAGCAGTTGTATCACAACACCCCACTGGGAGGACTGTGTGGTGTCATGTGGATCATACAAAAGTGTGCTTGAGAATATAGAACACATGCATTGATCTCTAGAGACTCCATTTGTGTCAAACCATGGTGGTCAGAAAGCTCTGAAGAGGCCCCTAGAATATGCAACTGCCCACATGGGGATGGTGAACCAGTGTGACAGAAGCAGTTGCATCCACCACACCCAACTAGAGTGTGTGTGTGGTCATGTGGATCATAAGAAGGTGTGGCTTGAGAATATATAACACATGCATTGATCTATAGAGACTCCATTTGTGTCAACCATGGTGGTCAGAAAGCCCAAAGAGCCCCTGGAATATACAACTACCACATGGGGATGGTGAAACCGTGTGATATAAGCAGTTGCATCACCCCACCCAACTGGAGTGTGTGTGTGTGGTCATGTGGATCATAAAGGTGGTGTGGTTTTGAGAATATATAAAACATGCATTGATCTCTAGAGACTCCATTTGTGTCAAACCACGGTGGTAAAAAACAAAGATCCCTTGGAATATGCAACTTCCACATGGGGATGGGGAACCAGTGTGACAGAAGCAGTTTGCATCACCACACCCAACTTGAGTGTGTGTGTGGTCATGTGGATCATAAAGGTGGTGTGGTTTTGAGAATATATAACACATGCATTGATCTCTAGAGACTCCATTTGTGTTAAACCATGGTGGTCAGAAATCCCAAAGAGTCCCTGGAATATGCAACTGCCACATGGGGATGGTGAACCAGTGTGACAAAAGCAGTTGTATCACCACACCCAACTGGAGTGTGTCTGTGGTCATGTGGATCATACAGGAGGTGTGCTTGAGAATATATAACACATGCATTGATCTCTAGAGACTCCATTTGTGTCACACCATGGTCGTAAGAAAGCCCAAAGAGCCCCTGGAATATGCAACTGCCACATGGGGATGGTGAACCAGTGTGACAGAAGCAGTTGCATCACCACACCCAACTAGAGTGTGTGTGGTCATGTGGATCATAAAGAAGGAGTGCTTTTGAGAATATATAACACATGTATTGATCTCTAAAGACTCCATTTCTGAGAAACCATGGTGGTTAGAAAGCGAAAACATCCCTTGGAATATGCAACTGCCACATGGGGATGGTGAACCAGTGTGACAGAAGCAGTTGCGTCACTACCGCCAACTGGAGTGTTTGTGTGGTCATGTGGATCATAAAGAAGGTGTGTTTTTGAGAATATATAACACATGCATTGATCTCTAGAGACTCCATTTGTGTCAAACCATGGTGGTCAGAAAGCCCAAAGAGCCCCTGGAATATGCAACTGCTGCATGGGGATGGTGAAACTGTGTGACATAAGCTGTTGCATCACCACACCCAACTGGAGTGTGTGTGATGTGGATCATAAAGGTGGTGTGGTTTTGAGAATATATAACACATGCATTGATGTCTAGAGACTCCATTTGTGTCAAACCATGGTGGTCAGAAACCCCAAGAGTCCCTGGAATATGCAACTGCCACATGTGGATGGTGCACGAGTGTGACAAAAGCAGTTGCATCACCACACCCAACTAGAGTGTGTGTGTGGTCATGTGGATCATAAAGAAGGTGTGCTTGAGAATATATAAAACATGCATTGATCTTTAGAGACTCCATTTGTGTCAAACCATGGTGGTCAGAAAGCCCAAAGAGCCCCTGGAATATGCAACTACCACATGGGGATGGTGAAACCGTGTGACATAAGCAGTTGCATCACCCCACCCAACTAGAGTGTGTGTGTGGTCATGTGGATCATAAAGGTGGTGTGGTTTTGAGAATATATAAAAAATGCAGTGATCTCTAGAGACTCCATTTGTGTCTAACCATGGTGGTAAAAAAAATCCCTTGGAATATGCAACTGCCACATGGGGATGGTGAACCAGTGTGATAGAAGCAGTTGCATCACCACACCCAACTAGAGTGTGTGTCTGGTCATGTGGATTTTAAAGAAGGTGTGGTGTTGAGAATATATAACACATGAGTTGATCTGAAGAGACTCCATTTGTGTCAAACCATGGTCGTCAGAAACCTCAAAGAGCCCCTGGAGATGCAAATGCCACATGGGGATGGTGAACCAGTGTGACAAAAGTAGTTGCATCACCACACCCCACTTGAGTGTGTGTGTGGTCATGTGGATCATAAAGAAGGTGTGCTTGAGAATATATAACACATGCATTAACTCCATTTGTGTCAAACTATGGTGGTTAGGAAGCCCAAAGAGCCCCTGGAATATGCAACTGCCACATGGGGACGGTGAACCAGTGTGAACGAAGCAGTTGCATCACTACACCCAACTGGAGTTTGTGTGTGGTCATGTGGATTATAAAGAAGGTGTGGTTTTGAGAATATATAACACATGCATTGTTCTCTAGAGACTCCATTTGTGTCAAACCATGGTGGTCAGAATGCCCCAAGAGCCCCTGGAATATGCAACTACCGCATGGGGATGGTGAAACCGTGTGACATAAGCAGTTGCATCACCACACCCAACTGGAGTGTGTGTGTGGTCATGTGGATCATAAAGGTGGTGTGGTTTTGAGAATATATAAAACATGCATTGATCTCTAGAGACTCCATCTGTGTCTAACCATGGTGGTAAAAAAACAAAGATCCCTTGGAATATGCAACTGCCACATGTGGATGGTGAACGAGTGTGACAAAAGCAGTTGTATCACCACACCCAACTAGAGTGTGTGTGTGGTCATGTGGATCATAAAGAAGGTGTGCTTGAGAATATATATAACACATGCATTGATCTTTAGAGACTCCATTTGTGTCAAACCATGGTGGTCAAAAAGCCTAAAGAGCCCTTGAATATGCAACTGCCACATGGGGATGGGTGAACCAGTGTGAAAGAAGCCGTTTGCATCACCACACCCAACTAGTGTGTGTGTGTGGTCATGTGGATCATAAAGAAGGTGTGCTTTTGAGAATATATAACACATGTATTGTTCTCTAAAGACTCTATTTGTGAGAAACCATGGTGGTTAGAAAGTGAAAGGATCCCTTGGAATATGCAACTGCCACATGGGGATGCTGAACCAGGTGTGACAGAAGCAGTTGCATCACTACACCCAACTGGAGTGTGTGTGTGGTCCTGTGGAGCATAAATAAGGTGTGGTTTTGAGAACATATAACTCATGCATTGATCTCTAGAGACTCCATTTGTGTCAAACCATGGTGGTCAGAAAGCCCAAAGAGCCCCTGGAATATGCAACTGCCACATGGGGATGGTGAAACCGTGTGACATAAGCAGTTGCATCACCCCACCCAACTGGAGTGTGTGTGTGGTCATGTGGATCATAAAGGTTGTGTGGTTTTGAGAATATATAAAACATGCATTGATCTCTAGAGACTCCATTTGTGTCTAACCATGGTGGTAAAAAAACAAAGATCCCTTGGAATATGCAACTGCCACATGGGGATGTTGAACCAGTGTGACAGAAGCAGTTGCATCACCACACCCAACTACAGTGTGTGTCTGGTCATGTGGATTTGAAATAAGGTGTGGTGTTGAGAATATATAACACATTCATTGATCTCTAGAGACTCCGTTTGTGTCAAACCATGGTGGTTAGAAAACCCAAAGAGCCCCTGGAATATGCAACTGCCACATGGGGATGGTGAACCAGTGTGACAGAAGCAGTTGCATCACTACACCCAACTGGAGTGTGTGTGTGGTCATGTGGATCATAAATAAGGTGTGGTTTCGAGAATATATAACACATGCATTGAGCTCTAGAAACTCCATTTGTGTCAAACCATGGTGGTCAGAATGCCCAAAGAGCCCCTAGAATATGCAACTGCCGCATGGGGATGGTGAAACCGTGGTGACATAAGCAGTTGCATCACCACACTCAACTGGAGTGTGTGTGTGGTCATGTGGATCATAAAGGTGGTGTGGTTTTTAGAATATATAACACATGCATTCATCTCTAGAGACTCCATTTGTGTCAAACCATGGTGGTCAGAAACCCCAAAGAGTCCCTGGAATATGCAACTGCCACATGGGGATGGTGAACCAGTGTGACAAAAGCAGTGGTATCACCACAACCAACTGGAGTGTGTGTGTGTGGTCATGTGGATAATAAAGGTTGTGTGGTTTTTAGAATATATAACACATGCATTGATCTCTAGAGACTCCATTTGTGTCAAACCATGGTGGTCAGAAACCCCAAAGAGCCCCTGGAATATGCAAATGCCACATGGGGATGGTGAACCAGTGTGATAGAAGCAGTTGTATCACCACACCCAACTGGAGTGTATGTGGTCATGTGGATCATAAAGAAGGTGTGCTTAAGAATATATAACACATGCATTGATCTCTAGAGACTCCATTTGTGTCAAACCATGGTGGTCAGAAAGCCCGAAGAGCCCCTAGAATATGAAACTGCCACATGGGGATGGTGAACCAGTGTGACAGAAGCAGTTGCATCACCACACCCAACTAGAGTGTGTGTGGTCATGTGGATCATAAAGAAGGTGTGCTTTTGAGAATATATAACACATGTATTGATCTCTGAAGACTGCATTTCTAAGAAACCATGGTGGTTAGAAAGGGAAAACATCCCTTGGAATATGCAACTGCCACACGAGGATGGTGAACCAGTGTGACAAAAGCAGTTGCATCACCACACCCAACTGGAGTGTTTGTGTGGTCATGTGGATCATAAAGAAGGTGTGGTTTTGAGAATATATAACACATGCATTGATCTCTAGAGACTCCATTTGTGTCAAACCATGGTGGTCAGAAAGCCCAAAGAGCCCCTGGAATATGCAACTGCCGCATGGGGATGGTGATGAAACCGTGTGACATAAGCTGTTGCATCACCACACCCAACTGGAGTGTGTGTGTGTGGTCATGTGGATCATAAAGGTGGTGTGGTTTTTAGAATATATAACTCATGCATTGATCTCTAGAGACTCCATTTGTGTCAAACCATGGTGGTCAGAAACCCCAAAGAGTCCCTGGAATATGCAACTGCCACATGTGGATGGTGAACGAGTGTGACAAAAGCAGTTGTATCACCACACCCAACTGGAGTGTGTATGTGGTCATGTGGATCATACAGAAGGTGTGCTTGAGAATATATAACACATGCATTGATCTCTAGAGACTCCATTTGTGTCAAACCATGGTGGTCATAAAGCCCGAAGAGCCCCTAGAATATGAAACTGCCACATGGGGATGGTGAACCAGTGTGACAGAAGCAGTTGCATCACCACACCCAACTAGAGTGTGTGTGGTCATGTGGATCATAAAGAAGGTGTGCTTTTGAGAATATATAACACATGTATTGATCTCTGAAGACTGCATTTCTAAGAAACCATGGTGGTTAGAAAGGGAAAACATCCCTTGGAATATGCAACTGCCACACGAGGATGGTGAACCAGTGTGACAAAAGCAGTTGCATCACCACACCCAACTGGAGTGTTTGTGTGGTCATGTGGATCATAAAGAAGGTGTGGTTTTGAGAATATATAACACATGCATTGATCTCTAGAGACTCCATTTGTGTCAAACCATGGTGGTCAGAAAGCCCAAAGAGCCCCTGGAATATGCAACTGCCGCATGGGGATGGTGAAACCGTGTGACATAAGCTGTTGCATCACCACACCCAACTGGAGTGTGTGTGTGTGGTCATGTGGATCATAAAGGTGGTGTGGTTTTTAGAATATATAACTCATGCATTGATCTCTAGAGACTCCATTTGTGTCAAACCATGGTGGTCAGAAACCCCAAAGAGTCCCTGGAATATGCAACTGCCACATGTGGATGGTGAACGAGTGTGACAAAAGCAGTTGTATCACCACACCCAACTAGAGTGTGTGTGTGGTCATGTGGATCATAAAGAAGGTGTGCTTGAGAATATATATAACACATGCATTGATCTTTAGAGACTCCATTTGTGTCAAACCATGGTGGTCAAAAAGCCTAAAGAGCCCCTGGAATATGCAACTGCCACATGGGGATGGTGAACTAGTGTGACAGAAGCAGTTGCATCACCACATCCAACTAGTCTGTGTGTGTGGTCATGTGGATCATAAAGAAGGTGTGCTTTTGAGAATATATAACACATGTATTGTTCTCTAAAGACTCTATTTGTGAGAAACCATGGTGGTTAGAAAGCGAAAGGATCCCTTGGAATATGCAACTACCACATGGGGATGCTGAACCAGTGTGACAGAAGCAGTTGCATCACTACACCCAACTGGAGTGTGTGTGTGGTCCTGTGGAGCATAAAGAAGGTGTGGTTTTGAGAACATATAACACATGCATTGATCTCTAGAGACTCCATTTGTGTCAAACCATGGTGGTCAGAAAGCCCAAAGAGCCCCTGGAATATGCAACTGCCACATGGGGATGGTGAAACCGTGTGACATAAGCAGTTGCATCACCCCACCCAACTTGAGTGTGTGTGTGGTCATGTGGATCATAAAGGTTGTGTGGTTTTGAGAATATATAAAACATGCATTGATCTCTAGAGACTCCATTTGTGTCTAACCATGGTGGTAAAAAAACAAAGATCCCTTGGAATATGCAACTGCCACATGGGGATGGTGAACCAGTGTGACAGAAGCAGTTGCATCACCACACCCAACTAGAGTGTGTGTCTGGTCATGTGGATTTTAAATAAGGTGTGGTGTTGAGAATATATAACACATGAATTGATCTCAAGGGACTCCATTTGTGTCAAACCATGGTGGTCAGAAACCCCAAAGAGCCCCTGGAATATGCAAATGCCGCATGGGGATGGTGAACCAATGTGATAGATGAAGTTGTATCACCACACCCAACTGGAGTGTGTGTGGTCATGTGGATCATAAAGAAGGTGTGCTTAAGAATATATAACACATGCATTGATCTCTATAGACCCCATTTGTGTCAAACTATGGTGGTCAGAAAGCCCAAAGAGCCCTTGGAATATGCAACTGCCACATGGGGATGGTGAACCAGTGTGACAGAAGAAGTTGCATCACTACACCCAACTGGAGTGTGTGTGTGGTCATGTAGATCATAAAGAAGATGTGGTTTTGAGAATATATAACACATGCATTGATCTCTAGAGACTCCATTTGTGTCAAACCAAGGTGGTCAGAATGCCCAAAGAGCCCCTAGAATATGCAACTACCGCATGGGTGGTGAAACCGTGTGACATAAGCAGTTGCATCACCACACCAAACTGGAGTGTTTGTGTGGTCATGTGGATCATAAAGGTGGTGTGGTTTTGAGAATATATAAAACATGCATTGATCTCTAGAGACTCCATTTGTGTCAAACCATGGTGGTCAGAAACCCCAGAGAGTCCCTGGAATATGCAACTGCCACATGGGGATGGTGAACCAGTGTGACAAAAGTAGTTGTATCATCACACCCAACTGGAGTGTGTGTGTGGTCATGTGGATCATAAAGAAGGTGTCCTTGGGAATATATAACACATTCATTGATCTCTAGAGACTCCGTTTGTGTCAAACCATGGTGGTTAGAAAACCCAAAGAGCCCCTGGAATATGCAACTGCCACATGGGGATGGTGAACCAGTGTGACAGAAGCAGTTGCATCACTACACCCAACTGGAGTGTGTGTGTGGTCATGTGGATCATAAATAAGGTGTGGTTTCGAGAATATATAACACATGCATTGATCTCTAGAAACTCCATTTGTGTCAAACCATGGTGGTCAGAATGCCCAAAGAGCCCCTAGAATATGCAACTGCCGCATGGGGATGGTGAAACCGTGTGACATAAGCAGTTGCATCACCACACTCAACTGGAGTGTGTGTGTGGTCATGTGGATCATAAAGGTGGTGTGGTTTTTAGAATATATAACACATGCATTCATCTCTAGAGACTCCATTTGTGTCAAACCATGGTGGTCAGAAACCCCAAAGAGTCCCTGGAATATGCAACTGCCACATGGGGATGGTGAACCAGTGTGACAAAAGCAGTGGTATCACCACAACCAACTGGAGTGTGTGTGTGTGGTCATGTGGATAATAAAGGTTGTGTGGTTTTTAGAATATATAACACATGCATTGATCTCTAGAGACTCCATTTGTGTCAAACCATGGTGGTCAGAAACCCCAAAGAGCCCCTGGAATATGCAAATGCCACATGGGGATGGTGAACCAGTGTGATAGAAGCAGTTGTATCACCACACCCAACTGGAGTGTATGTGGTCATGTGGATCATAAAGAAGGTGTGCTTAAGAATATATAACACATGCATTGATCTCTATAGACCCCATTTGTGTCAAACTATGGTGGTCAGAAAGCCCAAAGAGCCCCTTGAATATGCAACTGCCACATGGGGATGGTGAACCAGTGTGACAGAAGCAGTTGCATCACTACACCCAACTGGAGTGTGTGTGTGGTCATGTGGATCATAAATAAGATGTGGCTTTGAGAATATATAACACATGCATTGATATCTAGAGACTCCATTTGTGTCAAACCAAGGTGGTCAGAATGCCCAAAGAGCCCCTGGAATATGCAACTACCGCATGGGTGGTGCAACCGTGTGACATAAGCAGTTGCATCACCACACCCAACTGGAGTGTGTGTGTGGTCATGTGGATCATAAAGGTGGTGTGGTTTTGAGAATATATAAAACATGCATTGATCTCTAGAGACTCCATTTCTGTCAAACCATGGTGGTCAGAAACCCCAGAGAGTCCCTGGAATATGCAACTGCCACATGGGGATGGTGAACCAGTGTGACAAAAGCAGTTGTATCACCACACCCAACTAGAATGTGTGTGTGGTCATGTGGATCATAAAGAGAGTGTGCTTGGGAATATATAACACATGCATTGATCTCCAGAGACTCCGTTTGTGTCAAACCATGGTGGTTAGAAAACCCAAAGAGCCCCTGGAATATGCAACTGCCACATGGGGATGGTGAACCAGTGTGACAGAAGCAGTTGCATCACTACACCCAACTGGAGTGTGTGTGTGGTCATGTGGATCATAAATAAGGTGTGGTTTTGAGAATATATAACACATGCATTGATCTCTAGAAACTCCATTTGTGTCAAACCATGGTGGTCGGAATGCCCAAAGAGCCCCTAGAATATGCAACTGCCGCATGGGGCTGGTGAAACCGGGTGACATAAGCAGTTGCATCACCACACCCAACTGGAGTGTGTGTGTGGTCATGTGGATCATAAAGGTGGTGTGGTGTTGAGAATATATAACACATGCATTGATCTCTAGAGACTCCATTTGTGTCAAACCATGGTGGTCAGAAAGCCCAAAGAGCCCCTGGAATATGTAACTGCCACATGGGGATGGTGAACCAGTGTGACAGAAGCAGTTGCATCACCACACCCAAATGGAGTGTGTGTGTGGTCATGTGGATTTTAAAGAAGGTGTGGTGTTGAGAATATATAACACATGCATTGATCTCTAGAGACTCCATTTGTGTCAAACCATGGTGGTCAGAAACACCAAGGAGTCCCTGGAATATGCAACTGCCACATGGGGATGGTGAACCAGTGTGACAAAACCAGTTGTATCACCACACCCAACTGGAGTGTGTGTGTGGTCATGTGGATCATACATAAGGTGTGCTTGAGAATATATAACACATGCATTGATCTCTAGAGACTCCATTTGTGTCAAACCATGGTGGTCAGAAAGCCCAAAGAGCCCCTGGAATATGTAACTGCCACATGGGGATGGTGAACCAGTGTGACAGAAGCAGTTGCATCACCACACCCAAATGGAGTGTGTGTGTGGTCATGTGGATCATAAAGAAGGTGTGGTGTTGAGAATATATAACACATGCATTGATCTCTAGAGACTCCATTTTTGAGAAACCTTGGTGGTTAAAAAGCGAAAAGATCCCTTGGAATATGGAACTGCCAAATGGGGATTGTGAACCAGTGTGACAGAAGCAGTTGCATCACTACACCCAACTGGAGTGTTTGTGTGGTCATGTGGATCATAAAGAAGGTGTGGTTTTGAGAATATATAACACATGCATTGATCTCTAGAGACTCCATTTGTGTCAAACCATGGTGGTCAGAAAGCCCAAAGAGCCCCTGGAATATGCAACTGCCGCATGGGGATGGTGAAACCGTGTGGCATAAGCTGTTGCATCACCACACCCAACTGGAGTGTGTGTGGTCATGTGGATCATAAAGGTGGTGTGGTTTTGAGAATATATATAACAAGAATTGATCTCTAGAGACTCCATTTGTGTCAAACTATGGTGGTCAGAAAGCCCAAAGAGCCCCTGGAATATGCAACTGCCACATGGGGATGGTGAACCAGTGTGACAGAAGCATTTGCATCACCACACCCAACTGGAGTGTGTGTGTGGTCATGTGGATCATAAAGAAGGTGTGGTTTTGAGAATATATAACACGTGCATTGATCTCTAGAGACTCAATTTGTGTCAAACCATGGTGGTCAGAAAGCCTAAAGAGCCCCTGGAATAGGCAACTGCCACATGGGGATGGTGAACCAGTGTGACAGAAGCAGTTGCATCACCACACCCAACTAGACCGTGTGTCTGGTCATGTGGATTTTAAAGAAGGTGTGGTGTTGAGAATATATAACACATGAATTGATCTCAAGAGACTCCATTTGTGTCAAACCATGGTGGTCAGAAACCCCAAAGAGCCCCTGGAATATGCAAATGCCACATGGGGATGGTTAACTAGTGTGACAGAAGCAGTTGTGTCACCACACCCAACTGTAGTGTGTGTGTGGTCATGTGGATCATAAAGAAGGTGTGCTTGAGAATATATAACACATGCATTGATCACTATAGACTCCATTTGGGTCAAACTATGGTGGTCAGAATGCCCAAAGAGCCCCTGGAATATGCAACTGCCACATGGGGATGGTGAACAAGTGTGACAGAAGCAGTTGCATCACTACACCCAACTGGAGTGTGTGTGTGGTCATGTGGATCATAAAGAAGGTGTGGTTTTGAGAATATATAACACATGCATTGATCTCTAGAGACTCCATTTGTGTCAAACCATGGTGGTCAGAAATACCAAAGAGTCCCTGGAATATGCAACTGCCACATGGGGATGGTGAACCAGTGTGACAAAACCAGTTGTATCACCACACCCAACTTGAGTGTGTGTGTGGTCATGTGGATCAAACATAAGGTGTGCTTGAGAATATATAACACATGGATTGATCTCTAAAGACTCCATTTGTGTCAAACCATGGTGGTCAGAAAGCCCAAAGAGCCCCTGGAATATGCAACTGCCACATGGGGATGGTGAACCAGTGTGGCAGAAGCAGTTGTATCACCACACCCAACTAGAGTGTGTGTGGTAATGTGGATCATAAACAAGGTGTGCTTTTGAGAATATATAACACATGTATTGATCTCTAAAGACTCCACTTCTGAGAAACCATGGTGGTTAATAAGCGAAAAGATCCCTTGGAATATGGAACTGCCACATGGGGATTGTGAACTAGTGTGACAGAAGCAGTTGCATCACTACACCCAACTGGAGTGTGTGTGTGGTCATGTGGATCATAAAGGTGGTGTGGTTTTGAGAATATATAACACAAGAATTAATCTCTAGAGACTCCATTTGTGTCAAACTATGGTGGTCAGAAAGCCTAAAGAGCCCCTGGAATATGCAACTGCCACATGGGGATGGTGGACCAGTGTGACAGAAGCATTTGCATCACCACACCCAACTGGAGTGTGTGTGTGGTCATGTGGATCGCAAAGAAGGTGTGGTTTTGAGAATATATAACACATGCATTGATCTCTAGAGACTCCATTTGTGTCAAACCATGGTGGTCAGAAAGCCTAAAGAGCCCCTGGAATAGAAAACTGCCACATGGGGATGGTGAACCAGTGTGACAGAAGCAGTTGCATCACCACTCCCAACTAGACTGTGTGTCTGGTCATGTGGATTTTAAAGAAGGTGTGGTGTTGAGAATATATAACACATGAATTGATCTCAAGAGACTCCATTTGTGTCAAACCATGGTGGTAAGAATCCCCAAAGAGCCCCTGGAATATGCAAATGCCACATGGGGATGGTTAACTAGTGTGAAAGAAGCAGTTGTATCACCACACCCAACTGGAGTGTGTGTGGTCATGTGGATCATAAAGAAGGTGTGCTTTAGAATATATAACACATGCATTGATCTCTAGAGACTCCATTTGTGTCAAACCATGGTGGTTAGAAAGCCCAAAGAGCCCCTAGAATATGCAACTTCCACATGGGGATGGTGAACCAGTGTGACAGAAGCAGTTGCATCACTACACCCAACTGGAGTGTGTGTGTGGTCATGTGGATCATAAAGAAGGTGTGTTTTTGAGAATATATAACACATGCATTGATCTCTAGAGACTCCATTTGTGTCAAACCATGGTGGTCAGAATGCCCAAAGAGCCCCTGGAATATGCAACTGCCGCATGGGTATGGTGAAACCGTGTGACATAAGCAGTTGCATCACCACACCCAACTGCAGTGTGTGTGTGGTCATGTGGATCATAAAGGTGGTGTGGTTTTGAGAATATATAACACATGCATTGATCTCTAGAGACTCCATTTGTGTCAAACTATGGTGGTCAGAAACCCTAGAGAGTCCCTGGAATATGCAACTGCACATGGGGATGGTGAACCAGTGTGACAAAAAGAAGTTGTATCACCACACCCAACTGGAGTGTGTGTGTGGTACTGTGGATCATAAAGAAGGTGTGCTTCAGAATATATGACACATGCATTGATCTCTAGAGAAGCCATTTGTGTCAAAACATGGTGGTTAGAAAGCTCACAGAGCCCCTGGAATATGCAACTGCCACTTGGGGATGGTGAACCAGTGTGATAGAAGCAGTTGCATCACTACACCCAATTAGAGTGTGTGTGTGGTCATGTGGATCATAAATAAGGTGTGGTTTTGAGAATATATAACACATGCATTGATCTCTAGAGACTCCATTTATGTCAAACCATGGTGGTCAGAATGCCCAAAGAGCCCCTGGAATATGCAACTGCCGCATGGGGATGGTGAAACCGTGTGACATAAGCAGTTGCATCACCACACCCAACTGGAGTGTGTGTGTGGTCATGTGGATCATAATGGTGGTGTGGTTTTGAGAATATATAACACATGCATTGATCTCTAGAGACTCCATTTGTGTCAAACCATGGTGGTCAGAAACCCCAAAGAGTCCTTGGAATATGCAACTGCCACATGGGGATGGTGAACCAGTGTGACAGAAGCAGTTGCATCACTACAACCAACTAGAGTGTGTGTGAGGTCATGTGGATCATAAAGAAGGTGTGGTTTTGAGAATATATAACTCATGCATTCATCTCTGGAGACTCCATTTGTGTCTAACCATGGTGGTCAGAAAGCTCAAAGAGTCCCTGGAATATGAAACTGCCACATGGGGACGGTGAAACCGTGTGACATAAGCAGTTGCATCACCACACCCAACTGGAGTGTGTGTGTGTGTGGTCATGTGGATCATAAAGGTGGTGTGGTTTTGAAAATATATAACACATGCATTGATCTCTAGAGACTCCATTTGTGTCTAACCATGGTGGTCACAAAGCCGAAAGAGCCCCTAGAATATGCAAATGCCACATGGGGATGGTGAACCAGTGTGACAGAAGGAGTTGCATTACCACACCCAACTGGAGTGTGTGTGTGGTCATGTGGATTTTAAAGAAGGTGTGGTGTTGAGAATATATAACACATTCATTGATCTCAAGAGACTCCATTTGTGTCAAGCCATGGTGGTTAGAAAGCCCAAAGATCCCTGGAATATGCAACTGCCACATGGGGATGGTGAACCAGTGTGACAGAAGTAGTTGCATCACCACACCCAACTAGAGTGTGTGTGTGCTCATGTGGATCATAAAGAAGGTGTGATTTTGAGAATATATAACACATGTATTGATCTCTAAAGACTCCATTTCTGAGAAACCATGGTCGTTAGAAAACGAAAAGATCCCTTGGAATATGCAACTGCCACATGGGGATGGTGAACCAGTGTGACAGAAGCAGTTGCATCACTACAACTAACTAGAGTGTGTGTGAGGTCATGTGGATCATAAAGAATGTGTGGTTTTCAGAATATATAGCTCATGCATTGATCTCTAGAGACTCCATTTGTGTCTAACCATGGTGGTCAGAAAGCTCAAAGAGCCCCTGGAATATGAAACTGCCACATGGGGACAGTGAAACCGTGTGACATAAGCAGTTGCATCACCACAACCAACTGGAGTGTGTGTGTGTGGTCATGTGGATCATAAAGGTGGTCTGGTTTTGAAAATATATAACACATGCATTGATCTCTAGAGACTCCATTTGTGTCAAACCATGGTGGTCACAAAGCCCAAAGAGTCCCTGGAATATGCAACTGCCACATGTGGATGGTGAACGATTGTGACAAAAGCAGTTGTATCACCACACCCAACTAGAGTGTGTGTGTGGTCATGTGGATCATAAAGAAGGTGTGCTTGAGAATATATATAACACATGCATTGATCTCTAGAGACTCAATTTGTGTCAAACCATGGTGGTCATAAAGCCCAAAAAGCCCCTAGAATATGCAAATGCCACATGGGGATGGTGAACCAGTGTGACAGAAGGAGTTGCATTACGACACCCAACTAGAGTGTGTGTGTGGTCATGTGGATTTTAAAGAAGGTGTGGTGTTGAGAATATATAACACATGCATTGATCTCAAGAGACTCCATTTGTGTCAAACCATGGTGGTTAGAAATCCCAAAGATCCCTTGAATATGCAACTGCCACATGGGGATGGTGAACCAGTGTGACAGAAGTAGTTGCATCACCACACCCAACTAGAGTGTGTGTGTGCTCATGTGGATCATAAAGAAGGTGTGATTTTGAGAATATATAACACATGTATTGATCTCTAAAGAGTCCATTTCAGAGAAACCATGGTCGTTAGAAAATGAAAAGATCCCTTGGAATATGCAACTGCCACATGGGGATGGTGACCCAGTGTGACAGAAGCAGTTGCATCACTACAACCAACTAGAGTGTGTGTGAGGTCATGTGGATCATAAAGAATGTGTGGTTTTGAGAATATATAACTCATGCATTGATCTCTAGAGACTCCATTTGTGTCTAACCATGGTGGTCAGAAAGCTCAAAGAGCCCCTGGAATATGAAACTGCCACATGGGGACGGTGAAACCGTGTGACATAAGCAGTTGCATCACCACACCCAACTGGAGTGTGTGTGTGTGGTCATGTGGATCATAAAGGTGGTGTGGTCTTGAAAATATATAACACATGCATTGATCTCTAGAGACTCCATTTGTGTCAAACCATGGTGGTCACAAAGCCCAAAGAGCCCCTAGAATATGCAAATGCCACATGGGGATGGTGAACCAGTGTGACAGAAGGAGTTGCATTACCACACCCAACTAGAGTGTGTGTGTGGTCATGTGGATCATAAAGATGGTGTACTTGAGAATATATAACACATGCATTGATCTCAAGAGACTCCATCTGTGTCAAACCATGGTGGTTAGAAAGCCCAAAGATCCCTGGAATATGCAACTGCCATATGGGGATGGTGAACCAGTGTGACAGAAGTAGTTGCATCACCACACCCAACTAGAGTGTGTGTGTGCTCATGTGGATCATAAAGAAGGTGTGATTTTGAGAATATATAACACATGTATTGATCTCTAAAGACTCCATTTCTGAGAAACCATGGTCGTTAGAAAACGAAAAGATCCCTTGGAATATGCAACTGCCACATGGGGATGGTGAACCAGTGTGACAGAAGCAGTTGCATCACTACAACCAACTAGAGTGTGTGTGGGGTCATGTGGATCATAAAGAATGTGTGGTTTTGAGAATGTATAATTCATGCATTGATCTCTAGACACTCCATTTGTGTCTAACCATGGTGGTCAGAAAGCTCAAAGAGCCCCTGGAATATGAAACTGCCACATGGGGACGGTGAAACCGTGTGACATAAGCAGTTGCATCACCACACCCAACTGGAGTGTGTGTGTGGTCATGTGGATCATATAGGTGGTGTGGTTTTGAGAATATATAAAACATGCATTGATCTCTAGAGACTCCATTTGTGTCAAACCACGGTGGTAAAAAACAAAGATCCCTTGGAATATGCAACTGCCAAAGGGGGATGGTGAACCAGTGTGACAGAAGTAGTTGCATCACCACACCCAACTAGAGTAAGTGTGTGCTCATGTGGATCATAAAGAAGGTGTGCTTTTGAGAATATATAACACATTTATTGACCTTTAAAGACTCCATTTCTGAGAAAACCATGGTCGTTAGAAAGCGAAAAGATCCCTTGGAATATGCAACTCCCACATGGGGATGGTGAACCAGTGTGACAGAAGCAGTTGCATCACTACAACCAACTGGAGTGTGTGTGAGGTCATGTGGATCATAAAGAAGGTGTGGTTTTGAGAATACATAACTTATGCATTGATCTCTAGAGACTCCATTTGTGGCTAACCATGGTGGTCAGAAAGCTCAAAGATCCCCTGGAATATGCAACTGCCACATGGGGATGGTGAAACCGTGTGACATAAGCAGTTGCATCATCACATCCAACTGGAGTGTGTGTGTGTTGTCATGTGGATCATAAAGGTGGTTTGGTTTTGAGAATATATAACCCATGCATTGATCTCTAGAGACTCCATTTGTGTCAAACCATGGTGGTCACAAAGCCCAAAGAGCCCCTAGAATATGCAAATGCCACATGGGGATGGTGAACCAGTGTGACAGAAGGAGTTGCATTACCACACCCAACTAGAGTGTGTGTGTGGTCATGTGGATTCTAAAGAAGGTGTGGTGTTGAGAATATATAACACATGCATTGATCTCAAGAGACTCCATCTGTGTCAAACCATGGTGGTTAGAAAGCCCAAAGATCCTTGGAATATGCAACTGCCACATGGGGATGGTGAACCAGTGTGACAGAAGTAGTTGCATCACCACACCCAACTAGAGTGTGTGTGTGCTCATGTGGATCATAAAGAAGGTGTGATTTTGAGAATATATAACACATGTATTGATCTCTAAAGACTCCATTTCTGAGAAACCATGGTCGTTAGAAAACGAAAAGATCCCTTGGAATATGCAACTGCCACATGGGGATGGTGAACCAGTGTGACAGAAGCAGTTGCATCACTACAACCAACTAGAGTGTGTGTGGGGTCATGTGGATCATAAAGAATGTGTGGTTTTGAGAATGTATAATTCATGCATTGATCTCTAGAGACTCCATTTGTGTCTAACCATGGTGGTCAGAAAGCTCAAAGAGCCCCTGGAATATGAAACTGCCACATGGGGACGGTGAAACCGTGTGACATAAGCAGTTGCATCACCACACCCAACTTGAGTGTGTGTGTGGTCATGTGGATCATATAGGTGGTGTGGTTTTGAGAATATATAAAACATGCATTTATCTCTAGAGACTCCATTTGTGTCAAACCACGGTGGTAAAAAACAAAGATCCCTTGGAATATGCAACTGCCAAAGGGGGATGGTGAACCAGTGTGACAGAAGTAGTTGCATCACCACACCCAACTAGAGTGTGTGTGTGCTCATGTGGATCATAAAGAAGGTGTGCTTTTGAGAATATATAACACATGTATTGATCTCTAAAGACTCCATTTCTGAGAAACCATGGTCGTTAGAAAGCAAAAAGATCCCTTGGAATATGCAACTGCCACATGGGGATGGTGAACCAGTGTGACAGAAGCAGTTGCATCACTACAACCAACTAGAGTGTGTGTGAGATCATGTGGATCATAAAGACGGTGTGGTTTTGAGAATATATAACTCATGCATTGATCTCTAGAGACTCCATTTGTGTCTAACCATGGTGGTCAGAAAGCTCAAAGAGCCCCTGGAATATGAAACTGCCACATGGGGATGGTGAAACCGTGTGACATAAGCAGTTGCATCACCACACCCAACTAGAGTGTGTGTGTGTGGTCATGTGGATCATAAAGGTGGTGTGGTTTTGAAAATATATAACACATGCATTGATCTCTAGAGACTCCTTTTGTGTCTAACCATGGTGGTAAAAAACAAAGATCCCTTGGAATATGCAACTGCCACATGGGGATGGTGAACTAGTGTGACAGAAGCAGTTGCATCACCACACCCAACTAGAGTAAGTGTGTGCTCATGTGGATCATAAAGAAGGTGTGCTTTTGAGAATATATAACACATTTATTGACCTTTAAAGACTCCATTTCTGAGAAAACCATGGTCGTTAGAAAGCGAAAAGATCCCTTGGAATATGCAACTCCCACATGGGGATGGTGAACCAGTGTGACAGAAGCAGTTGCATCACTACAACCAACTGGAGTGTGTGTGAGGTCATGTGGATCATAAAGAAGGTGTGGTTTTGAGAATACATAACTTATGCATTGATCTCTAGAGACTCCATTTGTGGCTAACCATGGTGGTCAGAAAGCTCTAAGAGCCCCTGGAATATGCAACTGCCACATGGGGATGGTGAAACCGTGTGACATAAGCAGTTGCATCATCACATCCAACTGGAGTGTGTGTGTGTTGTCATGTGGATCATAAAGGTGGTTTGGTTTTGAGAATATATAACCCATGCATTGATCTCTAGAGACTTCTTTTGTGTATAACCATGGTGGTAAAAAACAAAGATCCCTTGGAATATGCAGCTGCCACATGGGGATGGTGAACCAGTGTGACAGAACCAGTTGCATCACCACACCCAACTGCAGTGTGTGTCTGGTCATGTGGATAATAAAGGAGGTGTGGTTTTGAGAATATATAACACATGCATTGATCTCTAGAGACTGCATTTGTGTCAAACCATGGTGGTCACAAAGCCCAAAGAGCCCCTAGAATATGCAAATGCCACATGGGGATGGTGAACCAGTGTGACCGAAGCAGTTGCATCACCACACCCAACTGGAGTGTGTGTGTGGTCATGTGGATTTTAAAGAAGGTGTGGTGTTGAGAATATATAACACATGCATTGATCTCAAGAGACTCCATTTGTGTCAAACCATCGTGTTTAGAAACCCCAAAGAGCCCCTGGAATATGCAAATGCCACATGGGCATGGTGAACCAGTGTGACAGAAGCAGTTGTCTCACCACACCCAACTAGAGTGTGTGTGTGGTCATGTGGATCATAAAGAAGGTGTGCTTGAGAATATATAACACGTGCATTGATCTCAAGAGACTCCATTTGTGTCAAACTATGGTTTTTAGAAAGCCCAAAGAGCCCCTGGAATATGCAACTGCCACATGGGGATGGTGAACCAGTGTGACAGAAGCATTTGCATCACTACAACCCAACTGGAGTGTGTGTGTGGTCATGTGGATCATAAAGAAGGTGTGGTTTTGAGAATATATAACAAATGCATTGATCTCTAGAGGCTCCATTTGTGTCAAACCATGGTGGTCAGAATGCCCAAAGAGCCCCTGGAATATGCAACTGCCGCATGGGGATGGTGAAACCGTGTGACATAAGCAGTTGCATCACCACACACAACTTGAGTGTGTGTGTGGTCATGTGGATCATAAAGGTGGTGTGGTTTTGAGAATATATAACACATGCATTGATCTCTAGAGACTCCATTTGTGTCAAACCATGGTGGTCAGAAACCCCAAAGAGTCCTTGGAATATGTAACTACCACATCGGGATGGTGAACCAGTGTGACAAAAGCAGTTGTATCACCACACCCAACCGGAGTGTGTGTGTGGTCATGTGGATCATAAAGAAGGTGTGCTTGAGAATATATAATAGATGCATTGATCTCTAGAGACTCCATTTGTATCAAACCATGGTGGTTAGAAAGCCGAAAGAGCCCCTAGAATATGCAACTTCCACATGGGGATGGTTAACCAGTGTGACAGAAGCAGATGCATCACCACACCCAACTAGAGTGTGTGTGTGTGTGGTCATGTGGATCATAAAGAGGGTGTACTTTTGATAATATATAACACATGTATTGATCTCTAAAGACTCCATTTGTGAGAAACCATGGTGGTCATAAAGACCAAAGAGCCCCTTGAATATGCAACTACCACATGGGGATGGTGAACTAGTTTGACAGAAGTAGTTATATCACCACACCCAACTGGAGTGTGTGTGTGGTCATGTGGATCATAAACAAGGTATAGTTTTGAGAGTATATAACACATGCATTTATCTTTATAGACTTCATTTGTGTCAAACCAGGTAGTCATAAAGCCCAAAGATCCCCTGGAATATGCAACTGCCACATGGGGATGGTGAACCGGTGTGACAGAAGCAGTTGCATCACCACACCTAGCTAGATTGTGTGTGTGGTCATGTGGATCATAAATAAGGTGTGGTTTTGAGAATATATAACACATGCATTGATCTTTAGAGACTCTATTTGTGTCAAACCAGGTGGTCAGAAATCCCAAAGATCCCCTGGAATATGCAACTGTCACATGGGGATGGTGAACCAGTGTGACTGAAGCAGTTGCATCACCACACCTAGCTAGAGTGTGTGTGTGGTCATGTGGATCATAAATAAGGTGTGGTTTTGTGAATATATAACACATGCATTGATCTATAGAGACTCCATTTGTGTCAAACCATAGTGGTCAAAAAGCCTAGAGAGCCCCTGAATATGCAACTGCTACATGGGGATGGTGAAGCAATGTGACAAAAGCAGTTGCATCACCACACCCAACTGGAGTGTCATCGAACTGCATCTATGACTAATAATCCATCTTCAGGTTATCTTCCGAACCCCCTCCAATATTAGGTTGCAAGCAACAGATAATTGCATTAAGCATTGTGTGTAAACTAAACAATACGATTGTTCTATGAACAAAGGATTGTTGATTTCTCACCTTCTATGAACTAAGATTTAATATTCACCATTTAAAATATGGGATCATGTGGACACATGTCATCACCACATATTCTAACATGTGGGAATGTGATTTAAAGGTTGGATCACAATTATTTTGGTTTAAGTTCATTATTTAATGATTTAAAGTGACTAGAAATGCCTATATAGCATTATTTTGGTACTAGTCCAAAGTCACTGCATGTAAACCCTAATATTATTACGTATTCAGATAAGTGTGGTGAAATGTGATTTTTGAGAGTTGGAATCAACTCAAAAGCTATCATGGTTGATTTTATAAAAATGTTTGAATGCGCAAAAGCTTCTGTTTTGTTATTTTTACTAGGAGGGATATCTAACTCTAATTGAAATAAATCCAACAGGCTTGGATAGATATTTTCAGTAGCTTTCTAAAAAAATTGGAATCACTCCATTTGGATTTGTAAATCTCTTTGAATGGATTTTCAAACTAGGGGACAGAACTAGGTTCAAACTAAAATAGAAAAATCCTAATTTTAATTAAATGGGTCGCGCGGGAAAGCTAACGGGCCGGCCTAGTGGCACTCCGCGGCGCGGGGCACAGGTGACAGGGGGCTCCACCGGTCAGTGGCTCTTTACATGCGAAGTGGTACGAGCCGATGTGGGCCGTTAGATTAGAACTAGGATCTACAGCTGGGGCTCGTCGTCGACGACGGACAGGTCGCCGGCGAGGTCTAACCCTAGCGGCTCGGTGGGGGTGCTTAGGGGGCGTACTAGGGCTCCATCAACAATGGCGATGGGGGCAATCGCACTGGTGGACGACGGCGAGCTCAGGGGTGGTCGCAATCAGCGGGGCCCTTCTCCTCTAGTAGCGGCCAGCTCCGGTGGAATTCCGGCGACTACGAGCTCGAGCAGCTCCGACGAGAACTGGGGAATGATTAGTGGCGAGAGGGGAGGTGAGTGGTGTGCAGAATAAGGCTGGGGGTGGCCTCTATTTAAAGATCGACGAGGCGACCGAGAGTGATGGGCGGGCGGCTCCGACGATGGCTGCACAACGTGCCAGCAACGTGGCTCGCGGCAGTGGCAAACGGTCGGGCGGTGCACACGCTCTGAGCGTTAGAGGCGGCGGTCTTCACGGCGTGCGGTGGCTGCGGTTCGAACGGCGCCGAACGGGCATGTCTGGGTGGTTCCCTGGGTCGTGGCGAAGCGGTGGGCGCGGACTGCGGTCGGGGGGCGGCGTGTGCATGCTTGTCGGGCACGGCGCTCTAGCGCATGCTCGGCATGGCGCAGACACTCTAGGCGTGGCGCGCTGCGGGTGGTCGACGGCTCGCCTTTGCTCGGGGAGGGGACAGAGGGTGGCGGTGTGGTCTGGGCTAGCTCATAGACATGGCGAGAGAGAGAGAGAGGGGCGGTCTGCTGTGGCGTAGGCAAGTTAGGCTGGCGAGCATGGCCTCAGGGTGGCATGGCACTACTGCTAGGGGATAGGGGATGGGGTGTTTAGGCTTTGGTTAGATCAAATGGAGATAGAGGGAGTAAATGGAGGTCAATTGGGTGGCAAAACCCTGTAGAAAATAGTGAGCTATTGCTAGGTGTAATTCCTGCCTGCCAAGTGTTTGTGAAAATGGCCGCAAGAATTTTAGTTTTTAATTTTGAAAATATATTTGGTGGGTGTGTTAGGCATAAGCTTTAGACTCTATGGTTGCTTTGGATTTGAAAATGGAGCTCATTTGAGTGGTTTTTGAAATAGGGTGATCTTGATACCTACACTAGATTCAATTTTCAAATGTCATTAAGAATTAGTGTTTGAAAGTTTTTGGCAGATCACAAAGTGGGCCTTGGTACATCATTATATGTACTAGCAAGGGGTGCCAAGATCCAGAATTGTTTCTGTTAAGAATTGAGTCCTAGGAATAGCCAAAGTAGGCATGTTGATTGAAATGGCACAAATGACCATTCTCTTTTATTCATTTTGATTTGTTTTTCTTTGGGATTTGTTTGTGAATGATCTAGATGATGTTTATTTCACCTAAGAATCATTTTACAAGCAATGGATCACTTAATCATGGCAATTCAAAACAACTCCTAGTTAAAGGCACACACATATGAATGCTTTAATAATTTTAATTGGAAAAGTTTTTGTTAACCCTAATTTTGATGATGTGGATCTTAATAACCTTGGATTAAAGTTTTGGGATGTTACAAACCTTCCCCCCTTAAAAAAAATCTCGTCCCGAGTTTACAAAGAAAACTAGGAACTAAAGAGATCTTGTAACTCTGTCCTAATGTAATCTTCTCGCTCCCAAGTGGCTTCATCTTCGGTATGGTTGCTCCATTGAATCTTGAGAAACTTGATACTCCTGGTCCTGGTGGTTCTGTAAGCTTCTTCTAGGATACGGATGGGCACTTCATGATATGTCAGGTCATTGTTGATCTCAACAGCTCAATGATCGATGTTCTCGAACACTTCCAGGCATTTGGGAAGTAACGAGATATGGAACACATTGTGGATGGCTGACATCTCTTCAGGTAGTTCCAATTGATACAATACTTCTCCTCGGCGGTTCAGAATCTTGAAGGGCCAGATATATCTGGGGGCTAACTTTCCTTTCATACTAAATCGTTGTGTTCCCTTCGTTGGCGAAACCTTGAGATATACAAAATCTCTGACATTGAAAGTCAGGTCTCTCCTTCTCTTGTCAGCATAACTCTTCTGTCTGGATTGGGCGGTCTTGAGGTGATCATGGACTTTGTGAACCTTCTCTTTGGCTTCTCGGAGAATGTCGGGTCCAAAGATCTGACTCTCTCCTACATGCGACCAATTCAAAGGGGTGTGGCACTTTCTTCCGTATAAGAATTCAAATGGTGTCATTTGCAAACTAGCTTGATAACTGTTGTTATATGAGAATTCTGCGAAAGGAAGGCAATCTTCCCATTTTGATCTATACTCTAACACACAAGCTCCTAACATATCCTGTAGGATCTGGTTGACTCTCTCAGTCTGTCCATCTGTTTGCGGGTGATAAGCGGTGCTGAAGTTAAACTTGGTTCCCAATCCTTCTTGAACTTTCTGCCAAAATCTCGAGGTAAACTGGGTTCCTCGATCTGATACTATGGTCTTGGGGGTTCCATGCAGACTAACAATCCTAGCAATATACAGTTCTGCTAGCTTCGAACTCTAGTAGGTAGTCTTGACCGGGATAAAGTGAGCTACCTTGGACAGTCTATCCACTATGACCCAGATTGAGTCATTTCCCCTACTAGAAGTAGGCAAACCGGTGATAAAGTCCATTCCAACGGAATCTACAATGGTTGCAACAGTCCTGTGGGTCTCTGATGCTCTGATTTCACTCTTTGACCGATGTCACACTTGGCGATGTAGCTTCCGATTTCTCTCTTCATCTTGTGCCACCAAAATTGCTCTTTCAGATCTTGATACATCTTCGTTCCTCCGGGGTGGATAGAATAAAGAGTATCATGAGCTTCCTGCATGATTGATGGGTTCATAGCATGGAAAACAAAAAATTTCTATCGCAAGAACGAACAAAACCCAGATCTAATCTAGATAAAATCCAAGATCTAATCTATTAGACATGTGCAACGAGATAGATAGGAACTAACCCTCGTAGATCCGAAAGCGTTAACGAGATTAGATCTCGTGGTTGATGTAGTCGATCACTTGCCGATCTCAAGATCGTGCGGACGATCCTTCTGGCATCGTGTTCCGGCAGCGCTTCCACAGCCGGTCAAGTGGACGATCCTTCCGACGCCGCGTTTCGGCAGCGCTTCCGCAGTCGGTCACACGTGCGGAGTCGAAGCAGACCTTCCTCTCCCTGTTCCAGTGAGCAGCGAAGGTAGTAGATCTCTCCATGGAATCCCAGTAGCACGACGGCGTGGTGGTGGTGGTGGAGTAGAGAATTCTGCAGGGCTTCGCCTATGCCTGTGCAGAAGAAAGGAGGAGGAGAGAGGCGGCGGAGATTTGGAGTAGTAGAGGAGGGCTTGGAGGTGGCGCCCCCACCCCTCTATTTAAAGGGTGGAGGCGCCATGGGAGGGGGAGTCCTTGTAGGACTCCCCTCCCTCCTATGGCCGGCGGATTGGGAGGTGGGGAAGGAGTCCTCCCCCCCATGAATCCTTGTCTTACCCCACAAGGACTCCTTGATCCTTTCTTGGTTTTCAAGCAAACTCCAAGAAATCTTCCAGAACCTTCCGGAACATTCCGAAACCTTCTAGAAACCTCATACAAATACTCCGGAACATTTCCTAACTCAGAAAATGATCCCCAATATATGAATCTTACTCTCCGGACAATTCCGGATCTCCTCGTGATGTCCCGGATCCAATCCGAGACTCCGAACAACATTCGGTCTCCAACGCACATTCCATATCTACTTAAAACAACTTCGAACCTTAAGTGTGTCACCCTACGGTTCGTGAATATGTAGACATGACAGAGACACATCTCCTATCAAGAACCATCAGCGGGACCTGGAGATCCATAATGGCTCCCACATACTCAACGATGACTTCGTGATCGATAGAACCATTTACATACGAGACCAATTCCCTTTGTCACACGATACTTTACTTATCCGAGGTTTGATCGTCGGTATCTCTATACCTAGTTCTACCTCGTTACTGATAAGTAATCTTTACTCGTTCCGTGATATGTCATCCCTTGTGACCTAGTCACATGCTTGCAAGCTAACTAGATGACATTTCACCGAGAGGGCCCAGAGCATATCTATCCGTCATATGGATGGACAAATCCCAATCTTGATTCATGCGCTTCAACACATACTTTCAGAATACCCAATGACACCTTTATAACCACCCAGTTACGAAGCGGTGTTTGATGTCATCAAAGTTTCCATCCGGTGATGGTGATTAACATAACCTCATGGTCGAAGGATTAGGTTACTATGCATTTGAAAGCTTATAGCAATACGAACTTAATGACTTGATCTTATGCTACGCTTACTATGGGTGTGTGTCCATCACATCATTCTCCTAATGATATAACCTTGTTGTTAATCACATCCAATGTCCATGATCAGGAAACCATGATCATCAATTAATCAACAAGCTAGTTTAATAAGAGGCTTACTAGGGACTCTTTTATGTTTACAAAACACACAAGTATTAATGTTTCCGGTTAATACAATTATAGCATGGGATGTAAACATTTATCATAAACATAAAGATATAATAATAACCACTTTTATTATTGCCTCTTGGGCATATCTCCAACAGTCTCCCACTTGCACTAGAGTCAATAATCTAGTTAAAAAACTTGTGCATTCAACACCTATGGCTTTCTGGTGTTGTATAGACACTATTGCTAGTGGTAAACATAATCTTCGGATCTGACACTTCCAGGTCCGTGTGTATTTGCATGTCCTTGCGTCTCTACGCATTACTCATTCTCCAATGAAATGGCATTGTAAAAATTTGGTCCTTTCGTGAGACCTTTAGTTCCTTCGGCTCAAAATATGTTGATATTATTATCACACAATATATCTTCATAGTATTAGCCCACTTTGAACTACACCTAGTTTGATAACAAACTACTTAACACAAATGCCCTCCTTTGCTGCTACTATAGCAGTTTATATACTTAGCCTTTTGTTGTAGTATCCGTCACAATGTGTCAATTTTGGAACTCATCCAAATCCATCATGGAACATCCTTTCCATTATATTGTGCCACCCATAGTCTAAATTGAGATAAATTTAATTTGTATCTTGTGACAAAACTAGTATCAATGTAACGCTTTACAATGAACTACCTTTAACTATTTGTCACTTATACATCATATATTCTTAGTCTTCCAAAGCTCATAAGAATATCTTTACTATTGTCCAATGATCATCTTATGAATCATTCTGGTATATGCTCATAACATTTAGAGCATAGGACATATCTGGATGTGTACATCTCAAAGAATGATTGATCAAAATATTCTTGTGATTTCACAAGTGTCAAAACACTTGAATCTCGTGTCAACACACTTGAATCTTGATTTAGTCCTTTCCGTGCGTCAAGAACCTTTCTTGTTGTTTCTATATTGAACTCATTCAACATCTTATCTATGTACATTTGGAAAAACCATATTAGCACCTCAATCTATTCATATAGACGTTGATGCCTAATTCTTGAGTTATGCCTAAGTCTTTCATCGAAATGAAATTCTTAACCTGTGTGAATACAAGATACATCATTTCCAATCAACAATATGTCCTCTACATAATATATTAGAAACATGTCTCAGCGCTCCCACTTAATTTCTTGCAAATGCAAGCATCTTTATCATCTCCGATGAATTTAAACTCTTTTAACAGTTTCATCATTGTGAAGATTCCAACTCCGCTATGCTTACTTCAACTACTGAAGTTTAGCATACTGTTTTAGCATCCTTTGAATTAACAAAACCCTTTGGATCGTGTCATGTACACGTCCTAGGTAACCATTCTATTAGAAGAACTTGTTTTGTTTGTTCAACTACCATATACCAAAATATATGTAGTGGTTGCTACATTAATCCGTCCAGACTAAATATCGCTTATGAAAGATCAAATCTTATCATAGTCAATTCCTTGAACATTGTCGTAAACTCTTTCCGACATGTCGACAATTTCATAGATTCGAAACATCCATTTCTATTTCTTTATAGATCCAAACACGACCGATAGGCTTCACGCCTTTCCGGAGGGTCTTCAAAGTTCAAAAACTTGATTTCTCGTGTATGGAAGCTATCACGGATTCCATGACTTCTAGTCATTTTATGGAGTCAGGGCCCATCATCGCTTCTTTGCATGTAGTCGGTTCATCATTGTCAAAACAATGACGACTTGCTTATCAAATCTTACTATTTGATTCTTACCGACCCACACGGTTCTATAGGAACTCTAATCTCCGAGATCACACCTTTTGTAATCACGAGAGCCATGAGCATTGTGGCCGTCACCGGGACACTTTCCGGCGCTGCGCTACTGAGCACATATAGCTAAGGTTCAACAACCTTATCAAAGTTCTATTGTCCTCCCACTTAACTTTTCACGAAAAATTCCTCTTTAAGAAACTTGATGTTCCAAGTGACAAACTCTCTTTTGTCCTCGGCGTTATGGAGAAATTCCCAACAAATTCTTTGGGATAACCTACAAAGACGTGCTTATCCGACTTTGGTTGTAAACATTTTACTTATGCATAACATACCAAAATTTAAGAAAAGACAATTCGGGTTTTATCCCAAACCATAACTCATATGGTGTCATTTCAATGGATCACGATGGTGCTCTTTTCAGTGTAAAAGCGGTAGTCACTAAAGATTTAATCTTTAAAAACATAATGGCAGTTTTATAAATGACACCCTTGATCTTACCATCTCAAACATGGTTTGATTTTATCTCTCGAATATGCCATACTCCTATGGTTTATCGGGAAACACAAATCATAGAACAATTTCTCAAGTCTTAGGTGTTTTTGCTAAACATGTAACTCAAATATCTTCCTTTATGATCGAATCATAAACTCTTTATTTTCTTGTTACAATGATTTTCAACTTCATCTTGAAAGTCTTTGAACAACTTTCAAATGTTTCATACTTCCTCCTTATTAAGTAAATATACAGATATATTCACTCAAATTTTCGGAGAAAGCATATGAAGCAAAAAGATCCATCGCATATGGCTACACATAATGGACTATGCACATCAGCATGCACAATTTCCAATAAGCTAGTCATCCTTTCCTCTCTGGCCTATGGACGGAGTTTCAATTATCTCGAGGAAAGTCTCACATGCGTCAATTGATCAAAATCAAAGACTCCAAAATTCCATCAACATGGAGTTTCTTCATGTTTTCTTTCAAATATAATTTAAACAACGATGTCACTTCATACTTTCAATCATTTGTCTTGCGACATTTTAGCAATAGTGTTTATGGATGTGATTTCTCCCACTAGACTTGTAAAAGTTCATCCATCCTTTATGGAATACGGTTATTATTTGAACAACCATTGTTCTCGTAATACCAGAACAAAATAACAATTATTAAAACAAATCTTCAAGTCTAGGTTTGATGACAACGAAAAACACAATAACATTTTATTTGTTTTTGATGAACATCATCACTCATTCTCTTGCTAGTTACTTAGGCCACTGTAGTTCATGAATTGCGTTGTCCTGTATGACACTTCATACCAACCAATTCGGTATCCAATACCTAAGAACCACATTGTTTAATAAGCAAGCAATACAACCATAACATGTATATCTTCTATATGCCTAAGTTGGACATCTCCAACCTTTTATTTTCTACCAAATATTTTATAGATTTTCTTTCAGCAATTCCTTTTCTTTTAAAAGAATCTATCAACATCAATAGTGGTGTCATTCATATGAAACATAGTACAAAGTGTATATAGTCAACTACTAATACCTTTGGGCTTGCACTTTGAGGTGGATCACCATCATCAAATGTTTGGTGTTCTTTCAAAAAATCCATTCTTTAGTAATCTTTTAATGTAGTAAACATTTTACTTACATCTTCCATTCATCCTTGTCATGACAACTTTCATGATCAAGCTACTATGCTTATAAGGGAGAATCGCGAATATCATATCAGTTCCCAAAACCTTTTTGGTAGATTCGGATGCCTAGCATCTCCATCCTTCACAAATTCTCATACAATATGAGAACATGTATTTTGCTAAATTATACTCTATCATAATGCAACCAAAAACATTGTTTCAGATATCACAATATCTTTCACACATGATGGTTTCTGAAACAATTTTCAGCTCCAATATAATCTTGATATTAAAACAACCTTTTGAATATCAATAATCATGGAGGCAAACATGATACTTTAGATACTAACATTGGAATTCTTACTCTTGATTTAATACTACTCATTAAACTTCATGGAGTAAATAGAGTTTGCTGAAAGTTTGCAATAGGACCTATAAACTTTAAATTGACATTCAAAACAATACGATACCAGTTCGTAAAGTAAATATCCAGAATTTCTATAGTTTCACTATCTCAACTATAACTAAGCGTAAGGTGGTGAACGGATGCCAATGACTACAACAAACTACGCAAATTCACCTTGATTGTGTTTATGATAAATTGAGTTCGACTAATCCAAATTACAAATGAACTCCCACTCAAAACAACATCCCTCGAGTTGTTTTAGTGATTACATGAACCAAATCCACTACACCAAGTCCGATCATCACGTGAGATGATGTAGCTTTAAAGGCGAACAATCAACATGTTCATCATATCATCCATATGACTCATGCTTTACCTTTCGGTATTCCGTGTTCCGAGACCATGTCTGTACATGCTAGGCTCGTCAAGGTTAACCTTAGTTTCCGCATGTGCAAATCTGGCTTGCACCCGTTGTATGCACACGTAGAGTCTATCACACCCGATTATCACGAGATGCTTCGAAATGACGAGTCTTAGCAACGGTGCCAACTAAGGACGAACACTTTATTACTTGATATTTAGTGAGAGGGATCATCTAATAATGCTACCGTCACGATCTAAGCAATACAAGATGCATAAAGGATTAACATCACAGGCAATTCATAATTAGTGTGATATGATATGGCCTTTTCTTCTTGCGCCTTTGATCTCCATCTCCAAAGCACGAACATGATCTCCATCATCACCAGCATTGCGTCAAGGTCAGTGGCGCCGCTTCATGGTTGTCCATTATCACTAGCAACTATTACAACTACTTGGAATAAAGCTATTACAAGATGAATAGACACGCAGGTCTTAACAGAATTAAAGACAACCATTAGGCTCCTGCCGGTTGCCATATTACAACAAGGATCATTGCATACATCAAATACAATCATAATCACATGATGGCCATATCACATCACAAAACCCCTGCAAAAACAAGTTAGACGCCTCTAATTTTCTCTGCATTTTTTACGTGGTTTGGGGCTTTCGCATAAGAACGATCTTACCTACGAAGAAGAACCACAACGTTGATACAAGTGTTATCAGATGCTCATTGTAAATTGAATCTTAACTATGGTGGGAGAGACAGACACCCGCAAAGCCACTTGTGCAAAGCAAGTTGCACGTCAAGCGTGGACCAAGTCTCATGTGCGATGACATGTAACGTTAGCCCGAGCCGCTTCATCCCACCATGCCGCAAGATGCAAAGTACACGCTAAGACACCGACAACAAAAGCATCAACGCCCACAAAAAAATTGTGTTCTACTCGTGCAACAGATCTATGCATAGATACGGCTCTGATACCACTGATGGGTTCGTAGCATGGAAAACAAAAAATTTCTACCGCAAGAACGAACAAAACCCAGATCTAATCTAGATAAAAGCCAAGATCTAATCTATTAGACATGTGAAACGAGATAGGTAGGAACTAACCCTCGTAGATCCGAAAGCGTTAACGAGATTAGATCTCGTGGTTGATGTAGTCTATCACTTGCCTATCTCAAGATCGTGAAGACGATCCTTCCGGCGTCGCGTTCCGGCAGCGCTTCCGCAGTCGGTCAAGTGGACGATCCTTCCGGCACCGCGTTTCGGCAGCGCTTCCGCAGTCGGTCACACGTGCGGAGTCGAAGCAGACCTTCCTCTCCCCGTTCCAGCGAGCAGCGGAGGTAGTAGATCTCTCCACGGAATCCCAGCAGCACGACGGCGTGGTGGTGGTGGTGGAGTAGAGAATTCTGTAGGGCTTCGCCTATGCCTGTGCAGAAGAAAGGAGGAGGAGAGAGGCGGCAGAGATTTGGAGTAGTAGAGGAGGGCTTGGAGGTGGCGCCCCCAACCCTCTATTTAAAGGGGGGAGGCGCCATGGGAGGGGGAGTCCTTGTAGGACTCCCCTCCCTCCTATGGCCGGCGGATTGGGAGGTGGGGAAGGAGTCCTCCCCCCCCACGAATCCTTGTCTTACCCCACAAGGACTCCTTGATCCTTTCTTGGTTTTCAAGCAAACTCCAAGAAATCTTCCAGAACCTTCCGGAACATTCCGAAACCTTCTAGAAACCTCATACAAATACTCCGGAACATTTCCTAACTCAGAAAATGATCCCCAATATATGAATCTTACTCTTCGGACAATTCCGGATCTCCTCGTGATGTCCCGGATCCAATCCGAGACTCCAAACAACATTCGGTCTCCAACGCACATTCCATATCTACTTAAAACAACTTTGAACCTTAAGTGTGTCACCCTACGGTTCGTGAATATGTAGACATGACAGAGACACATCTCCTATCAATAACCATCAGCGGGACCTGGAGATCCATAATGGCTCCCACATACTCAACGATGACTTCGTGATTGATAGAACCATTTACATACAAGACCAATTCCCTTTGTCACACGATACTTTACTTATCCAAGGTTTGATCGTCGGTATCTCTATACCTAGTTCTACCTCGTTACTGATAAGTACTCTTTACTCGTTCCGTGATATGTCATCCCTTGTGACCTAGTCACATGCTTGCAAGCTAACTAGATGACATTCCACCGAGAGGGCCTAGAGCATATCTATCCGTCATATGGATGGACAAATCCCAATCTTGATTCATGCGCTTCAACACATACTTTCAGAATACCCAATGACACCTTTATAACCACCAAGTTACAAAGCGGTGTTTGATGTCATCAAAGTATCCATCCGGTGATGGTGATTAACATAACCTCATGGTCGAAGGATTAGGTTACTATGCATTTGAAAGATTATAGCAATACGAACTTAATGACTTGATCTTATGCTACGCTTACTATGGGTGTGTGTCCATCACATCATTCTCCTAATGATATAACCTTGTTGTTAATCACATCCAATGTCCATGATCAGGAAACCATGATCATCAATTAATCAACAAGCTAGTTTAACAAGAGGCTTACTAGGGACTCTTTTATGTTTAAAAAACACACAAGTATTAATGTTTCCAGTTAATACAATTATAGCATGGGATGTAAACATTTATCATAAACATAAAGATATAATAATAACCACTTTTATTATTGCCTCTTGGTCATATCTCCAACAATGATAACCTGCTTCAGCTCCGAATCTGATAGTACACGGATACGTCCTTTGTACCACTCGTTGTTCGTCTTCAGTGAATCCAGGTACCTTGCCTGTACCAATACGACGTTTGATTCCGTCGATACTTTCATTTCTCTTCTGGGCTTCCTTGATTTGGCTAATCAAAGTGGGTTGAAGTTCAATGCTAGCTAAGAATCCTTTGCTAACTAATTCAGTTCTGAACTGCTCCAACTCCTCATACAAACTTGGCTGTTTCTCCTTGATCATGGTGTTTAGCCTACAAGGCAATCGGCTAAGAGCATCCGCTACCACATTGGCTTTGTTGGGTGATAGTGAATGTCAAGGTCATAATCCTTGATTAATTCTATCCATCTCCTTTGCCTCATATTCAGCTCCTTCTGAGTGAAAATATACTTCAAGATTTTGTGATCTGAGTCAAAATCACAGCGATTACCCATCAGATAATGACGCCATGTCTTTAATGCCAAAACTATGGCTGCTAGCTCAAGATCATGGGTCGGATAGTTCTACTCATGCTGCTTCAGTTGTCGAGACAGATAAGCGATGACTTTGCCTTCTTGCATCAACACACATCCGAGACCAATCTTGGATGCATCACAATATACATCAAACGGCCATAGCATCCAACTGCTTCTTTAGTTCCACTAACTCCGAGGGGTTCATGCTATAGGGTCCTCTAGGCTATGGGTCTGGTTCCGGGGATTAGTTCGATAATGAAAACAATATCCCTATCCGGGGGCATACCCGGCAATTCATCTGGGAATATGTCGGGGTATTCACAGACTACTCTGACTTGGTCTATGGTGGGTAGGGCTAGACTCTTGTTGCACTTGAATTGGCGAGGTAAGGTTTCAGATATATGCTCTACTATTACTCTAGAGCTATTGGTCATGGTGATGGCTTTCTTAGCACAGTCTATCATTCCCTTATGCCTTGACATCCAGTCCATACCTAGTACTACTTCCAATCCTTTGGTTCCAAGTACAATTAGGTTGGCATAAAAATCTATCCCATGTATTCTGATAGGCACAGCTTTTCAAATTTTTCTAGCTTTGGTGGTTGAACCGGGGATTTGAACTATCATGACATGCTTCAGGTTGGTTGGGTGAACCTTACTAGTGCATGCAAATTCTTCGGTGATAAATGAATGCGATGCTCCCAAATCAAATAATACCCTTGCTAAAACTGAGTTGATAGAAAACATACCCAACACTACATCTGGCGCTTCTTGGGCTTCTTCGGTGTTCATGTGGAAGAGACGGCCATTGTGGTTGTGAGGGTTCCCTAGGGCAAACCTTCTCCCTGGTTGAACACAACGCTGCTGCTGAGCTGGGGCATTCACATTCGCAGTGGCGGCAGTTTTCTTGGGACATTCATTGGAATAGTGGCCCTTCACTCCACACTCGAAACAAGTTATATGGGACTTGTCTTTTCCTGCGACGGGCACAACATTACTGCCAGTTCTGGGTGCAGTGTTGTTGTTGTTGTTTTTGGAAGGTGCACGGTTGAAGTTATTGGCATGGCCGAAGTTGTGGTTGATTCCTCCGGACTTCACATTGCCTCTGCTACGGTTGGGGTAGCTTGGCGAGACATTGGGGGTCGATTGTTCATTGGTGCGTAGCTTGATGAGGGGTTGGGACGGTACTTCTAGTGACTATTGGATCCAGATTGCTGCATCATACGACGTTTGCGGTTGTCGTTTGCCTGGTTAATCTTCCCTTCCATCTGAATGGCAGAGTCGACTAGCTCTTCGAGATCCTGGAAACGGATGTTGACGAGGACAGTCTGCATCTCATCATGCAGTCTGTTCAAGAATCTCTCCTTCTTCTTGGCCTCCGTGTTGATCTCATCAGGTGCATATCTGGAAAGCGACAGGAATCTATCAAGGTACTCTACCACAGTCATTCTGCCTTGCTTCAACTCTCTGAATTCATCCCTCATTCGGGTGACTAGACCCTATGGTACGTGGGTGCGACTGAACTTGATTTTGAAGGCTTCCCCATGTCATCACTTGACAATGGTTCATATTACGGATACTAGTCCACCAAGCTCTTGCATCTCCTGCCAGGTAGTGGGTGGCGAAGAGAACTTTTTCGTTGTCATCAACTCCTACAACTTCTAAGTTGTTTTCCATTGTCTGTAACCAGTCATCAGCATCTAGTGGGTTTTCAGCTTGGTTAAAGATTGGGGAATTGGTATTCTGAAAGTTTTTGAGTTTGGATCCATGGTGATCCTGGTCTCCATGCCCTTGGTTGTTGAGAGCCATCTGGGCGATCTGTTGTAGTGTTGCTAGATTTGCTTGGCGTTCTGCCCTGCTTCCTTCTCTGTCTGTGATGAGATTCTGCAAGATCTGCAGCATTGGGTCTTGCGACGAGCTGCTCCCTCCTTGATTTCCACGAGTCATCTGAAGATTGAGGTAGATAAAGGGATAAGAGGGAAAGTTCTAAGGTTCATGGTTTTGGTTTCAAAGCTAAAACTTTGAGTTAGACTCAGGTTTTGCAACTAACTCTATTTCATTCATGCAAACAAGCACACGATACAAACACACACACCACAACAACAAAGGAAAACAGATGGTTTGAAGAACCATTCTGCAAGCTACGATACAGTGGGACCGATACATCTCATGCTATGACAGTGCTCTAGTGCATCTACTCATCGTCGATGAAGTCAGAGTCCTCATCGTCAGTGTATAAGTCCATGGCATCCTCCTCCAGAAAGTCATCATCATTGCTGAGGTAAGAATCCATATCTCCCTAGATGTCTTCACCCTCCTCTTCTTCCTCCTTTGCTGCAAGCTGAGCTTCCTACTCCTTGACGGTCTTCTCGAGGTCGGCCACCTTCTTGCGAAGATGGGAGATGGTGCGATCCTTCTTCTCGCGCTGGAGGCGAAGACACTGATGGTCCTTGACTAGTAGTGAGAAGGTCTGGGCCTTCTGGGCGGCAATGGCATGGTTGTGGTTGGCGAACTCCCCAGCATTGTCCAACTCCTTCTAACGATCATGCAGCAGGAAGTCAAGGTTCTCGACCTAACGCTTCAGCTCTGGGTGACTTGGCATCTCCATTGGCATCCCCATGAAGTCACGTCTTGCATAGTGAGAAAAACGGGTTCCTTGGATTTGGTTGAGTCTAAGGGCACATAGACGTGCGAGAGCTTCATGCATTGCCCTGGCTAATCCATCTAGCCAGTTGTTCTCTCTCACGGAGAACTGGATTCTCCCGGACGTTGGTGCTTCTATGCTTCCTCTAAGATCAGCGGTGACTAGCCACTGTAAATATCCTCCTGGGGGTCCTGGAAGTTGAGCTCCAAGTAACTCCGACAGTGAATCCAGATCCCTCTTGAAGAACAGTTGACCTCCGTTTCCCAACTGATAGAACTTGCTGAACTGAGTCTCCATCTAGAAGAATTAAGGATGAGGAAATTAGTGAAGTGATCAAGTGTGTAAAATTTTAAGTAGTAATGTAAGAATTTTGAGGAACATGAATTTTTGAGAAAGAATGAATTCCCAAGGATAAGAGAGGAAATAGTTTTTCATAAATAATCACTTTGGTTTTGAAACTAAGTTTTTGTTTGGACGTCCATTCTAACTAGGGTCTCCTATGGTCAGGATGGCTTTGATACCAACTTGTCAACACCCGGATTTTTAATCCCAGATGCCTGTTATGCCATTCATGGCAATCCTAGGATTACCATTTTTGCGAGACATAACAGATTGGATATCACAGTACATCATCCATTACAAACCATACATAAGGTCTTACACAAATAAGGATCTCATGATCCAGTCTTAATACAACAAGCAGGAGAATAAAAGATAAGCGTAGCGGTGGGGTCCATCTTCAGGGGCACAGGCAATGCTGACGAAGGCAGATAGTCCTTGTTATCATAGCAGTCCTGCTGACCATCATCTTGGTAGTCTCCTTCATAGTCTGGCCATGGGAATAGCCAGGGACAAAAGCCATGAGTACTCTTTAAGTACTCGAAAACTACCACTAACAAGTAGGATAATTCTAAAGTAAAATGCTAACTCTAAGTTTAACTATAATGTTAAGTTTGAAACCTAAGCTTAGTTCTGAAGCAAAGAAAGATAAAATAAAGTTCTAGAATCACTTAAGTTGGGAAGCTAGTGTCATAAACACAACCCTGTTGTGGTCAAGTGAAGATTCATCATTCCTTTCATAAGTTATTTTGAAAACACCCGACAACAAAACAGTATGGCCATTCCAACTGTCCATAACCGCGGACCCGGCTATTTGAATAGTTTGACACTCTGCAGAGGTGGTACACTTTCACCACAAGATTCGATACATCGTCAAGGATAACCCTGAATCATCATACATAGTATGCAGATAATCAAACATAACCTTTCCTTTACACACCCTAGTATAAGCACCTCTCCTATGAGCATGGCCTTCCAACCATGACCATCTATCATCTTGGGCACTACATAGGTGGACAACATTGAGAGGTAGCCTCAGCTCAAACTCTCCCGCAAGGGAACTAATACTAATGCATATAAACTTCCGGCTAAGCCTTACCCAATTCAGGTATTGTTGGTGTACGGTAAATTTGGAATGGTATCGCATCCGAATCCAACCATCAGTTTTGTAAAAGGGTTAAGGCTCATGCCTCAACATTTTCACCATCATAAACCATTTTTGTTTCTCAACACATGTCAAAACATCTCAATAGAATGACTCATCATTCTAAGGTTTTCATAATTCCTTTTCACCAAGTATTCCCATCTAAAGTGACTCAAGTTTTTATCTACTCTAAACTACTAAGTTAAGAGTGTTAACTAAGGTGGAAAGATGGGATCAATCTCATGCCATAGAATGACATCTAAAGTTATCTATATAGGTCTTATACTATTTATGCTACCTTCACAAATAAGTAACGGACTTTGGGTAAAGTAAAGGAAGTAAAGCTTGAAAATAATACTCGGGGTAAATACTAGTCAAAGTGGTATAACCAAAGCATGCCTAAAGCATCTTTGCTTGGGTTATCTAGATTGCAAGGGTTAGCTTGCATTGTTAATGGTGGCTTCCCTTTTCGAGTGGAGTGGTTGAAGTTTTCTTCCTCTTCTTCTTGGTAGAACTCCTCCTCCTCGAAATCTTGGTCGGTACTATCGTCTATAAATACATACGAAGTACACAATCACCAAACAATACTTAAATAGTTTAATTAGCACTCTAAGGAACACATTTGATGATCTATTACCATCACAAGCATCACAAGTTTTATTAACTAGTTTCATTCTTTTTATTTAAGAAAAGTAATTTCTACTCATTGAAAAATTAACTAAGATTTAATATTCACCATTTAAAATATGGGATCATGTGGACACATGTCATCACCACATATTCTAACATGTGGGAATGTGATTTAAAGGTTGGATCACAATTACTTTGGTTTAAGTTCATTATTTAATGAATTAAAGTGACTAGAAATGCCTATATAGCATTATTTTGGTACTAGTCGAAAGTTACTTCATGTAAAACCTAATATTATTACATATTCAGATAGGTATGGTGAAATGTGATTTTTGAGAGTTGGAATCAACTCAAAAGCTATCACGGTTAATTTTATAAAAATGTTTGAATGTGCAAAAGCTTTTGTTTTGTTATTTTTACTAGGATATATCTCTAACTCTAATTGAATTAAATTCAATAGGCTTGGATAGATCTTTTAGGTAGCTTTCTAACAAAATTGGAATCACTCCATTTGGATTTGTAAATCTCTCTGAATGGATTTTCAAACTAGGGGACGGAACTAGGTTCAAAATAAAATAGAAAAATCCTAATCTGAATTAAATGGGTCGCGTAGGAAAGCTAACAGGCCGGCCCAGTGGCACTCCGCAGCGTGGGGCACAGCTGACAGGGGGGTCCACCGGTCAGTGGCTCTTTACACGCAAAGCGGTACGGGGCGATGTGGGTCGTTAGATTAGAACTAGGATCTATGGCTGGGGCTCGTCGTCGATGACGGACAGGTCGCCAGCGAGGTCTAACCCTAGATGCTCGGTGCGGGTGCTCAGGGGGCGTACCAGTGCTCCAGCAATGACGGCGATGGGGAAATCACATTGGTGGACGACGGCGAGCTCAGGGGTGGTCGAGGCAGCTCCGGGGGTATTCGCAATCAGCGGGGCCCTTCTCCTCCAGTAGCGGCCAGCTCCGGTGGAATTCCGGCGACTACGAGCTCAAGCGGCTCCGGGGAGAAGTGGGGAATGATTAGTGGCGAGAGGGGAGGTGAGTGGTGTGCAGAATAAGGCTGGGGTGGCCTCTATTTATAGCTCGACGAGGCGACCGAGAGTGATGGGCGAGCGGCTCCGGCGAGGGCTGCATAGCGTGCTAGCGGCGTGGCTCGAGGTAGGGACGGTGGCCTGTCTCCTGGCGATGCACTACGCCTTAAGTTCTCGACTAGGGGCGGTGGCAAACGGTCGGGCAGTGATCACACTCTGAGCGGCAGAGATAGCGGTCTTCACGGCGTGCGGTCGCTGCGGTTCGAACGGCACCGAACGGGCATGTCAGGGTGGTTCCCCGGGTTGTAGTAAAGAAGTGGGCGCGGGCTGCGGTCGAGGGGCGATGTGTGCATGCTTGTCAGCCGCGGTGCTCTGGCGCGTGCTCGGCATGGCGCAAACACTCTGGGCGCGGCGCGCTGCGGGGGGTCCACGGCTCGGCTTTGCTCGGGGAGGGGACAAAGGGTGGCGGTGTGGTTTGGGCTAGCTCATAGACATGGCGAGAGAGAGGGGGGCGGTCTGCTGCGGCGTTGGCAAGTTAGGCCGGCGAGCATGGCCTCGGGGTGGCATGGCACTACTGCTAGGGGATGGGGTGTTTAGGCTTTGTTTAGATCAAATGGAGATAGAGGTAGTAAATGGAGGTCAATTGGGTGGCAAAACCCTATAGAAAACAGTGAGCTATTGCTAGGTGTAATTCCTACCTGCCTAGTGTTTGTGAAAATGGCCGCAAGAATTTGAGTTTTGAATTTTGAAAAGTTTTTGGTGGGTGTGTTAGGCATAAGCTTGATACTCTGTGGTTGCTTGGGATTTGAAAATGGAGCTCATTTGAGTGGTTTGTGAAATAGGGTGACCTTGATACCTACACTAGATTTAATTTTCAAATGTCATTTAGAATTAGTGTTTGAAAGTTTTTGGCAGATCACAAAGTGGGCCTTGGTACATCATTATATGTACTACCAAGGGGTGCAAATATCCACAATTGTTTCTGTTAAGAATTGATTCCTAGGAATAGCCAAAGTAGGCATGTTGATTAAAATGGCACAAATGACCATTCTCTTATTTCATTCATTTTGATTTTTTTTCTTTGGGATTTGTTTGGGAATGATCTAGATGATGTTTATTGCACCTAAGAATCATTTTACAAGCAATGGATCACTTAATCATGGAAATTCAAAACAACTCCTATTTAAAGGCACACACATATGAATGCTTTAATAATTTTAATTGGAAAAGTTTTTGTTAACCCTAATTTTGATAATTTGGATTAATAACCTTGGATTAATGTTTTGGGATGTTACACATTGCGTTTAAAGTAAACAATACGATTGTTGTATGAACAAAGGATTGTTGTTTTATCCCTAGTAGCAACAACACATCTAGTACCTTAGAAATTTCTATCATTTCCCCAGATTACTAGAGGCATGAACCCACTATCGAGCATAAATACGAACTCTTGGAGTTGCTAGCATATACTTAGCCAAGATAGCTACTAACAACAGAAACCATGCAATAACACAAATAACAAAGACATGATACAATCAATAATTAATCTGAAATAGCATCTCAATATCCATCAGATCCCCGCAAGCACAACATGTAGGATTACAAATAGATGATCTTGATCATGAACGGAGCTCACAGGATGTAAACATGATAGCACAAAAGGAGGAAAACCAGCCATCTAGCTACTACATGGACCCGTAGTCCAGAGATGAACTACTCACGCATCACACCGGAGGCTTGCATGGTGATAAAGAAGGCCTCCAGGGTGAATTCCACTCTCCGGCAGGGTGCCGAGAGGAGCTTCAGATCCCTCCCGATCTAGGGATGGAGATGACGGTAGCTAAAGACTCTTTCGTGGAATTTTGATCGGGTACTTAGGGTTTCTGTATCGGAGGCATCTTATAGGAGAAAGGGGAGGCGAGGGGGTGCCGGAGGCGGCCAGACCACCCCCTGGCACGGGCTAGGCTAGGCCGCACAGCCAGGTGGTGTGGCGGCCCCCCTGGCCCCTCTCCATCTCGTATTCTGGCTCCTCGTGTCCCTCGGTGAAAAACTGACTTTGGCTTTTGTCCCATCCAATTCCGAGAATATTCATTTTCCGACTTTCCTAGAAACAAAAACAGCAGAAAACAGGCAGCTAGCACTATGGCTCTTGTTAATAGGTTAGTCAAAGAAAGTGTATGAAAAGTACTCCAAAGTTGGAACAAAACATAAGAAAGTAGATAAAAACCAAGCATGGAACATCAAAAATTATGGATGCGTTTGCAATGTATCATTGCTCTCAGGTTGAGCATGCCCCATCGATTGGCTGCACGCGGGGCATCGTGGCTAGGTTTGTTGGAGAGAGGAGAGCGAGGCAAGTCGAATAGCGGTGGCATCGCCAAAAAATGGTCGCCGGAGCAGCGAGTACAACGGGGGCCGATGGCGGAGGCTACAGGTGGTCGTCGGGGATGAGCTACAAAGCAAGAGGGAGAGAAGGAGAAGGTCCAGGAGGACCGGGGTCTCACTCTAAGGGCGATGATGGGGTCGGCGAGGCCGAGTACGGACGGATAGCATTGAATCGATGATGGCCGGAGTTGGTGAAGAGGTGGTCAGAGAGATCGATTAGGGTCACGCGGCTTCGATTGCTTCTGCAGGGTAACCAAGGACAACACGTGGAGCTCGACCGTGGCCTTGGTTTTGCCCGGGCCGGCCAGAAACGGTGGCACGGTGGAGCACCTATGAGGTTAGGTTTAGGGTTTGCTGCGGTAAGAGGAAGAAGACGGGAAAACGAGCACAACTAGGATTTGTCGTGGAGTCCAGGGTCTTGTAGGCGGCCGGGAGCGTCAGTGGCACGTATCTTGATGCAGGCGCGGCGGCAGACGGCATCCGCGGCAACAACGAGGTGCTCTCCGTCATCGACGATGAGGACGAAGAAGAAAGAGAGGGTCGAACCGATATTGGGCTGGGGTGGGCTGGCTTGGGCCTCAGTTGGGCTACGGCAAAGCTTTCTAGGCGGCTGCTGCTGGCTCCTATCTGCTGCGCAGCGCGGGAGAGAGGAGGCTGGGTTGCGGGCTGCTGCGACGGGAAATAGAGGGTAGAGGAGTTGGGCTGCACCTAGACTAGCTTAGGGTTTCTATTTTTTTATGTAAAACCCTTTTTTTCTTTTCTATTTTTCTATTTTTCTCTTTTTAATTCAATTCTCTTTTGATTTAAATATGTCTAAAAATACCAGAACTTTTATAAACTTCTCAAAATACTACAGAGCCCTTATAATCCATTTGGGCTCCATATTTTTGGTAGTTTTCGAAATTCGAACTATTTTTAATGTGTTTGAGAGGAAGAAGGAAACTAGGGTTTAGGGTTTCCATTATTTTCTTTACATGCATTTTAAGGGATGATTCTCATGAATGCACAAAGTCCTAATTATGATTTAACTAAAACTGGGGTGTTACAGCTCTATCCCCCTTAACAGAATCTCGTCCCGAGATTCCTAGGTAGGAAGATAGAAGAAACAGGGTTACACTAGACTTCGACAATCTTCACGAAGAGGTTGATCCAAGCCACCATTATTGAATGAATGAAGCGCTTCATTTCTTTGGGGTAGCTGCACACACGTAAGAAGAGAGGGAAAGAGATAAAACCACGAACAGAGTATCTCATGGTCAACTCATGGATAGATGTTTCATAACATCTGTGGACCCAACGACATGTAACACGTCAAGGTAACAAAGGAAACACGAGAAGATGGTTTCAAGCTGTTAGATAGCTGGTCTTCATAAGGATTGAGACCATGGAGCTTCAGAAGAGTTTAAGCTTCTGAAAAGGAGAGCGTACAATGGAAGAACATGACCACAGACATTGAGAGATGAAACTCTACTAGATGGCTTAAGTAGAGATTCTAAGGATACAGAGACATGGAGAACCAACTTATTGAACAACTTTTGATACAGAAGGATCACTCTTTCGTTCAACAGAAGGTTAAGATAGAAAGGTGTTTTGGTGTAGAGGACTCATAAGAGTCACAAGGAACATGTAACAAGAGGAACTTTTGATTAACAAAATCATAGTCACTCTTTGACCATGTTAGGGGAACCAAAGGAAACTCTTAATTCATCCAGTTTTATGAAGATCTTTGTCAATGATTATGATATAACTTTACACCACTAAGATGAATCTATAAGAAGATTCTTGATGACACGAGGAAAAACAAACTTCGTTCTCAGACTTCAATTACTTGGCACAACAAGATGCTTGCCAACCTAAAAGGGTCTAGAGGATCGACCGAGAGACATTTAGCAACACTACTTTAAATGTTCTCCTTGATGTTCGAGACACAGGACATGAAGTGAAAGGTCAGACTTCATATACAAGGGAAACCATAAGCACAACTCCTATAACAATTCATGAAGAAGCCTTATGACGAGTGGTTGTTATTGCTGGTTTGTCAACCACTACCTCAATCTTGCCGGACTTTCAAAGAGACCTATGTCAAATACCTTGAACGACACCAACCATCGTTGCTGCTTGAGATTCAGCTCTGGTTAGGTGGAATGGTAATTCAGACTCAGCATATCCGAATATAAGACTTGCAACATTCTCAAGTCATGGATTACATTATCAAGCTTCAAAAGATGAGCTAGGTTGTGGCACCCATGTATTATCAAGTTATCCAAAAGATAATTGCACCTACATGAATTGATTGAAATGAAACACAAGTGCATCCTTATTGTTGGGAGATGTCTAGGAGGACACTGAAGTTTGTAGGACAACTTCTCTTCCAATACAAATCAACTAGTGGCTTTACATGCTTAGAGGATGTTCTCAAGATGGGAATGTATTGACCTACCATATCAAGAATACTTCGCACATGCTTGACTAACTACGGTTCCCGGGGAAACAAAGATAACTTCATTCGGATCCACGGAGACATCTTTCAACCATTACAGGTGAACCAGGAAAGGTTACTCCTAACATCCAGAACACATCCTTCGAGGACACGAAGACGGTTCCCAAAAGTTTCCAACATTACTGCCAATTGTTCCATATGAATCTTGCCTAGCATGGAGAAGATAAGAATGTCATCGATGGGATCAATAACAAACTTATCCAAATACTCCATGAATATGGACTCATATATTGTATGAAGAAGACATCAATACTGGTCAGGCCAAAGGACATGAAGATGTACCAAGGTGAAACATCACAAGTAAATACATCATCAGGATAGTCCTAAGAACTGCGTTTGATTTGACAATAGCCTGAATCAAATTAAAGGTGGGGACGATAACATTTCCATAAATAAAATACTATCTTTCTTCAGCACGAACAAAACTAGACATCCCTTTAGGAGGAACAAGTCTGATAGAACCTTTGTTGTAAAACTCTCCAACTTGTTGTTTAAGCTCTACCAACTAGTTCATGGGTATCCAATATGGATCCTTGGAGAAAAGAATAGTTCAAAGAACTTGCTTGCTCAAGAACTTGACAAACATGGTCACGTGGCAACATGGCGATACTTCTAGAAAGACATCTAGAATATCACGAACCACTGGTATGTCACTTAGTTCGAGAGAAAACTTGCTTGGTAAGGCAAGAACACATAGTCTCAGAGCTTCGTCACAAGCCTAACTCTTTGACTAGAGAGGGTGTACCAGAGTAACGAACTTGGTAGCACAATCATCCTTGGCTTAGTGATAGGATTAACTATCAAGCTAAGAATGACACAAATGTCCTGTTGAAGTCCAAAGAAATAATGATTGCTAAGAATCTCAGATGGCCACATATTTACGCACACACATCATTCACGAGCACGAAAGCTGAGAGGAAGGGTGGGTAAATATGTGTAAAGGCATCACTTCATTAAGGAGTCATGGAACTTAACTTGACCTCTTAGTATAGAAGAGTGTGATACTTTAAGGTGGAATAGAAGCTAATCAATGCTTTTTGATCTGCGGCTTACAAAACTTTGACCTGGTCCTAGACATGACAAGGTACTAGAGTTTGTTTCTCCTAGACATCCCGAAATGGTTTGTCTAGACGGACCACAAGAGTACCTTGCATTGGAAGATACCGATGCACATTTACTACTTGGCTACCAACTGGTAGATAAAGGTCGGAAAACAACAAGGGAAAAGAAGAACATCATCAGGATAGAATCTCAAGATGTGGATGCATAAGTCAACAATCTTCTGAGGACCGATGCAGGAAGGGGAGGTCTGGCAGAGTCATGAGTATAGAAGTGAGACTCACAAGGAGTACTCTTGTCATGATCTATTTGGTTCCATTAAAGAACATCTGCCATAGCATGTGGTAGGGGAAGTCTTTAGTTGTCGCAACTCAATTGCAACAATAACCACAAGCTTGAAAGCTATACCGGAGGTTAGGCATCCTGAGGTAATGTCTGTACATTAACGATAGGGGTCAAAGGAATGGATCTTGGGTTAAAGGTCAGCTTCATGTACAAGATTCAAAATGATAGAATGTAGCACAATCAGGGATCTTCGATTGAAGTCCAAGGGTTAAAACCCAAAGAAAGGAGTAACTACTATCTTAGTAATATAGAGGGTACTATAAGGTAGTAACCACGAGGTAGCTTCCAAGAGAAGAAATAACTTCTGAAGTACCCAAACCAATAAAAAGGTGGCACACGAGGCGAAAGGAAACTTCAAGGCCTAGAATAGAACACTATGGAACCATCAACACAATGTTGTGGGACCATAAGATAGAGAGATCATGATGGAAAGGAATCTCTCGATTGAATAAGAGCAAAGGGAAACAAGGAACACACACAACTGACTCTAGAGAATTTAACACTAGGTCAACTGGTTGAGAATCGACATGCCTAAAAGGAACCTGATGACCCACAAGTATAGGGGGTGTATCACAGTATTTTCGATAAGTAAGAGTGTCGAACACAACAAGGAGCAGAAGGTGCTGGCTAGTGGTATTGATCAGGAATTCTCTGCAAATACTTAGCAAACGGATTTTTAGGGGTTTTCGATAAAGCAAGTAAACAAAGTACGAGTAAATAAAAGACAGTAGGAATAAATGCAGCAAGTGTCCCAATCCTTTATGCAGCAAAGGACAAGCCGGTTGTATTTCTATAGATGACCAAACGTTCTCGAGGACACATGGGAAGACTGTCAAGTGCTTTCGCTTCATATAGTTGATTAATCTTCTCTAGCTTGCTAAGTGTTGTGTGGGTGAACCTGTGCTAATGTACCGTCCCATCCAAGACTTAATACATACTTGTGATTAAACCCCCTTGCAAACATCCGTAAGTACAAGAAAGTAATTAAGGTAGAAACCTAACCACAGCTTTAAACTCTAAGACCCTTACGTCCCTTGTGCAATGGTTTCCTAACGGGGGTTCAGGTTTCTGTCACTCCGGCAACCTTTACGATTAGTAGCCAAATACACAATGCATTCCCCAAGGCCCATATAGGTGAAGTGTCATGTAGTCGACATTCACATGACACCACTAGAAGAAGTACACCACAACTTAAATAACAATCTATTGAATCTTTCTCAACACAACTCCACTACTAACAACAAGACTTCTCCCATGTCTTCAAGAACAAAACGAACTACTCACAAGACATCATATGGATCATGATCAGAGATGGAATAATGATGTATAACAATCTGAACGTAAATAATAATTCAATGGTTCACTCAATAGCATCAACTACAAAGAGTAATCAACACCAGGAAAGTTTCCCCTATGAACTATAGCAAGATTCAATGCAATTGTTACAGCAATATGGAGATGGTGATGAGGCTACTGATGGTGATGATGGTGGTGGTGATGATGATGATGATCCCGATGAAGTCTAGCTTGATGGTGGTGTTGATGGCGACGATCTCCCCTCTCCGGGAAGGAATTCCCCCGGCAGAAATCTGTCTGCCGGAGAGATCTTTCTCTCTCGGTGTTTTCCGCCCCGCAGAGGCGGCGGAATCTTTCTATGGTCGCTCCCGAGTCTTAGGGTTTCAGGAGGAAGATATACGCCAGAGGGGAGAGGCTGGAGTGGGCCAGGGTGGCCACACCACTCCCTGGCGCGGCCTAGGCCTGCCCGCGCCATGGGGTGGTGTGGGCCCCTGTGGCCCACCTCCACTCCATCTTCTGGCATCTTGATTCCTCTGGAAAAATAGAATTTTCCGTATATTTTCCCGGATTTTCTGATCTTCGCGAATTTTGCCTCCAAACATCACCTTTTCCATTAGAATCCTGACTGCAGCGGTCCATGCTCCAAAAGTCATCAACCATGCAAAAACAGATGAAATAACATAAGTATCACCTCTCAATACGAAATATATCAATGAATAATAGTGAGTTAAGACATAGAATAGTGATGCAAAATGGACCTATCAACTCCCCCCAAGCTTAGACTTTGCTTGTCCCCAAGCGAAACTGAGCTCAATAAACATGACCTCAAGTTTATGGAGTGAAGAGTCAATAAAAGAATACAGACAAGAAGCATCACATTCATCAAATACATAGATCATAATAGAAGACAACTCACTATTATACAACTCAACTTGCAATGAGTAAAGGAAACACAATAAAGATACATAAAGTGAATCATAATTGGTAATGGCAAACTTAGCTCTTTGTCGAAGAATAGTTGATAATTTGCTGGAGTTCACAAATAGTTGGTTTTTCAACGAAAGCTTTCAAAGTAGTAAACATGAAGATAAGAGCAATGTGCAAAACAAGGAACATAAGAAACATGAATGCATAAATCATCGTATGAATGAATGAAACACATCAACTCAAAATACTTGCCGAGATAGAAGGGAATAGGTTTACTGACTCAACTACAAAGTAAAAGAAAGGGCCCTTCAAAGAGGGAAGAGGGCTTACAAGTCTCATAAAGAGCTCCCAAAAATTATGATACTTACTAGCTTTTAGCTCTCATTGACCCTATCATAGGCATCTTTAGGTGATTAAGGTTAAAGTGACACAACTAAGAGGATATGCTTGACAAGTTATAAGTTGAAATCTCATGCCCCTTACTTATGAGTATCGATCCTCATGCTACTCAACTTCAATCACGAGCAAGCTCTTGTCATTGTAAATACATGCGTATCATCGAGAACCTCCAACGGGGTACCCCTTGCACATGACACAGGAGCTATCCCATAATCAAAATGACAAGGCAGGCAGACAGTGAGCATCTCAGCGATCTTTTTATTTGCTATTTGCATAGGTTTTTATTGAGGATGCTTCATAGAATCCTCACTTTAGTTATGCTGCATGTGTTGGAAACCCTAGCCCCATTCTAGTCCTATCAACGTTGTACCGGACCTAGCAGTCCACCGCTGGTGCTCCTCCTCGTACGTGTGCATACTAGCGGAGGTGATGTACGTTCAGCACTTCGACGACCGTGGATCGGAATGGATTGTGAGGACTGCACTGCATCAAGCGACGTGCTATATCGATTCCGGAACCACGCATCTAGTGATAATTCTCGTGGCCTACTACCTCAGCTAGATCTTGGGATCACCGGGTAGGGGAAAAGTTTTTTTTATCTCTATGTGGCCCAACATGATATAATGTCCTTTGATCCCACAATTCTCACATTTGTGCTTTCGGCGTATTGCCCATATTGTATTATACTCCGTTTGGACCTCCTTCTTGTTTCCATTAGCACCATCACAAGTGGGACATTTTTGGTAGTGGGCTTATAAAATCGAGGTGCTATCAATTCTTTTCGACTAGGTGGGTTCGAGTCGGACTCTTATAGCGGAAGCACTTGGTAATCTAGACGGGTCTATCACAACGGTTGTGGGACTCGGGGAAAAGTCGGATGGGAGCCGGGGCATGTGATGCCACCCATCCAACAGGAGTCGTATGAGATGCGATTGACAAGGAGTTGTCTACCTAGATCACTTAATGGCTAGCGGTGATGCTAAAGCTCACTAGTCGGCTTGATTATTTAGGGTCCTGAATCACTTAGTAACCATCAGAGCGGTGTTGGTTCTAGTGGGAGCATAAGTATTAAAGTGTTTAATATGTTTGCTTTTTTATAGATACATGTCTTAAGTGTTTTTGCATATTTTTTCTGTTGTAGATCAATGGCACCTAGCAGTCTCCCTCAGATTTCTAGTTTTGCTTTGAGAACCATCTTAGAGAAAGATAAGGTAAATGGAACTAACTTCACCAATTGGTATAGTAGTCTGAGAATTGTTCTCAAGCAAGAAAAGAGGAACCATGTCCAATACAACCCACTTCTAGATGAGCCGGATGAGAATGCGACTGTCACATCCACCAATGCCTACCGTCGGATTTGTTATGAATCCACAGAGATTAGCTGTCTTATGCTTGCTCACATGGAACCGGAATGCAGCAGCAGTTCAAGAATGTTGAGGCATACGATATGGTGGAAAGCCTAAAAAGTATGTTTCAGGCTCAAGCAAAGACTAAGAGGTATCAAGTCTCTCAGGCTTTGTTGAGTTGCAAGCTTAAGGATGGCGATCCACTGAGTCCGCATGTGATCAAGATGGTTGGTTACGTGCAGTCTCTAGAAAGGCTTGGCTACCCCATTAGCGAAGAGTTCACCACGGACATAATTCTGAATTCTCTTCCTAGTGCGTATGGTCAGTTCATATCAAACTACCACATGCATGGTATGGATAAGAAGCTCACTAAATTACATGGGATGCTCAAGCAGGCTGAGGCGGATCTCAAGAAAGGTGCTAGTCAAGTGTTGATGGTGCAAAATAAGGCTAAGGTCAAGAAGAGTTCTTAGACATAGAAGAACAAGGCTTAGTTGGGAGGTAAGGGTGAGGACCCGGTCCAAAGCGCTTCCTCGGGGACTAAGCCATCTCCTGTAGCCGGATCCACTTGCTTCTACTGCAAGGCGAATGGCCACTGGAAGAGGAATTGCATCAAGTATTTGGTTGACAAAGACAAGAGTGGAGGTGTGACTTCCAGCTCAGGTATGCTTGTTTGCATTGTTATAGACATCTATCTCGTAGATGCACCTAATAGTTCTTGGGTATATGATACCGGATCAGTTATTCACATATGCAACTCGTTGCAGGGACTGGTAATAACTAGGAGCATGGCGAGATGCGAGGTTGACATTCGAATCGGCAACAAAGCAAGAGTCACTGTGTTGGAAGTCGGCATGATGCAACTTCATTTACCTTCTTTATTCTTAATGGAGCTAAATATTTGTTATTATGTTCCAGTGCTTAGTCAAAACCTTATTTCTGCCGCATTTTTGATGAGACAAGTCTATGAGTCGAAACATTATTTCTGCCTCACAGCTTTGCACCTATCCAGGACGAGTTATTTATTTTGAATCTTGAAGGTGAATCTGTCTATAACATAAATGTGAAAAGGTTGAAACCAAATGATCTGAATATGACTTACTTTTGGCATTGTCGGCTTGGTCATATAAGTTGGAAACGCTTGAAGAAGCTCCATGATGATGGACTCCTAACTTTGTTCGACTTGGAGTCGTTCGAGACATGTGAATCCTGTCTACTAGGCAAGATGACCAAGACAACTTTTGCAAAGAGTTTTGAAAGGGCGACCGACTTATTGGGAATAGTACATACTGATGTATGTGGCCTGATGAGAACGCCAGCCATAGGTGGGTATGAGTACTTCATTACATTCACCGATGATTTGAGTAGGTATGGATATATCTACTTGATGAAACAAAAGTCGGAAGCCTTTGAAAAGTTCCAGGAATTCCAGAATGAGGTACAGAATCAACTTGACAAGAAAATAAAGTTTATTCGGTCGGACCGAGGAGGCGAGTACACGAGCCATGAGTTTGATGACCATCTGAAGAGATATGGAATAGTTCCCTAGCTCACTCCTCCGAGAATGCTGCAGAGAAATAGTGTGTTAGAAAGGAGGAATCGGACCTTGCTAGACATGGTACAATCAATGATGAGTCAGATAGATCTGCCTTTATCATTTTGGGGTTATTGTCTAGAAACTACAACGTTCACACTAAACAAAGTATCATCAAAGTCGGTAGAGAATACACCACATGAGATGCGGACTGGCAAGAAGCTGAGTTTGTCTTTTCTTAAGATTTGGGGTTGTGAAGATTTTTTCAAGCGACTTCAGTCGGTTAAGCTTACATCCAAGTCGGATAAGTGTATTTTCATGGGGTATCCGAGGGAAACCTTGGGTTACTACTTCTACAACCGAGAAGAGAGGAAAGTGTTTATTGGTCGGAACAATGTCTTCCTTGAGAAAGAGTTTCTCAATTGGGGAATCAGTCGGAGCACGGTGTAGCTCGAAGAAATTCGAGAGATACCGGCCAATAGTGAGTCGGAAAAAGCCTTAGAGGTTGAGTCGGTCGTGGTACTTGATCTGGCAGCTGCACCGACACTACGAAGATCGGCCAGATTGCGAAGTGTTCGTGATGTGTTGTTGTTGGACAGAGATGAGCCGGCAACTTGTTAGGAAGCAATGGTGGGATCTAATTCTGATTCGTGTCTTGGAGCCATCAGATCCAAGTTAAAGTCCATGGATGAAAATCAAGTTTGGAACTTGGTTGATCTGCCAGACGGTGCAAGACCCGTCGAGTGCAAATGGGTCTTTAAGAAGAAAACTGATATGGATGGAAATGTCCCTATCTATAAGGCACGGCTTGTCGTGAAGGGGTTCTGACAAGTTCAAGGAGTTGACTACGATGAGACTTTCTCTCCCGTGGCAATGCTTAAGTCAGTTCGGATCATGTTAGCTATAGCAGCATATTTCAACTATGAGATATGGCAGATGGATGTCAAGACAGCTTTCCTTAATGGAAATTTAACGGAGGAGGTGTATATGATACATCTTAAGGGTTTTGTTGATCCGGCTAATCCTGACAAGGTATGCAAACTTTGGAAATCCATTTATGGGTTGAAGCAAGCATCTCGGAGTTGGAACATTCGCTTTCATGAGGTAATCAAATCGTTTGGCTTCATCAAGAGTGATCTTGATTCTTGTTTATACAAGAAGTTTAGTGGGAGCAAAGTAAACTTTCTTATCTTATATGTGGATGACATATTACTGATTGGAAATGATGTCAAGATGTTGGAAGAGACCAAGGAATCATTGCAAAAGAGTTTATTGATGAAAGACTTGGGTGAGGCGACTTACATACTAGGAATCCGGATCTATAGAGATGGATCAAGGTGGCTCACTAGATTGAGTCAGAGTACATATTTGGACAAAGTGTTGAAGAAGTTCAACATGGAACCGTATAAGAAGGGTTCTTATCAATGTTGCATGGCGTAAAACTTAGCAATACTCGGTGTCCTTTGACAACTAATGAGCAAAGTCAGATGAGTGTGATTCCGTATGCTTCTATAGTCGGATCCATCATGTACGCAGATACCAGGCTGACCCTAGAGAGATCCACTCGGCAGCGGCTAAAAATATCCTCAAGTACTTGACAAGGACTAAGGATATGTTCCTGGTTTATGGAGGTGAGGATGAACTCAGTGTAAGGGGTTACACGGATGCGAGTTATCTCACTGAATCTGATGATTCTCGTTCGCAATTTGGATATGTGTTTGTTATAAACAGAGGAGCTGTGAGCTGGAAGAGTTCCAAGGAAGAGACGATGTATGTGTCTACGACAGCAGCTGACTATATTGCTGCCTCGAAGGCGGCAAAGGAAGCCGTTTGGATGAGGAATTTCCTCATGGATCTTGGTGTGGTTCAGGGCTTGTCCAATCCGTTAAACTTGTATTGTGACAACAATGGTGCTACCGCACAGGCCAAGGAACCTAGACAACACCAGAAGAACAAACATATACTCATGCGGTACCACCTTATTCGACAGTTCATGCATCAAGGTTATATCAAGTTATGCAAGCTACACACGATGCAAACATTGCGGATCTGTTGACAAAGCCACTTCCACAGCCGAAGCATGAGGCGCACCTGAGAGCTATGGGCATTAGATGCCTAGACATGAGATGTTGGATGATTGACTCTAGTGCAAGTGGGAGCCTGCTGGGAATATGCCCTAGTGGCAATCATGTCTGAGGTTATTTCCAATGTATTCATAAAGTCATTGTCTATGTATGAACTACTGATATGTATCATTGAATATGTGATTCAATTGTGGAACTATATATTCATGTTGTTCATACTAATTGTCCTTGGTCATTGAGGTTGTGCTGCACACACAACTTAGACTAATGTGAATGTCGGCTGATGACTCGGTTCCACTTGTCATGGGCATAGAGATCCTATTCCGACTTACACGGATTCGGCTAAAGAGTTTAGCGAGTCGGACTGAACAATATTGAGATACAACGAATAAGTCATCATGTGTATATCTCAATCAATGTAATGCTTAGACCTGAGGTTATTGCACAATCCGAGTTGAGGATCGCCGACTTAGGTTCTGTCAAACGTTGTTCCATCACTGGGCAGTTATAAAGGCGGAGTTCGGGTTGACTAAGAATCAAGCTGCGTGATGTGAATAACCAAGATGGGATTTTGCCCCTCTGTCTGGAGATATATTCTTTGGTCCCTCTCAGAAGATATGATTAGGAAAGCATGGCCATGCGTGACTCGGTTAAGTGTTAACCGAGGCGATCAACTAAGAGTTAGTCGGATGAATCACTTATTTCAGACCGAGAAAGAGAGTCAAAGTATTTAAGGGATGACGATTATTTGCCTATAGTTCGACAAGCTATATCATGAGGCAAAAGGGACTCAGACGAAAGTCGCATTGGAAGGTATGTCGGCATGACTCTTTGTTACTTGGGAGTCGGCACAATGTGCTAGGAGCCGCTACCGACTTATCGATCACGAGTAAGACTCGGATCGTGTTCGGGTCACCATGAGCATGCCGGGTCACACACTTAAGAGCGGGAGAATATTTGGGTTGGACCCAAAAAACGAAACAGGCTAAGTCAGTGAGTAAGACTCGCACTGACTAATATAGGCCTTTTAGTGAATGGGCCACAAGTGAGTGGAGCCCACTTTCACTCCCTATATAAGCTAGGGCGCATGTGCTTAGAGCACACGGTTAGGTCACTCCATGTGTTGGAAACCCTAGCCCCATTCTAGTCCTATCGACGCCGTACTCGACCTAGCAGTCCACCGCTGGTGCTCCTCCTCGTACGTGTGGATACTAGCGGAGGTGATGTACGTTCAGCACTTCGACGATCGTGGATCGGAACGGATCGTGAGGACTACACTTCATGAAGCGATGTGCTATATCGATTCCGCAACCGCATATCTTGTGGTAATTCTCGTGGCTTACTACCTCAGCTAGATCTTGAGATCACCGCGTAGGGAATTTTTTTTGTTTATCTTTGCATGGCCCAACATGATATACTGTCCTTTGATCCCACAGTTCTCACATTTGTTCTTTCGGTGTATTGCCCCTATTGTATTATACTCCGTTTGGACATCCTTCTTGTTTCCATTAGCTCACATAACCTTCTCATATACTACTGGAATAGATGCGCTATCCAGTAACTCCTGGAACTCTTTGAAAACGAACAATCCTGAGTAGCATCCTCATGATTGCTTGTAGTCCTTTCATGAACTTCTTTTGATGTTTCGCCTCCTTATTTACTTCCTCAATAATGTGCAAGGATAAATGACTGAACTCCCATACATGCTTCAGTACTGGGAGATTCTTGTTCTCTAAAGCTTCATTATCATTGATCTGCCCACTTTTTTATGAACAAGTTCTTCATGGAATTTCTTCTTGAACTCCTCCCAGGAACTAATACTTCCCTCCGGTGCTACAAACTTTGACTTTTCCCACCATGTGGTTGTTGTTCTAGTGAATAGATAGGTTGCATATCTCACTTTCTCCTCATCCATACATCCCATGCTTTTAAGCTCACGAGATGTGTCCATTAACCAATTCTCCGGCTCCATAGGTTCTTCTATCATTGAAAAACTCCAACATTTGGTTTTTAAAATTCCACAAATTTAAGCCTTGAATGTGATTCCTCAAATAGCTTCTTCTGCACATTCTTCGGTATACCTTGATAGAACTGATTGTTTCTCATCATCGCAATCCTCCTACCTTCCTCCATGCCCTTCATGTACTAGAGAAATCCTTCTTTGATGGTCAAATGTGGCATTGGAATTGATCCAGCCCTTGGATTTTCGTTAATAGCCTCTATTTGTGTTGTCTCCACCTTGTTATGATCCTTCATGTCTTCTTCATCACGATGAAAACTCATCGCTCCCTCATGCGAACCCATTTTCCCCTCTAGACCTGTACATCAAGTACGAACTTAATGTAACACCATGCATATGCCCATCAAGTTCAAACTTCATGCACGGACCTAGTCACATGATAAATCAAGAACCAAATCCAAATAAAAACCAATATATATACCATGTATTACACATGGTGATTATAAAGTAGTACAAACAAACTATCCTCACAACTCTATCTTATTGTGGGGCCCTCGGATTAATCCTCCGAGAATCCATGTTATGCATACAACCACGATCCCATGATCAGTTAGTCGTGGCACATAACCGACAAGTATCAAAGTAAACATCTGAAACGTAACGAATACATGTCATACCTTATTTGCCAGTATGGCTACATCGATCAATATCAGCAGAACTTCCTTAAGCGTAGAACCCGAGCCGTGCCTTAACCTACAGGGAACTGACTAGGAGAACGTCCTAGCTCGCATAGTCGTCAACATCACCTTCTTATTGATATCTGACCAATATAATAGCTAGGGACAATGCCAGTGAGTACTTTGAATGTAATCGCAAAACACCTTAGGATAACAATAATAACGAGAGGATATGCATTATGGCTGTGGTACTAGGAGGGCTTCAACAGAGGTTCTTTTCTGAAATAGTTTCTCTTGTAGATATAACATCGACATATCTTTGTTGAAAAACTATTGTGAACCATTTTGGAAACCTTTTTGAAACATTTTGGAAATCATTAGGACTGGGTCACCCATTTGTTCCCGTCTTCACGTCGTCCCACGACCAAACTCCTTTCTCCTTCTTCCGACCATCCCATGGTCAAAACCTTCCTCCTTTACGACCATCCCATGGTCAAAACATTTCCAAAGCCATTGCCTTTCAGAAATCCTTTTTTTGAAAACAAAACCAGCACCGCTCTACAGAAGTTTGTCCAACCCGTCCTTAACCGCAGGCACGTCTATTCGAATAGAATTACGCTCTATAGAGGTTGCGCACTTTACCCACACCATCCGGGTACACTACCCTGATCTTCACCGATCGTGGGTCGAGCAACCGATCAAGACTCTCCGGATGCCCACTCCAGTATAAGTGCCTACCCTATGAGTGTTATTCCCCTCAAAACCGGGACTTCGGGTACCAAGGATCACCCGAAGCGCATTTTACACTTTACACAGTGGGCGTTTTCAATGAGGGGCTCGTAGTAACACGTGGAGGTCTGTAAACCCTTCGTTCCTTCTCCCAGTCGATGTCCCACATGGACCGTTTGTCCAGAGAAGGCCCACCCTCCAGGGATCACGATCCCTTGTAGTAGTTGTGAGGCAGCTTATACCAAAATAGACAAACTTCAAATCTAGCCCTGTCCCATTCCAGAGTAATATGGTTGCACAGGGTTAAGTTGTTATAGCTAAACTGCAAAGAACCGGGTGCGTTGTCATAAACCTTTCTCCTCCAGCTTTCCTTCAGCATTTTGTAAAACAAAACCTTTTTCTTTCTCAACATCTCCTGGGAGGTCCCATCTCACCAAGGTTTTATCATAAAACATTTGGTAAAACTTTTTGGGGTCTTCCCATCCTCTAGTTTTTGCTTCGGCTAAAATGGGGTCTCCAAAGGGTATGGTATAATACGCCATCTATTTTACTAGGGACAAGTAGGTGTCACCAAGGGGGTTGTACTTAATAGTACAAAAGTTTAATATTTCGGTGGAGCCAAACCACTACCATCTATATACATCAACATATAGTAAAACAATACAGTTTTAATAAACAGTAGACACACATGCATATGTAAAACAGTAGGACAAGGCTTATGAGCAAGAAGGTGGCTTGCCTGATGATCAGAAATATGGCAATATGTCCCTGGACTTCTTATTTAGATAACCAAGAATACCAATAATAATTACCACTTATCCTGCTCTCCGATTTCATCGCAACTATCGTCGTCCAGACATCACATGCAAACAAACAAGGCCACAATCAACATAAAGCAAGGAAAGCATCAAGGCATACAGCAAGCAATGAACAATACAAGTTTACAAATCAGTAGTTCTTAGTGAGAATGGATTTATGAGATTGGCCTTGTCGTGAAAATATGGAAGAAAATCCCTTAGGATTTATAGTCTAGGAATTACCTAAGAGGGGTTTTGGACCAGGGATTGGTTCTTTATGATAGAAATATACACAAATGAGGTCTACAGATAGTTATTGAAATAACAAGTCCATCAAAAGTGGTTTCACTATTTTATCACTTTTCTTGAATTATTTATGCATTTTCTAGTGAAATAAACTCTAGTTTTAGGAGATAAATCCCCAGAAAAGTTCTGGAGCTCCAAAAAATATTTACTTGAGTGGTTAGGTAAGGATTGATGTACTTGTTCCCGGATAGTTGGAATCATGCCAAAATAATGACCAGAATGCCCTCAGCAAATTCCCAAAGGCAGTTCTGTAGACAACTCGTCTTTTTCACCAAATTAAATCTAAAACATCTTTTGATTTTATTCCAATGGCACATGGTAGGCATTTAGAATACCTTCCTGAAGGAATTGGATTCACTCTTTTTGGAGTTGTCAAATTCCTAGAGTGTTTTATTTAGTGATAATACAACTGACAGAAGTATTTAATTCACTAGAATTCAATAGAGGCTCAATAAATAGTGAGCTGCTGGGTTTAGATAGGTATTGATGTACCACATCACTGGGATTTGGAAGCAACCCAAAATATGTAGCAGATTTACCTAGGGAATTTTCTAAAGGCCTAACTGCATATATTTTGTTATTTTTGCTACAAATGAACCAAGGCACCATTTGAGCTAGGACCAATTTTAGATTGTAGGTATGACCATTGGGCACCAGAGGGAATTGGATTTTTCCCATTTGAATCTAGAAAACTCAGTGAGGAATTTAATTACTACAGTGGATACATTCTAGTAGGTATGTTTTCTAAATTTAAAGGAATTTATTTCTGGGGAGGGATTCGCTCTGCATGTTGGAAAAACATGGGGTTATATGTCTATAACCTTGTATGGGCATAACACGGAAGTTTTCATTTTCAAATCTAATTAAACCTACAGTTAACTTTCAGACCTAGATTTAAATTAGAAATCAGAGAAGAAGAAAAGGATAAAGGCCAGCACGGGCCGGTTCCGGACCAGTCTGGGTCACCCTGTGCTGGGCCGGCCCAGCCGGGCGTTAGCGAGGCGGGAGGCCGGGGGTTCAAACCCGTGCTGCGGGGCCTGCTTGTCAGCAGGGGAGGGCAGCCGAAGCGGTATCCGATGGTGTCAGCCGTTCGATCTAAGGGAGATCGACGGCTGCACGCTGTCTCCTTCCTCTCGACGGGGCCAGCGGGGAGGAAACCCTAGCTGGGTTCGAGCGGTGCGGGGGAGCTCACGAGAGCGGCAGGGAGGCACCGGGAGGAGTGCTGGCGGGGGCGGCACACTGAGATGGATCAAGAGAGGGGCGGCACGGGGCGGTTCGACGTTGAGAGGATGCTCGCGCGACGACGGACGGGGAGGGCGTCCGGGCGCTCGTCGGCGGTGTCGATAGGGTCTGCCCTGGGACAAAGTAAGCATAGTGTGAGATAGAGGATTACTAGGAGATTTCAGAACGGTGACATGTAGAGGAGGGCGAGCTGGCAGGAGGATACCATGAGCAGATCTTGGAAATGACCGAGAGGCGAAACTCTCCTTCTCCCGCGACATGTAGAGGCATGGGCTCGGTGAGGGAGCCTTTGGTGGTCTACATGAGGGCTTTGGAGGAGATCTAAGGCGTTGGGGGAGGTCTAGGCACACCACACTCATGTATGTGAGGAAGAACCCGAGAGGGGTTCTTCACCCTATTCATGGCGAGGGGGAGTCGATGGAGAGGTAAAGGGGAGTGGAGATGGTTCTCTGGTGGCTAGGGAAGGAAATGGGTGAGCAAGGAGGGCCAGAGTGTCCTAGGGCTTATTTAACTTGAGGGGATTGGTGTATGGTGCACATAGTGCACAAAGGGCTAGGGCTGGGTCCATGGCTTGCTCATTGGCGAAGCTGGGCGGTGGAGAGGAGAGAGGTTGGGTGCTCTAATCGTGCATAGGGAAAAGGGGCAGTGTGCAGTAGATGCAAGGGGAGTAAGGAGGTTTGCAAGCCAAGACACCCACATGAGGTTAAGCTCTAGGGTCCAAGCACTAGAGGACAAGCTGCTACAGTGTTTTGCTACAGTGATCACGCCTAGATATGAGTGTTGGGTGCTATGGTGCATTGTTTTGCAAGATTGATGGTGTTTGGGTTTGGTTTTTGATATAAAAAGATAAGTACCCAATTCTGCCATAAGGGAAGATCAAGTGGTATGTCCTGATTTTTGATCTTGACCAAGTGAGGTAAGGATGCTGGTAGATGGGTAAGGTTAATATGCATCTCTGAGATTTATTTGGGATTTTCCAAAGGATTAGAAGTCCACTTAAATCCATTTATTCAGAAACTGCAGAAGTGAATTCTTGGGGTTCATTTGATATTTTTACATTGTACAAAGTGGGTTTTTGAGTTCAGATGGTCCCAAATGTGCATACACACTTAGGGGAATTTTCCCAAGATTTATGGATGTTTAAAAGTATTTAAAACTATTATTATTCCATTTCTGCCATTTTGGAAAAAAGGCAAAAAGAATTAATAAAGGATCTCAAAAATATTTATTTTTGAGATGGGAATGTAGGGTATGATATAGGGACCTCAACTGAGCAAAATTTTGGAGAAGTGTTTTAGCAAAAATGAAACTTTCCTTTGTAGATGGAGTTTTGAGGATTTTGTCTATTAAAGGAATTAAATAGATTTGGGGCCATAATAACTATGGATAATATTTGATAAATCTTGATTATAAAGGTAGATGATCTAGACAAGGTGTAGCAATAATTTTCAACCTTGGGAATTGGGAATCCAACTTGAATTAGATGGAAAAACAAGGAGTTGAGGATCTAGTGTGATGTTATTTTCAAACCACCAAAACCTTGTTGGATCTTGGAGCTCAGAGCTCACCTTGATGCAAGGGATAGATAGATAGTTAGATCATGTCATATATATGATCATGGAAGAAGGAGTTTGGATTGGTTACATTTGAGGTGGTCTAGAAGTGATGGCAAACTTTGTTGAAGATAAGGCTGCCATACTAGATGAATCATGATGCCCTATAAACCATGTGGGTTTAAGAAGCACAAAGATCCACTTGGCACAAGTTAAGTAGATATTGATAGACCTATATGAGTAGAACACAACCATGCAAAGAGTTGGTCCAAAGCATATGAGATGATGGTGGGTTCTATCAAAGTAGGCATGTTGACTAGATTTACAGGAATAGTTATTTTCTTGCCTGCAAAACCATCAAGAACAAGTGGGTTGGAGGATGATCTAACCAAGGGAAAGAGTGGGCATTATTAGTCTTTAGGATGGTTAACAATATGGTTCAGATGCATTTAAAAAAATGCACAAGGGTTGATAAAGGGAGGCATTCAAAAGGGTGATGTTGGAAATAGTTTTCCAGACATAGCCAAATTTGGCAGATGTAGGGCTTTTGACTAGAGCATGAGAGGGGATGTTTTTGATTGGTTGCAAGGTACCCAAGAATCATCAATTGGATGATGCTGAAGTGTATATTTAGTAGAAAGGATCCATGCTGTATATTGGTCTTCATTGACTTAGAAACTTCTAGGAGGGATATCTTCAGAATTGATTTGGTTAAGGGTTTTAGATGATCACCTAGTATCTAGAAATTAGATCCTGCTTTGTAGTCTTGTTTAGGGTGTGGTGATTTGGAAACCTCTTGATCCTAGTGATGAGCTCCTAGAGTAGCTCATACTATCCTAAGCAGCCAAATCAAGCAGCAGATTATGGCAAATCATCTTATAAACAAATCAATTACTACTAGGGTTACCATCAAGCTTAGCTTGAGGGATGGACAATTTTGAAAGGTTGGACTTTGAATAAGGTAAGAGACCTTGGTGTCCCTTCCAAGAGTAGAATTCAAAAGCTTTATAGAAGGTTTTTGGAGATCCTAAAGGTAGGAGTAGTTGAAGGTTCTGTCTTGAAAACATAAGGAGATGATATTATATATCTCTCTCCATAGTTTTGTCAATAGAAGCTACTAAAATAGTTTTGGTTACATAAGCATCTTGGCTCATGTTTTGAAATGCCAGAACACTTGAGAATATATAAAATGAGCCAGGATAGTTTTGTTAAATAGCTTTTTGATAACGGAAATTGAGGTAAGGAGTATATCTTGTAATACACAATCATAAGCATAAACATAGTCAAACAACAGGCAAACACTTCATCACTAAACAAGAAAAAGTTTTTGTTCCCCCTCATTTTTGCATTCTGGACAACTAATCAGGGTTGCTGAAATTGGGATGTTACACTTATCGTTTGCTATTATGATACTAGTATATTACAAGCTCTTACTGGAGCATGTGACATACTCTCCCATATTGCGGTTGCCTCTCCAGACACTATAATGTGCATTACTGAGTATACACATCATTCTAGCCTCAACTACTATTGGTTACTACTTCTTACTTTGCACCTTCTTCTTAGTACTCCTTGGAATTTCGTCTATGATGATGTGAAGTTCGACGACTTCCTTCTAGATCATAAGAACGTCCATGGGGTGCATACTATGAATCATAAGTACATAGATTGAGGTTAGCTATTGAAAAATGAATAGAAGATGTGTGATTTTCTACAGAATTCTTCTGCCCGACTTCAAACACACTTGTAAAGTAAGCATATCTTCCATCTTAGTGTTTACGCAACCATATTAAGCTATGTAACCACCCACTTCTGGAATGTCAAACTTGACATTCCCCTAGCTTCATGCTCAACTAATTATTTGACTCCAAGATCTTAAGGTGATTGAGGTTCATACTAGTAATAGGAATAGATTTCTGACTAAGGATCATCAAGCTCAGTTTCTTTGAACACATCCTTCTGAAAAGATTGTGTTAGGGTGCCTATCATCTCTATCTACTTCATTTCTTGGTTTGAATGATTTTACAGGATCACCGAAATCCTTATGGATAGTATCCAATTCTTGGACTAGAACTTGTTAAGTGTTATAAACTAGATCGGGTACACACCTGTAATGATTCATATATTCGATAGCTAAAGTGAGCTCAATCTACACAAGAGCAGTATGATCTAACTCAATGTCCGAACTTAGAGAATCTTTAGGTGTAGTAGTATAAATAATACCTCGTAACTCCTTGAATTTCTACTCCCGGTCAACTACGGAAATTTAATACATCACTACCATACATCTCACCTCTGCTGATGGCATTCTCTCATTTATACTCCACAATGTGGTTAATATAATCACAACATCTTTCTTAGCTAACGCTTACTTGTCATAAGAATGGTAAATCTTGACCAGAAGTCGAGATCCATAATCCAGAATCTAGACTCCACAGAAGTTGCCTTATAATATTCGTCCATTCTCCTCCATAGTCATCAAAAATCCTATGCAGCACATGAATGTTCTGGCTTGGATACCGAAGAATACAATTCCTTACTGTAATTAAGATATTATAACTAGTTCTACCAAGTTATAACTCACTATTATTATCCTAATTGCATCATAATAAATAATTATCACATTAAAAATATGAAAATAATTCACATTTGAATCATCATCATATATCTAGAGAACTCTTTATTGTTGCTAATATACTTTGTACATGTTCTACCCACTTAATAGGTTTCCAACATAAGGTCAAAGCATTTTCTCTGATACCAGCTACGGAGACCCAGCATACCACTGCATGATGTAGTACACTATAGTCGTTGACATAACACCAATGGACACCATTCACCAGTATTACATCCCTCAGAATGTGATAATAGAAACATTGCGGGTCCACAACATGTCTTTATATTACATATAACACATTACAGAAGATCCAAAGAACTCCCTCGATATAACGAGGATTATAATATACAAAAGATAAATAGAAATGGAAACTCGAAGTCGATTCTAGAAATACCACTACTAATAACTATGGCTTGCAACTGCTGCTACAACAATGCTCTATAGAAGTAGGTTCTAGTCTCTGAGATTATTTATATGCTACACTTTAGATTGACTTCTGTGAATTTAGATGTAGACGTTGACCCCATTTATCTCCGTTGGATATCTTTAGTTCTTCAAGTAGTTCACCTCCTAGGTTCGCCATTGAGTGCTCCCAAATCTAGCAATGGTTTTAAGAAGGTATGGTTGAGTATGAGAATACTCAGCAAGTTCAGTAAAATGGAGTGTTTGATGCACTAACTACAACCACAACCATAAGGTCATAGGTTATGTAGGTTTTCGTAAACATTTCTGCAAAGGTTGATTTTGTTCTAAAAAGCTATGTTCATCAGCCTTCATAGGTTTACCAGAACTTTACGTGGAGTTCCTTTCCTAAAGCCTTCGCCGCTCCTTTTCGGAATAAGGAGTAACATGTCACAATTTTATACACTCTACAAAGGTGCGCTACTTTACCCATAAGAGACCATAAGCTTTGTTGCGCAGTCGGGAGTATGTCCCTGTTCAAACTTCCTTGGTTTGAGGCCCAACCTAAGATCCAAGCCATTCGTTGTCCTTCTCTGTGACCTTGCATGCCAAAAGAATTGCACATGTTTCCAATGGCAGCCTAAGGCATACAACCCTCATAGATACCAAAAGTCGTGGGACATTGAGGGATGCCACCCATATGCTGCCAACCTTCATTGAGGAGTTACAGCCACGATCTAGTCCTCCGTTGACATGCGAAAGGAAGAAGATCCAGATGACTTCTCCGTCCCATTACAAATCTCATGGTTAACGCGTATTATATGGCGCAAGAATCACTGACGACATTGTATGTTAATTCCTAGATGATATATTCCTGTGTAATGGCATTCGAATTGTCAGGCTTAATAGATTCGCTAATCACCCTGGATCAGTATCAATAGTTTACATTATTATTGTAAATATTGTTTTCTGACCTTTTTGAAAGGAAGGTGATGACACAAAAGTTTGCAAATACTTGATAGAAAATAATCAAAGGATATGAGCAATTGTGAACATGCCTTTCTGACTACAAGATTATGTAGTCAGGATCTTCTAGTCGGTATAAACTCCAATATGTGGAAACATCATCATTGGTCGGGTAAGGACTAATGTTTAAAAAAGCAATATGATATTATGCATATAAAATGATATGCATTTTGTGAAATCCCAAAGTAAATCCCCATGTATCAGTATGGATTGAGTTTGGTGATTTATAAAAGATTTGTGCTACAATCAAGTTTTACTTTAGAAATAAATTTGTATTAAGCTTCTGAAAGTAATTGACAAGTGATGAAAGTAAAGTACAACGAAAGTTGTTAGTACATTTTGATTGGTATACACATTTAAGGGTCTTACAATTCAAGTGGGTGGTAGTTAGAAGATTGAATAAAGCTTTTGTTTGAAGTGGCAAAATGAATAACTTTTGAATAAAATACTTATTATATCAAGGTAAGTAATTTGTGGTCTTCTTAGATTACAATTGATGGCTATTTGGATCGCTTCAACGATCTGAATTTAATGTGCTTGTAGTTGGTTAAGTAATAGACCTAAGTTAGCTATAAAAGATAACTTGGATTAGAATATAGTATTTTTATATCGTGGTCGAGTTTAAGAGCTTATTTGATATGATCAAAAACAAATTTATATAGGTATTGAGTATAACTTTATGAATCTAAGCTTAGCAAATCGATTCTAAGGAGATTATAGAGTTAAAGCTAATTACGAGATATGGTGATCTCATTATATGGTTTGTTTAAATTAGGTTATGTTAGGTAAGATTTAAGATATGATATTATTCATCATCAACATAAGTGAATGATGCTAAAGGTTAATTTGAAGTTATTAGTTATAATTGGTTTAAGACTCTAAAAATGTATTAAGTAATTTGTAGTTTATACCTAGGCTTTATTAGAGTTCAAAACTATGGTTTTAGGTTTAACACTTAATTTTAATGGGTTATTCAAGATTAATGTATTTATGAGGTTATAAGTTTATTCTTTGCTTAAGAAGTAACCTTGAAGAATTATAATAAGTTTAAATAAGAATTTCTATAAAATAGATAGGAATTTTCTACCTTTTAGTCCGAATACCTTTTAAAATAATACATATTCTATATTTCTAATAAAGTCAACCTAACATCTTAAAAATGATTTTTACTTATTTTTAAGTGTCATCCTAATTTTCATAAAATCCCATTAAGGAATGATTATTTGAAAATATAAATTTTTATTTTATTAGTTTTAAAATATAAACTAATATTTCCTTCCATTAAATATTAGTTTAGAATTTTTAAAATGATTTCTATTCATTTTTCAATATATTACTTTTATCCATAGAAAATTCCTTCAAGGAATAAGTATTTGGAAATATATAGTTTAGTGTTCTTGGCTAAAAATCCAAACTAGTATTTTTCTAATACTTAATATTTATTTGGAATCAAAAAAGTAAATATTATTTATTTTCACGTATTATCTTTAATTTTTGGAAATTCGTTGAAAGAATAGATGTTCTAAATTATTCTTTTCGATTTATGAACTAAAATTATAATTTAGTATTTTCCTAGGTAGGTTATATTTTTGTGAACATTTAGATATATTATATTTATTTTTAATATTTTTATTTATTTTTTATAGAGCTTTACTTTGTATGTAAAATTATTTTAATCTATTTTAATAATTAGATTTAGTCCCCTTTTCTTTTAAAACTGTGCCTGACCCATTGTGGTTTTTAAAAAAACACATGCAATTAATGACACTCCATTGTGTCAAACTAGTGTCGTAAAACCCTAGAACATGTTGGAGTGCAGTAATGGAGCACTAGTGTGACATATGTTGCATAACCACACCCACTTGATTGTGTGTGGTCATGTGGATCATTGTGTTTTGGAAAAGAACACATGCAATGATACTCCATGTTTCAAACCATATTCAGAAACCCTAGAACATGTTGGAATGCAACTATGACATGCAAGGGACCACTGGTATGACATAGGTTTCATCACCACACCCACTTGAGTGTGTCTGGTCATGTGGGTCTTTGTGGTTGGGAAAAGAACACATGCAATGATACTCCACGAGTCAAACCATGGTTACAAAGCCCTAGAACATACTGGAATGCAACATTGGATTGCAATGAAGCACCAATGTGACAAAGGTTGCATCACCACACCCACTTGAGTGTGTGTGGTCATGTGGATCATTTTGGTTTGGAAAAGAACACATGCAATGACACTACATGTGTCAAACAATGATGAGAAAGCCCTAGAAAATGTTGGAATGCAACATTGGAATGAAATGGTTTGGAATGCAACATTATTTATCACCACACCCACTTGTGTCTGTGTCATCACGTGGATCATAGTGGTTTGGAAAAGACCCAATGCAATGACACTCCATGAGTTGGACCATGGTCAGAAAGCCCTAAAACATGCTAGAATGAAACATTAGATTGCAAAGGAGTACTAGTGTGACGGAGGTTGCATCACCACACCCACTTGACTGTGTGTGGTCATGCTGATCATTTTGGTTTGACAAAGAACACATGCAATGACACTCCATTGTGTAAAACCATGGTCAGAAAGCCCTATAACATCTTGGAATGAAACAATGGAGAACTAGTGTGAAAGAGCTTGCATCACTTCACCCACTTGAGTGTGTCTAGTCATGTGGATAATTGTGGTTTGCAAAAGAGCACATGCAATGACACTCCATGTATCAAACTATGGCTAGAAAGCCCTAGCACATGTTGGAATGCAACATTGGAATAAAATGAGCACCAGTGTGACAGAGGTTGCATCACCATACCCACTTGAGTGTGTGTGTGGTCATGTGGATCATTGTGGTTTCAAAAAGAACACATGCAATGACACTCCATGTGACAAACCATGGTCAAAAAGCCCTAGAACATGTTGGAATACAATAATGGAGCACCAGTGTTATAGAGGTTGCATTACCACACCCACTTGAGTGTGTGTGGTTTTGTGGATCATTGTGTTTTGGAAAAGAACACATGAAATGACACTCCATGTGTCAAACCATTATCAAAAAACCTAGAACATCTTGGAATGCGCCACATCCAATGGAGCACCAGTGTGACACATGTTGCATCACCACACCCACTTGATTGTGTGTGGTCACGTGGATCATTGTGGTTTAAAAAAGAACACATGCAATGACTGTCCATGAGTGAAACCATGGTTAGAAAGCCCTATAACATGATGGAATGCAACATTGGATTCCAATGGAGCACCAGTGTGATAGATATGGCATCACCACACCAACTTGATTGTGTGTGGTCATGAGGATCATTGTGGTTTGGAAATGAAACACATGAAATGACACTCCATGTGTCAAACCATGGTCAGAAAGACCTTGAACATGTTGGTATGCAACAATGCAGCACCAGTATGACAGAGGTTGCATCACCACACTCACTTGAGTCTGTGAGGTCATGTGGATCATTGTGGTTTGGAAGAGAACACATGCAATGACACTCCATGTGTCAAACCATGGTCACAAAGCCCTAGAACATGTTGGAATGCAACATTGGAATGAAAGGGAGCACCCATGTGATGAGATTATCATTTTGCGGCCCAAAAGATGAGACGCCAGTGCACCGCGGTACCCGTGTTAATTTTAATCACTGCGATTCGAAAAGTTGGGGCGCCAATTGCTGAGAGGTGTGTTTCGAGTGAATGATGGCCAAACCCAATATTTTCAAATCACGCCCGTTAAGTCAAGAAATTTCGTTAAACTAGCTCCCGTTGTGCCCCTTCTTCGACGGTCACCGTTCTTAGCCACCCGGCACGTGTCATAGGGGAAAATCCATTATTGTACTTCCCTAACTCTCGACACTGAATCTGGCTATGACAGCGGTGGTCCGCTTTCTTCCCTTCCCCGACCCTGAATCTACCAGCAGCAGAGGACCTTTTTTCTCCCTCCCCCGACACTGAATCTGACGGTGGCGGCCCAGCATGTCTTGCAAGTCGAAGGTTGAAGATACGTTGCCGACTGAGTCGGGTCCATCGGGGCCAGAGTCTGGGCTCAACGCGAAGCAGCAGCGAGGTCTTCAGCCCCGATTAGCGAGGAGGTCAGCATGGATTCTGCTCCCAAGGTACCTACGAGCAGCGGGTTAAAGAGAAAAGCAAGGCCGCTGGTGGATTGTTCGGCTCCGGTGGGTGTATGCGGCACCCATATCTCGAAAAAAAACCCCAGGAGAAGAGCGAGAGGTGAATTTTTCTTATCTGTGCCTTATCTTACAACTAGATTAGTTACGGCATAACAGAATCAAATGAACTGAAAACTCCCCTTTTTAATCAAATTAGGCACAACTTTGAGACAAGGGACCTATATGAGTTCATAGTTCATGTTCACCAGTACACTACAAAACTTGATTTTGTTTGCGAGAGGGTTGTGTTCGGGCAAGATGTGCATCTGCTTGTGAATTGCAAAGAGGTTGTGTCTGTTTCGTAGCTGGTAGATATGCTTGCCGCTAGGATTCACTGGGGTTCTAGACAGAGCACAAAATTGGTGTGGCGCAACATGAATGATACCTATCAGCAAATTGAGCACTCCCGTGAGCTTCAGATGGTTTGGGAGTGTTGTGTAGCTGATCGTAAGGTGAAAGTTGAAGTTGATGATTGATGATATGTATGCAGATGCTAGAGATCTTGTTGCCAGAGGTTCGGCTCCTAGAGAATATGGACCAATATATGCTGATCTAGATAAGTTCAGTATACGCATAGAGGTGGATTCATACATGGAGAAACTTGATGAGGGAGTTAAGAAGCCAGTTTCGTCATGTACTATGGAGATCACTATCGATTCCAAAAACATAACACTTGATGAAATGAGAGAGATGATCAGTAAGGAAATCAGTATTGGCCCTAACCAGATGGCACAAATCTGGTGGTGGCATCATAAGAAGCAGCAATTCATAGATGTTTTGGATACTGAAGATCTTATGCAGATTATTTGACAAAAGAAGCGAACCAGGAAGGTGTTGTTCCTTGGTACCATTTCTGATGTTGTTGAACATGTTATAGTGGACGTAGAGGCCCTTGTAGTGGCTGAACAGAATGAGGTGGTCGACGTTGATGAGATTTGATGAGAGCTGCTACCCTAGGCTTGTCATACCTGTATTTGCAACATTGACTGTTGTTGCATTTAGAGCGTGTTTCTGTGATTATGTTTGTTGAGAGATTGCGATATAATGTTGTGCGAGTTGGTGAGATTTTCGGACATGTCACTCACTAAAACCATCGTTGTTGTAATAAGACATAAGTACATTGTAGTTGACATGATTATGTTTCTTAAGATGACGTATTGTTCTTGTTTCTGTTATTATGTTTGTTGGGACATTGTAATGTAATGTTTTGTGAAACCATGACTATACAAGTGATGCATAAATACATTGTAGTTGACATGATTATGCTTCTTGAGATGATGTATTGTACTTGTTTCTGTTATTTTGTTTGTTGAGAGATTGTAATGTAATGTTTTGTGAAACCATGAATGGATAAGTGATGCGTAAGTACCTTGTAGTCGACATGATTTTGTTTCTTGAGTTGATGTAATATACTTGTTTTTGTGATTATGTTTGTTGAGAGATTGTAATGTGATGTTTTGTGAAACCATGACTTGGCAAGTGATGCGTAAATACCTTATAGTCGACATGATTTTGTTTCTTTAGATGATGTAATATACTTGTTTCTGTGATTATGTTTGTGAATAGATTGTAATGTAATGTTTTGTGAAACCATGACTGAACAAGTGATGCATAAGTACCTTGTAGTTGACATGATTTTGCTTCTTTAGATGATGTAATATATTGGTATGTTTTTGTTAGGCAATGAAATTGGGATGGAGGGAGTACATGTTTAATATTTGAAATAAGAATGTATGAATAGAATCCATATTAGGCAGGAGATAGTAATCCGGGGAAAGGGCATGGTATCCATTAAACTATTGTAACACCCCAATTTAGTCATTGTTGCATCGGTAGAAGGGCTGCTCTCTCTCTCTCTCTCACTCCCCTTACCAACGTCGACACCGTCGCCGGTGACGACGCATTCGCCATGATGTCCTGGAACGATGAGGACAACCAGTCGAGCAGCGACAACCTTCTCTCCGACATCGAGTATTCCTCCCACGATGTGAGTTCCTCTGTTTTCTCGGGCTAGGGTAAGGAAATGGAAAATCTCTCTATCTGAGCTCCATATGTGCATGCATTCGTGTTCAATTCCAGCTTTGCATTTACATATATGTACCACGGACGATCTACCACTCTGAATGGGAGGGCCTAGATGTCGATGGAGAAGTGACATGTGACTACGGGCTAAAACTGAGGAGATATGTTGCATTCGAAGGCTGTAACACTGGGAGAAGGTTTTTGGGCTGTACAAATCAGGTTTGTTTACATTATGTGCAACGGTGACATAAAGAAAAATGTATCATTTATGTTCATAACACTATAGTGTGTGTTTTTTTAGGTTGGCCCGGTGTGTAAAGCAATAGAGTGGGTGGATCTTGAGTGGCCAGATGCACTTAAGAACTATTGGGCTCAGTTATGGAAGATGTATGAGTTGGAATGGTTTGGGAGATTCACTGATGCTTGTGATGCAACTGAAAAAATTACAAGCTGTCGGTATGAAATAAGGAGTTGGAACAAGAAATCGAGAATTTGCAGTCAGAGCTAAGTGGTAGAATCAATGGGAGCTTGGTTATTGGAACTGCAAAGAAGCTTCAGGATAGTCACATGTTGCTGATTCATAATGCAGAAAAGGAGAGGGATCAGCTCAGGGAAGACAAGAAGAAGCTCGAGTACTACATTTCGAATCTGTTGAAGGAACTAAAGAAGGTGCGCGAGGGTGACCACGGACAGACTACCGAGGATAAAGGAAATTTGAGATGAATAATTTATGTTGTGCCAATGCCTGAAACTAGTTAACTATAAGACTTGCAATTGCGCTTTCTTAACTAATCCAAACTCAATCCTCGAGTAAATTAATTTCAGATGAACAGACATATCGTGCATAGAGTTAAGTTCACTCTTACAAAATCATCACTACATAGGATAAACCAGGTAGTTCAGTACTAAATAGACATATGTTGGGTTCAAGTGAGCCTAGCCTGGAGCTGCTTGTTTTCCTCCCTAAGATCGGCCAGCTCCTTGAGTACTTTGTCGTGCTCCATCCACATGTTCCAGAGCTCCATCATGAATTCGAGAAGTTGGTCTGTAGCCACACGATTTTCCTTCAAGATCCCTTTCATGATCTCCGTCTCCTTTCTAGCAGAGGTGCGACCTTCCATGTGAAGCTTCGCCCAGCCGGTGTTTAACTCCTTCAGTTTCTGGCACTTGTCAGAAAGGACCACAAATTCAGCGCGCAGGTGGTCAAAGGCTAGTTTCTGGGAATTCTGCTTCTCCCTTTGGATGGCTATCTTGTCATTTAGCCAGGTCACCAAGTCATGGTCGAGCTTTCGCCTCTTTCCCTTCAACAAAAATACATAGTATGGGTTGCTCAATTCACCAGGACAAGCTGGTTAGTTTCCATAATTAACTGAATCGGGTAGTGACACTGTCATAATTTCAAGGAAGAAGCAATGTAGGACTAATCAACATTTTATGAATCGACTAGTGGCACTGTCATAATTACAATTTCAAAGACAAATAAGGTTTATCTGCAGTTTAGTGTGTCCTGGGTTTTTCCAATATCACCAAATAGTAGTGGGCTAGTGGCAAACTCATAATGCAGAAACCCATGTACAAAGACATAATGGAAAGAGCACATGGTTTCCATTCATGAACATGAACACGAACACATGTCCAGATAGATAAGAAGTTTCCCTAGGATTCTTATTGCACCCTATAATGGGAAGCAGAATTGGGCATTTCTCCCTGGACCCTAAACATTACAAAAGGAGTGGAGCACGAACTAATATTCGTGCCCCCTCTAACGGGAATCAGACTTGGGCATTGCTCCGATACGCCTCCAGACAAGCTGTTAGCTCCTCTTTCTCTTTCCGAACACGCTCGAGTATGGTGATCCCTCTGGTCATGTCCTCCTTCATCTCTTTCACTGCATCCAGGCAACGATTCCTATCATGGTAGGCTCGGATGGTAGCCTTGGTTTCCTCGACGCGTCCTCTGAGTGCCTCGGTGACTTCGTCCTACAGGAGAGTGCACCTTTTCACGAGATTCTTCTTCTCCTCCATGAGCTCATTGATTATCTTGATGGCTTATTCTTGCATGTTCAAGTTATGGTCGAGCACTTTCTGCATCCTCACGACATCACATGCAAAATCTACCGAGATCTCCTTTTACATAGATAATTGCTTGCATAGGCTCTAATTAGCTTGGATGAGGGAGCGTGCAAGCTCATGTTGGTTGTCAATCTTGGCACTGATCGCGGCCACCTTGTCACGGTACTCGGCCTTCGATCGCTGCATCGTTCATGTTAATTGAAATAGAAATTCTATAATTACACTCGAGGTTCTAGGTGAATACTAATATAGATCAAAAATCCCTGTTGAATCTATGGACAACAGTGTTAAAAATGGACCTAGAGATCATTTCATAGCCATGATAAACTAATCCTAATCACAAAAAATCCATAGTGAATCTATGAACAGTGGTATTAAGGAAAGACTAATACATCTAGTCATATTCATGAAAACTAATACAACTCGCAAAAGAAGAAAAAAACCAATGCGGGGGAGACATGATCTAAGAAATCCACATCACAACTCGCAGAAATAACAGTGTGGAGAATTTCTACCTCGTTGAGACATGGAACGAGACCGAACGGGTCCTGCAACGCCTCCGTCGTGGTGGATTCTGGCTCCATGGCCGGCCTGTAATACGTAGAAGAGGAAGAGGAAGAAGAAGAAGAAGAAAAAACAAGAAGAATCAGAATAAGATCATAATGGAGAAGGAGATGGAGAAGCAGTAGAACAAGAAGACCGTACCGGGAGGAGCCCTCGTCTGCTAGAACATTCGGCGCCATTGCCAGAAGAGATTGGGCCTCGGTGAGAGGAGGGCTTGAGGGGCTGGTAGAGCAAGAAGTGCTGCGTGGATCCATTCTAGGAGTGGCTGCATCGCCAGCAAATGGACGTCGGAGGATGGTTAACGACGGCGAGCAGCGACGACGGTGTTCGGTGATCATGGAGGCAATGCTATGGAGGGCTTGGGACGAATCGGAGAGTACATGAAGATAGAGAAGCTCACCATGATTATGATGCGATCCTTGGAAAGGTGAGGCAAGATCAGGTGATGACGGAATCGATGGTCATGGCGGTGGCCGGACTTCAGGAAGGAGGTATCAATCCAGGCGTCAGGGGCTTCTACGGCTTCCGTGAGATGGGGTAATCGGAAGAGAAGATCACGGCGGTCACCACGATGGTCTCAGCTGGTAGAGGCGAGCTCGGAATCGATGGGCACCGGCGAGACCTGGAGCTAGGGTTTTGGTGACCTCCTCTATGGAGAGGATAAGAACAAGAGGAAGGGGAAATGGGGATGAGGATGAGCGAGGCATCGCGATGGCATTCTTATCCTCCTCTTTGGTAACGATGATCCATCTTGGTGGTCGGTTCTTGCTGAAGCCGGTGGCGCTGGAACTTCCAGGGAGCTGCTTGTGATGCACGGGAAGATGACAACATGTTTTTGCAGAAAACTCCCTAGATTTTCTATGAATCAACCCGCGGTCCACATTGATATCCCACTTGTCAGTGAGAGAGAGGGGTGAACTGGGCTAGCATTGGGCTTCAGCTAAGTCACAGATGAGTGAGCAAAAGATGCTTGTTCCTGCGCTAGGCGAGGTGTAGGAGATGGGTTGCGGCCAAAGCTGGGCTGCTTTGCTCTCTTCTCTTTCTTTTTCTTTATTCTGTTTCTATTTTCTGTTTTTTCAAAACCTTTTCCAAATTTGGTTTTCTCAATGTTTAAAGTATCCAAAATTTTATGGAACAAATAAAATATTGCAAGGATCTTTTGAGACTAAGTGGTGCTTATACTTTTCATTATTTTTCATAAATTTTAATTATTAGGAAAGTAGTTTATTGATGGCAATATTTATTCCTTAAGGTTATGAACATTGAAGTAGACATGGGTCTTATCATGGCTTGATATACTGTTGGTTAAAGGTTTCTCAAGAACTCCTACCTTAGTACCTCACTAAGGTTATCTTTAGATATAGAATTCCTTTCCTAAATATATTCTATATCTCTCTCTCTTATCTTATTCATAAAGATCACATCTTCCTAAATAAGTCAATCATCTGACTCCAGCATATCCATCATCATAGGATGACATGGTCATGCCACTTCAACATTACTCCTCCATTCTTCTCCTAGTATATATGACTTCCATTTCTAAACTACCTCTGATGAATCCATCACTATAGCTATTACTAACGCCATCAAATAACTCCTTTATATTCACCTTGCATCTATATCCAAGACTTGCAAGATTACAATTCTCTCCATATCACATGTGATATCAATCCTCTGTAATAGGTATGGTACTACTCTCCATAATACAAGTTTGTTCTTGTATTATCTTGTTAAACTACTATGCCTCCAACTACTCCATACAACTCATATTACATACTTCATCATACTCTAGCTTGACTTCTCATGATCAAGCTAGATGATTCAGCTTATTAGGGTTTTGCCTAATTTGGTATACTCACAACCTTTCTTCAGCACCTAGTCATCTATTCTCAAGTGACTTGAGAATAATGACCACCATCCTTTGATCAAGATCTATAATCAACTAAGTAATAGACTTGTACTACACCTGGTCTCTTTATAGGGTTTATATTGTTAAGGAAGCTTACTTTAAGCTTATATCTACTTGGATTAACAAGATTATTATTTGATACACTAATACTACTAGCTTTCTCATAGCTCCTAAAGAAGTAGTTACTTCTTGGGTGTAGATACTTCTTCTAGTTAACTTATGAGTGAGTTAACTCCTCCAACATCAGATCGTTTGATCTCCACTAAGGATCACATTCCATTGATGATGGCACACTCTACCATCACTAGTTCCTCCTTCTTATTAATTTACTTAAGGTCTTTGGAAGGTCAATATAATAGGTCAAAGCTAAGAGTCAACAAATGCTAGGTCAAGAATTGATCACTCAACATTGATGATCAATTTACACTAGGACTTGGTTATATAAGATTATCATCTATTAATATGATATTAAGGGTATGTGCTGGATGGTCTTGGCTTGACTTCCTTTTCTACTCTATTTGTGATAAAAGTTAATCTTTAAAAACTACGATGATACCCATGGTAGGAATAACTATGGCAGGCAAGTCTATCAAGATTTATTTATAGAGTTTATTTACTTAAGTTATATACGTAACTTGGTATTCATGGTTTGTTATAGATAATACCTTGATATAATCTTTAGAAGATTAAGTATTCATCCTTGAGTTGTTGTATTGAATACCATGTAATTATCTTTAGAAGATCTAGTACTCATTATTAAGTACTGTGTTGTGACTTAGTTTTATTACATTTGATCTACCCTTAGATCAAATTATACTACCCAAAGGTAAGGTTTTAGCAAAGGTCATATTGAAATGTATCGTAGTCAACTTGATGATCTACTTCAGTTCCACCAAGTTAAGAGAAGCTTAAATCACTTTGACACATTTTATTTAAAACCACGAAAATTATCCAGATTTTCTATGCATGAATGTAATGCACACACCTCATCTCAGCTTATGTGTAAGCTCTAATGTTGGGATCTTATAGTCTCTCCCCTACCAAATTCAAACATTCCGTTAAACTGCCCTGTGAAGTAGACAGTCGGGACCCACATGTCGCTCATCTGTCCATGACATGAGCGCCAACGCGGCAACCTCTTAGGCAAATCGACGAACTAAGTGGCTTGGATGCGTTGACCAATTTCACAAATCCATTCCCTCCTTTCCCCTAACACCGGCGTCGTCGATATCCACCCATTAGGCAGAATGATCCCTTCGGACATTTCACTTCCGGCGCCAAGTTGCTGCGCCCAGTTGCTGTGCCCATTCGCTGGTCCCGAGCTCCAATGGCGCATCCATAGTCGCTGTTGTGAGGCTCTAGCCCAGAGGATGGCAGATCATACTACCAATGAAAAACAAGTTCTGGCTACATGCGGGTGAGCTACCCTTCTCTTTGCTATTCGCACTAACTATAACTGCTAGCTGGCTACTGAACCTAAAATTGTTTCTTAGCCCAATGGTGACAAACATATTTTGTCCACTATTTTCTATCAAGTGGGATCTTCGTGGGTCACCCTTACCTGGTTACGGTAGCCCTCTTCAGGTACGACTCTAAATCAGCAAGGGTGAAGGGAAAGTGGTATGGACACCATTGTATCACGATAGAAGAAGCGCTTCCACAGATCTGCACTATCTCTAGTATGGTTGCTACTCTACGTAATCATTTTAAAATATGGCTAAAGCAGACTGCAAAGTTCAGCTTCATGGATGAACGAGGTATCATGGTTCCTCTAACGTGTGACAGTCAGCTAATTGGGTTGATGAAAAGGTATGCTTCAGCTTGCATGTTTGAGCTGAATTGTCATGTACTGGATGTGGAAGCTGCTACAACTAGGAGTCACCCTTGTATTCTTGGACAGGGTGGTCACTCAAACCCAATTAGCTCCTCGTAAGCAAAAGTCTCTCGGGGTTTGCATGCTTGTGCTGAATTGTCATTTTTGTTTTATTTACTCTGTAGATATTAGGCAGTTATGCAATAGTACTGTTTCTTTGACAGGAAGTGCCGCAAGGTTAGAAACATGACTGCCGGGTTAATCATTTTGCTGCCGGAAGAATATAAAAACGAGTGGATTGATGATGCTGGACACAACTCTAGCGCTGATTATCCCGGTGATGCAGAGTACATGAAGCTTAGAAAATTGGCACCGAGGAAGAGGAAGAAGTAAGGAAATGAAGAAGCCAGTGGACGTGAAGGCTTGGCACCCAGGTAGGGGAAGAAGGTTGCTGGCAGTGAAGATGCATAATACTGTGTTGAACTTGAACCTATATATGTAATTAGGTTAAATTCTGGAGCTCTATGCATGGAACTTGTCGGGCAAAATAATCTACCCACGTTCTCGTAGTAAAATGTACCGCGACTTAGGGTTTGGAAACACCCGAGTTAGTAGTGGAATCTGAAATTGTGATTGTGCCACGACTATCTGAAAACACGCAACGCCGGTTCTATGATTGCCGAGGGGCAGGAGGTCTCCAAATTCGGTGGAATTTAAGTGGCACAAAATTAAATTATTTAAGATGCTACAAGATACGTCGTAAACGTATCTATAATTTTTGATGTTCCATGCTTGTTTTATATCTACTTTCTTATGTTTTGTCCACACTTTGGAGGATTTTTACACATTTTCTAGAACTAACCTATTAACAAGATGCCATAGTGTCAGTTGTCTGTTTTCTGCTGTTTTTGGTTTCAGAAAAGCTGGAAAAGAAATATTCTCGGAATTGGACCGGACAAAAGCCAAAGTCGATATTTTACCAGAAGACTCAGGGAGCCAGAAGACGACACGGAGAGGGGCTAGGGGCTGGCCACACCATGTGGTGGCGCGGGTCCCCCTGGCCACACCACCAGTTGGTGTGGGCCCTTGGTCCACCCTCTGACATTGCCCTTTCTCCTATAAGAAGCCTCTGATTCAGAAACCCTAAATAATACAACAGAAAGCCACGAAAACCTCCACAGCATCGCTGCCACCAAAGAGGAGATTCGAGGGATAAAAAGTCTCTGTTCCGGCACCCTGCCAGGACGGGGAATTGCCCTCGGAGCCATCTCCATCGATCTCCACCACCATCTCCATCACCGTTGCTGATTCCCATGATAATGAGGGAGTAGTTCTCTCTCGAGGCTAAGGACTCTACCGTTAGCTATGTGTTCATCTCTCTCTATGGATGATCTTATGAGATTATGAGCTTTGTAATCTATAGATCTATTCTGCTACTCAAGTGCTTTAATGAATCTCTGCTTAACCCCACTTGTGTGAAGTTGATAGTGTGCACACCGTGTGGCACTTTTGCTAAGGTTACATAAATACTTGTTATGAGTTATATTTGGAGTTGGATGTCTTTATGAAATTTTGGTGTTTGTTGGAACCATCTAGCGCTCAAGGTGACAGTGTGGGCTTATCTAGATGGGGAAAGAGAACTTTGAGGAGTGTTGTTATAGCCATACCATGGATTAGAGTGTCCAACTGGAGAGTAGTTTAGAGTAGTATCATGAAGAGAAGATATTTATATGAGAGTGTTCACTATTGAAAGTATGATCCCTAGGCCTTGTTTCTAAGCATTGAAACACCGTTTGCAACTAGATCTGTGACATGTTTGCTTGCTTCCATCTTTATTTAAGATTGCCTTTAGTCTCTTCCTACCTTCCAATCTCTTTTCTGGCACCGTTCCCACTTATAATTATCCATACCACTTGTATTTCACTATCTCTTCGCCGAACTAGTGCACCTATACACCTGACAAGTGTATTGGGTGTGTTGGGGACACAATAGAATTCTTGTATCTTGATTGCATGGTAGCTTGAGAGGGATACCTTTGACCACTTCCTCCCGAGTTCGATAAACCTTGGGTGATCCACTTAAGGGAAACTTGCTGCTATTCTACAAACCTCTGCAGTTGGAGGCCCAACAACTGTCTACAAGAATAGAAGCGCGTAGACATCAAGCTATTTTGTGGCGCCATTGCTGGGGAGGTAAGGTAAAAGGTACTCACATCCTCCGGTGTGAGTGCTCGAAGTTATTTCCTTTAGATTCTGCAATTTTGTCTTTTGTTTCTTGTTTTCACTAGTTAGGCTTAATTGAAAACAACAAAAAAATTAGAGAGCTTTATAGTATTTATATTGAGTTAGGACATGAAGTGTTCGAAGAGAAAATTAAAAAACCTATGGAACTTTATCTGCGTGATAATAGCAATGTTGTTAGTATGAATTCTTTGTACACCATTATTGCTAATTCTATAGAAAAGTCTAAGCTTGGGGAAGCTGGTTTTGATGAGCATGATATTTTTAGTCCCCCAAGCACGGAGGAGAAAATTTACTTTGATGATACTATACCTCCAATATATGATGATTACAATGATGAATATGATATTTTCAGTCCACCTACTATTGAGGAGAAAATTAATTATGATTACAATATGCCTCCTATATTTGATGATTATGGTGATGAGAATAATATTGATATCTATTTTGTTGAATTTTCTCCCACTACAATTAATAAGAATGACTATTTTATGTGGAGAGTATTAATTCTTTTATGCATGTGGCTCATGATGCGAGTTATATGAATGTTTTATGTGATAGTTATATTGTTACTTTTATTCATGATGCTACTGAAAGTTATTATGAGAGAGGGAAACATGGTTTTATGTATCTCAACAATATTAAGTTTCCCCTCTTTATGTTGAAAATTTTGAAGTTGCACTTGTTTTGCTTTCCTATGCTTGTTGTTTTGTGTTTTCATGACTTGTTTCTTTACAAGATTATTTTTCATAGGAAGTGGGTTAGAATTAAATTTGTTCCATATTTTCCTCTTGATGTTCTCTTTGACTTTAAATTCATATTACTTATGTGAGCATCATTGAAATTATTATGCCTATCTTAATGGCTATAAAGAAAGAGCTTTTGGGAGACAACCCGTTATATTTTTACTTTCATTTTATTTCTGTGTTGTTGAATCTTGGAAGTTATTGCCTCAGTATTAACCTCTCCTTCTCCTTTTTGTGTGGTTTTTGTGCCAACAAATAACCTCTAATGAGAGAGAAATAATGCTTGGGAAAGTTGCTGTCTCGAAACAGATTTTTGTGCTCCGCTGTAAAAATTCGTGAAAAATCTCTGTATGTCGGATTGAGATGTAAATGTTTTAGCTTCTGCCCCAAGTTGTTATCTAACTTTCTTTAGTTTAACACTTTTCGATTTGAGCAACAGAAGGTCTTCGGAAAAATCAGTTTTTACCTGCTGGTCTGTTTTGACAGATTTCTGCCATTATTTGCATTTGCCTCTTAATCTCTTTCTCTTTTAGTTCTCTTCGATCACTTGAACTTTTAAAAGGAATTGCTACAGTAGCTTGTGTTTTATTGGAAGTTGAAACTGAACCTAAAGACTTATTATCTTAAGTGCACTAATGTTGCTAATGAAGATTGTGTGAAGTTTTGTATGAAGGAAATTTTCACGTGTAGGGAAAGAATGACGTAATGAGATGAAGAATGGACAAAAGCTCAATATTGGGGATGCCCCCCCCCATGTCACCCCAAGAAATATTCAAGTGGTACAAGCGTCAAAGCTTGGGGATGCCCAAGGCATCCCCTTCTTCATCAATAAAAATCTCAGGTCTTTCTAGACAATTTGTTTTTATTGTTTCATGCATAATTGTGTTGTTCTTGGAGCGTATTTGTTTTTATTTTTATTTTTATTTTTCTTTGTTTTCTGCAATAAGTTGGTTGGATCCCAGCACTTCTTTTGGAGAGAGACACACTCTGCTTTCATTGTTTAGAACACTCTAGTTTTCATTTTTATTGTTTTGTGAGTGTTCTCTTTTGCTAGCACTATGTTTAGCCTTAGTTTTCTTGTGCTTCCAGCTTAGAACTTTTTAGTTCTTATTTTTGGATTTGTGAGACAAGCTCACTGATCTTTATTTATTATTATCTTTGTGAGTTCTTTCAAATAAGTCGATTGGTGTTGGAAGAGAGTAGAAAGCTTCAAGCTTTAGTGGTACAAAAGGGAGCTTGTTTTAACTATGGCTTAGACTTTATCATCTCATGCTAGATGTTGCTTTGACCTTATACTTAGTTATTATTGTTGTAGCATGACTTGTTCCAAACAATTGAGATTTCTTAATGTTCCTTGAAAGAATTATGCGTTGTTTTAGCATACAAAAGCATAATATTGTGGTATTCTCCTTTAATGCTTTATCTGGGTTGACTTGGCGCATGCTCACACCATGTTAAGACTATACTAAGTCACCATATCCTCTATGATCATTTAGTTTTCGACTTGTAATATCACTTTAGGATTTAATCAATAATGTTTTGTCGCTTTGCATGATTATGGCCATTATTGCTCTCTTAGTTGGTCGCTCCCAGTCTTTTCCTAGCCTCCATACCAAGTATGTGTTCCACTCATGCATCCAACTCCAAATAAAACCAAGTTATTCTAAAGATTCCACCATACCTACCTACTAGCATTTGCTATTCCAAGTATATTCATGTTTTTATCTACCTTCCAAATTAAACTTGTTATGTGAAAATTAGTGATTAAAGCCCTCACTAACTTGAAGGCACACGTTACTTTTCTTGCCCTAATAAACTTGAACCATTGTGTCATCTATGTTGTATATTCTTGCACTTATACGTTGGGATTAGCAGAACCATGTTGTCATGGGGAACACATTCAACATTGCAATTGTACATTGTACCCAGTTGATATCATGCTCTTTTGTTTATGGATGTCGTCGGTGTGGAATAAAAGAGGAGCTTGTAAGTCCATGGAGTTATGTATTTGTGATAGAGAAACGCTTGGGCCACTAGCCTAAGCCATGCCTAATCATGGTGGAAACTTGCAGCATCACCATAGTGAGTAATCTATGAAGCATTCTTCTTATAAAAAAATAGATAGAGACTGAGAAAAAGAAAAAAATATAAGAAAATATGAAAGAGAGAAAAAACACCATTTTCCCTAGGTAAATAAGAAGACTGCCGAGATGCTCATTGTTTGCTTGCCTTGTCATTTTGATTATGGGATAGCTCATGTATCGTGTGCAAGGGGTACCCTGTTGGCGGTTCTCTATGATACACATGTACTTACTATGACAAGAACTTATCGGTAACTAAACTTGAGTAGCATGAGGAGCGACCCTCGTATTCAAGGGACATGAGATTGCCAACTTATACTTTGTGAAGCATATACTCCATAGTTTGTTCACTTTAACCTTAATCACTTCAAGATGCTTATGATAGGGGCAATGAGAGCTGAAAGCTAATAAGTACCATAATTTTTGGAAGCTCTTTATGATACTTAAATCCTTGCTTCCTTCTATGAAGTCCTTTCTTTTACTTTTATGTTGAGTCTCCATCTTCTATCTATATGAACCTATTGAGAGAGCATAGTGTCAACTCTTAGTTTAATGTGCATTATCCAAGGCTTATTGACTGATTCATAATGTTGATATTGCTTGTTCTTGAACTATTTGTATCTAGTCACCCTTATGAACTTTGAAGGTGTCCTTTGCATTTATGTTTTGCTACTCCATCAAGGACAAGATGAATGCCACTATGCTATGTTTTCTATGTGTGAAACAAAACAAACGTCTTTCAATGCATTGTTATTCATGATCTTTGTTTGTACGTTTTCATGTTACAACATAGTTGCTATGTCTTATTGTTAGAACTATATCTTTCATGTCTATGTTAGAGTACTATGATCCCAGCCATCAATGTTTTACAAATACCTTCATCAAGATTGTGATGGTGCATGTCACCTCAAAAATTATTATTTTTATCACTTACCTACTCGAGGACGAGCAGGAGTTAAGCTTGGGGATGTTGATATGTCGTAAACGTATCTATAATTTTTTATGTTCCATGCTTGTTTATATATACTTTCTTAATTTTTGTCCACACTTTATGGAACTAACCTATTAACAAGATGCCACAGTGTCAGTTGCCTGTTATCTTCTATTTTTGGTTTCAGAAAAGATGGAAAAGAAATATTCTCGGAATTGGACAGGACAAAAGCCAAAGTTGCTATTTTACCGGAAGACTCATGGACCGAGAAGACGAGACGGAAAGGGGCTAGGGGCTAGCCACACCATGTGGTGGCACGGGTCCCCCCTAGCTATGCCACCAAGTGGTGTGGGCCCTTGGTCCACCCTCTGACATCGCCCTTTCTCCTATAAGAAGCCTCTGATGCAGAAACCCTAAATAATCCGGGAGAAAGCCACGAAAACCTCCACAGCGCCGCCGGCACCAAAAAGGAGATTCGGGGGATAGAAAGTCTCTATTCCGGCAACCTGTCGGGACAGGGTATTGCCCCCGGAGCCGTCTCCATCGATCTCCACCACCATCTCCATCGCCATTGCTGATTCCCATGATGATGAGGGAGTAGTTCTCTCTCGAGGCTAAGTGCTCTACCGGTAGCTATGTGTTCATCTCTCTCTATGCATGATCTTATGAGATCATGAGCTTTGTAATCTATAGATCTATTCTTCTACTCAAGTGCTTTAATGAATCTCTGCTTATCCCCATGTGTGTGAAGTTGACAGTGTGCACACCGTGTGGCACTTTCGCTAAGGTTACATAAATACATGTTATGAGTTATATTTGGAGTTGGATGTCTCTATAAAATTGTGGTGTTTGTTGGAACCATCTAGCGCTCAAGGTGACATTGTGGGCTTATCTAGATGGGAAAAGCGAACTTTGACGAGTGCTATTATAGCCCAACAATTGATTAGAGTGTCCAACCGGAGAGTAGTTCAGAGTAGTATCATGAAGAGAAGATATTTGTATGAGAGTGTTCACTAGTGAAATTATGATCCCTAGGCGCTGTTTCTAAGCATTGAAACATCGTATGCAACTAGATCTGTTACATGTTTGCTTGCTTCCATCTTTATTTCAGATTGCCTTTAGTCCCTTCCTACCCGTCAAGCTCTTTTTTGGCACCGTTACCCCTTATAATTATCCATACCACTTGTATTTCACTATATCTTCGCCGAACTAGTGTACCTATACAACTGACAAGTGTATTGGGTGTGTTGGGGACATAAGAGACTTCTTGTATCTTGATTGCAGGGTTGCTTGAGCGGGATACCTTTGACCACTTCCTCCCTGAGTTCGATAAACCTTGGGTGATCCACTTAAGGGAAACTTGCTGCTGTTCTACAAACCTCTGCACTCAGAGGCCCAACAACTGTCTACAAGAATAGAAGTGCGTAGACATCACTACACTTAGCGAAACAAAAACTTATTTCAGCTGCTGCAAAACAATATGGCAACATAAATATCAATGGCAACCGATAATGCCTAGATGATGAGGAAATCGGTACCACTTTCTAGCCTAATCTTGAGCCCGTCTATCTCACCACCTCCCTGATCCTGCACCCCCTGCATCTAGCAAAGCTCCCGAATCTCCAGTAATAGGGTGTACGTGCTTCCACTTTATAAATTGTTGTTGTGCCAGTTGCATGCGGCACAATACATGTAGATTACGTTTAAACAAACCACCAATGTCAGAATACCACCATCATTAGACAAAAGGAAGTAATGTTGGGTTAAGACAGATTAATGGGTGACCAATTTTTTCTCCCAAGACTCTGAGACCACTAGTTTAGACCACTAGGTCAACAAGTACTACTATTACAACTTAAAAAAGTACGGAGCTCAAGCTAAATAGAACTAGTTATCACACATATCCTTGATCTTCCCAATCTTAGCCTGATGTGCATCTTCCCGCGAGAGTAAGGATCGAATCGTACGCTCCGTCCTTTTAGCATCTTCCATGTGCAGCTTCAATTGTTTCTCTGCATTTACCCTCATGCACTTGTCAATACTCGTAGTTGTGAACTACAGGACTTTGGCCTAGCGAAGTTCATTCCTTGCTTGAATCAGTTCTTGCTCTGCTTTAGCCTTCTGGCCCAACGCCACGCCCCTCTCCTTCTCGACTTTGCTAACCTTGTCTTGCACCCTCCCGAGATCTCCGTTAAGCTTGGTTGTGTCAACATGGTCAAATAACTTCATCTCAGCACTCTCAAGAAGTGAGCTGACTATGGATTCTTTCAACTCAACAGTCATATCGCATAGTTTGTCCAGCGTTTTCTGCATCGATTTTGTCCACTCTGGATCTACCCATTTGACAACACCACAAGTTCTGCGTTGCAACAGTGCACGATGTCCTTGACACCCTAAAAAACTCTTGTGTGTGTTTCATCCTTCGAACGCTACAAATTTAGCAAGCACATATCCATGTTTACATAGCGGAGGACTACCTTCCTCCGCACTATGTTCCTCCGCTAAATCGTGATAGTCGGAGTCGTACAGCGTCAGGTTGGCCTAACACATCATACGTGGATGAGTAAATAGAGTAGATATAGCTCAAAATAGATAATTGGCCACCGATGTTAGAGAAGAGACTACTCACATTGAAATCACCGTCCCTGTCATCACGACGCGTTTCCTCACCATCTCCCCTTGAACCCATGGCGAGAGGGGGTAGGGGACGGGGGTGGCTGTGGGAGAGATGGCTGGAGGTGCTATCAGCTTGCGGTTATGGCAGGATGGGAGAGAAGTGGGGAAAGTGGCTTCGAGGGGAAGGAAGAAAAGTATGGGGAGGAAGGGAAGTAAAGGGGACGTGACACTAGCATATGGCCCACAAAACTCGTGACACTTGCAAAAGGGGAGCATGCGGTGTTGCCGGTTTGTCCAGAGCAAGCGGACAGTAAGTGTGGCCAATCATGTCGTCGAACAGCCTACTCGTGGATCGCTCTTACGAAGAACCATCCCAATCATCCAAGCGCCCCTATCGAACAGTATGTAACTATCGTCATGCAAAACAACTGTGTTAGGGCGTGCCTCCGAGAAGACTCAGTCTAACAACCACCATTAGGGGATAGGATTAGGGATCTCCTAAGGTTAGTATCCATGTGGTTTATGAAAAGAACACATATTTCAATGACACTGGTGGATCCATGTGGTTTATCAAAAGAACACACATGCAAATGACTCTAGTGAATCCTAGAACACACATGCAATGACTCTAGTTGTGGTTTATGAAAAGAACACACATGCAAGGACACTGGTGGTCCATGTGGTTTATGAAAATAACACACATGCAATGACTTTGGTGGATCCATGTGGTTTATGAAAAGAACAGACATGCAATGATTCTGGTGGATCCATATGTGGTTTATGAAAAGAACAGACATGCAATGACTCTAGTGGATCCATATGTGGTTTGTGAAAAGAATAGACATACAATGGCTCTAGTTGTGGTTAATGAAAAGAAGACACATGTAATGACACTAGGGGATCCATATGTGGTTAATGAAAAGAATACACATGCAATGACACTGGTGGATCCATACGTGGTTTCTCAAAATAACACACATGCAATGACTCTGGTGTATCCATATGTGGTTTAGGAAAAGAACACACATGCAATGAACTCTAGTGGATCCATATGTGGTTTCTGAAAAGGACACACATGCAATGACTCTAGTCGATCCATGTGGTTTATGAGAAGAACACACATGCAATGAACTCTAGTGAATCCATGTGGTTTATGACAATAACACACACCCAATGACTCTAGTTGTGGTTTATGAAAAGAACACACATGCAATGACACTGGTGGATCCATATGTGGTTTATGAAAAGAACAGACATGCAATGACTCTGGTGGATCCATGTAGTTTATGAAAAGAACAGACATGCATGGACTCAGGTGGATCCATATGTGGACTGTGAAAAGAATAGAAATGCAATGACTCTAGCTGTGGTTAATGAAAAGAACACACATGCAATGACACTAGGGGATCCTGTGGTTTATGAAAAGAACACGCTTGCAATGACTCTGGTGGATCCATATATGGTTTAGCAAAAGAACACACATGCAATGAACTCTAGTGGATCCATATGTGGTTTATGAAAATAAAACACATGTAGTGACTCTGGTGGACCCATATGTGGTTTATGGGAAGAACACACATGCAATGAACTCTGGTGGATCCATGTGGTTTATGACAATAACACACATCCAATCACTCTAGTTGCGGTTTATGAAAAGAACACACATGCAATGACACCGGTGGATCCATGTGGTTTATGAAAAGAACACGCATGCAATGACTCTGGTGGATCCATGTGGTTTATGAAAAAGAACAAGCATTCAATGACTGTAGTTGTTGTTAATAAAAAGAACACACATGCAATGACACTAGGGGATCCATATGTGGTTAATGAAAAGAACACACATGCAATGACACTGGTGGATCCATATGTGGTTTGTGAAAAGAACACACATTCAATGACACTGGTGGATCCATGTGGTTTATGAAAAGAACAGACATGCAATGACTCTAGTGGATCCATATGTGGTTTGTGAAAAGAACACACATGCAATGACTCTAGTTGTGTTTCATGAAAAGAAAACACATGCTGCGGTGACCCAGCATACCACTACATGATGTAGTACACTATGGTCGTTGACATAACACTAATGAAACACCACTCACTAGTATTACATCCCTTAGAATTGTACAACAGAAACACAGTAGGTCCAAGACATGACTATAGATTACAACTTGACTCTTTACAAACGATCTAGAGAACACTCTAGGTTAAAGAGAGAGAAAGAACTTCTTACAAAGACGACCCAGAAATAATAACTCAAAACTATCTAGTAACTAAGACAAGTATCTAAACTTTTTGGCTTGCCATTGCTGCTATTGCAATGCTCTACAGAAGTAGGTTTTAAGGCTAGAGAATATACTCCTATCTACTTAAGAACTTTGTCTTCACTTCGGTTGATGTACATGTTGACTTATTGACTTTATTGAAGAACTTGAGCTTTAGGTGATGAGTTGGTGTTGACGTTTCTTCTGAAGGGAATATGCCCTGGGAGGCAATAATAAAGTTGTTATTATACATATTCCAAGTATATGATAGATGTTTATTTTACATGCTATAATTTTCTTAATTTGAAACATTAATACATGTGTGTTTAATAAACAAAAGGAAAGTTCCTAGTTATGCCTCTCTTATAAACTAGCTCGTTGATTAACAAGATGATCAAGGTTTCCTCATAATGGACATTGGATGTTGTTAATAACAAGGTCAACTGATTAGTCCAATGATGTGATGAACATTCATCTGAAGTATAGCATTACAAGCAAAGTCATTGTGTTTATATTTCTATAACATCTAACAAAGTAATCCTAGTCCTTCGACGATGAGATCATGTTAATCACTAACACTGGAAGAGTATCTTGATAACATGAAACATCACACCGTGAAAGGGTGATTATAAAGGTGTGTTCAGTGTTACAAAAGTGTTATGTAGAAGCTCATGGATCAAGAGTGGGATTTTTCCATCCCAATGATGGATAGATATACTCTGGGACCTCTTGGTGATATCACATTGGTTAGCTTGCAAGCAAGTGATAAGATCACTAGAATGTTATATCACAGGAACGAGAAAAGAGTACATGTCGGTAACAAGATCAAACTAGGTATGGAGATACCGATGATCGAATCTCGGACATGTAATATATCACGAGACAAATGGATTTAGTTACTAATGTTAAAGGTTCTCACGATCACAAAAGTCATCATCGAATGTGTAGGAGTCATTATGGATTCTAGGTCCCGCTTTTGATTATGGATTTAAGAGGGGTCTTGATCAGGTCTGCATTATTCACGAACCATAGGGTGACACACTTAAGGGACACAAACACCATTTGGAGCATATGTGTTTCAGACGAATAAATTGCAAAGCGCTGGAATTATTTCAATAGACACCGAACCTGTTTCCGGTGAAATTGGTGAAAGTGGTTCTACATGTAATATTAAAATGTTGCAGGGGGTTTTATGTGAATGATTATTAATTAAACTCATTAAAAAAATTCTGAATAAATTTAATAAAATAGTTTTAATAAATGAGAGAGCATAAATTTGGAGAAATTTAATGCATGTAAAGTGGAGACTTTAAAAGAGAATGTGATGGGGCATTTTAATGTGGATGGAGTTACCACCACATGAATGGGGGAAGTGAGGGGTCACCCCCCATGGGGTGCCGGCCATGGGGAGGGGTACCCCCTCCTCCTATAAAAGGCCACCCTCTCACCCTTCTTCCACACACCTACTCGTGAAGGATCTCTCTCCCCTCTAGAATTATTCCCCCATGGTCTCAGATTAGCAAGATACATGTTCCCGGTGGCATTTCGGCTGGAAGAAGTTGCTGCTTCCGCTGCATCGCTGGAGCGAGGAGGCGGAGGTTGTTCGGTGGCCTGAACATGTGTGCAAGTGCGGATGCGCTGCTGGTTTGTGGCGCTAGGACTTTCACACGATCTTGAGATCGGCAAACGTACGACTACATCATCCACGAGTTCCTACTTGTTACCAAAACTTTGTTGTCTTAGAGGGTAAGTTATCCATGGATGTATATCCACCCGTTGCTTGTATCTAGTAGATAGATCTTGGCATATAGTTCTCATCATAGGAAATTTTTTGTTTTCTAAGCTGCGAACCCTTCAGTGGTATCAGAGCCTGATCTACATAGGTGATTTGTACGGGTAGAACACATAAGCGTATGTGGGCGGTGATGATCATGTTATTGCTTCTTATATGCACTTTGGATATTGGTGGCATAGTGGGATGAAGCGGCCCAGACTAACCTTACATGTCATCGCAGATGAGACCGGTTCCACGACTGACATGCAACTAGTTTTGCATAAGTGGTTGTCGGGTGTTTGTCTCTCCTACTATAGTCAATATCTAATTTACAACGAGTTGCTAATAATTTGGTTATCATCATTTTGGTTCCATGTTCGTAGGTAAGAATGGTTCTATCTTCGAAAGCCCTAAGCCACGTAAAACATGCAATTGATAAATTAGAGGCGTCTAGTTTAGATCGTTCCCAGGGTTGTGTCATCATATGGTAATGTTGTAAGTTGATGTATAGTTGCTACTCTTACAACACACCTAACATGTAAGTTCCATAGACCTTGGCCTTACACACAAAGGAATGATAAAGATCATACCATGATGCATATGATAGTGATCAAATGCAAGAACCATATCATTTCACTTTACACATATTGTGTTCACATTTTATATTGCTGGTTTGGCATTTTAGTAGCGTTATAAGATGATCCCTCATTTAAATATCAAGATAAAAATGTGATCTTCCTTCAGTACGCACCGTTTACGTTTCGTCGCTTCAAGACATCATTTGATGATCGGGTGTACTTGAATCAACGATCATATTTCGGGTGTAAGACAGTTTTATACACACGACTACTAAGGTTCTTACTTGGCAAGCCTAGCATGTACATACATGGCCTCGGAACACGGACCGAAAGGTTAAGCATGAGTCATCTAGTCGATATGATGCCCATATATATGCTCGCCTTTGAAGCTACACTGACTCACATGATGATCGGACTTGGTGTAGTGGATTTGGTTCATGTAATCACCAAAAAGACACGAGGGATGTTGTTTTTGAGTGGGATTTTAGTTGATCTCAATCTATCATAAAATTAGTCTAAATAAACTTTACCAATTCTGTTCTAGATGGTACCACCTTCTTTTAATTTCAATGTGTTCATGGAGAAAGTGAAACTTTCTATGAATGGTAGCAACTTCACCAACTGGGCTATGAATTTGAGGATTCTCCTATCTGCTGCACAAAATCAATATGTGCTAGAAGCGCCGCTAGGCCCCCCACGAGCTCCTGATGCCCCTGACAAGGAAAAGAATGTCTATGTGACTCAGCAGGAGGACCACAACTTAGTTCATTGCGACATACTGTATGGGCTAGATCTAGAACATCGAAAGAGTTTCGAAAATGGCAATTCCTTTGATACAATGGGTGAATTGAAAATGATTTTCGGTACCCATACTGCCGTAGAGAGTTATAATGCTTCAGAAAAGTTCTTTAGCTGCATGATGGAAGAGAACTGCTCCATAAGTGAGCACGTACTCAAAATGTCTGGGTACGCTGATAAGATTGTGTCCTTGGGAATAACAATTCCCATTGATTTAGGCATACATCGTGTTCTCCAATCTCTGCCACCTAGCTACAAGAGCTTCGTGATGAACTATAACACGCAGGGCATGAAGAAGACTCTCCGCGAGCTTCTGTCAATGCTTAAGAATGTGGAAGAGGAAATTAGGAAAGAACATCAAGTGTTGATGGTCAATAAGACCACCTGTTTCAAGAAAGACAAGAAGGGTTAATAGAAGGGAAAGAAGGGCGGCAAATCTGTTGCTGCGCTTGAAAAGAAATCCCGGGATGGCCCTAAGTCTGATACCGAGTGCTACTATTGTAAGGGGACTGGCCATTGGAAGAGCAATTGCCCCAAGTTTTTGGCGGACAAGAAATCCAGCAAGGCAAACAAAGGTATATATGATATACATGTTATTGATGTGTCTTTGACTAGTACTCGTAGTAGCACCTGGGTATTTGATACCGGATCGATTGCTAACATATGTAACTCGAATCAGGGGCTGCGGAACAAGTGACCGCTAGCAAGGGGTGAGGTCAAGATGCATGTCGGCAATGGATCAAGAGTTGATGTGATCGTCGTCAAAACACTGCCTCTCCACCTACCATCGGGATTAGTTATAAACCTAAATAATTGTTATTTGGTGCATGCACTGAGCATGAACATTATATCTGGATCTTGTTTGATGCGATGTGGTTATTCGTTTAAATCCGAAAATAATGGTTATTCGATTTATATGGATAATATCTTTTATGGTCATGCACCGTGATGAATGGTTTATTTCTGTTGAATCTCGATAGTACTCATACGCACATCCATAATGTTGATGCTAAAAGAACTAAACTTAATAATGATATATCTGCATATATGTGGCACTGCCGGCTATGTCATATTGGTGTTAAACGCATGAAGAAACTCCATTTCGATGGACTTTTTGAATCATTTGATTTTGAATCATTTGATACATGTGAGCCATGCCTTATGGGCAAGATGACTAGAACGTCGTTTTCCCGTTCAATGGAACGGGTGACAGATTTATTGGAAATCATACATACTGATGTATGCAGTCCAATGAGTGTGTCGGTGCGAGGTGGATATCGTTATTTCGTTACTTTCACGGATGATTTGAGTAGATATGGGTATATCTATTTGATGAAACACAAATCTAAAACCTTTGAAAAGTTCAAGGAATTTCAGAATGAAGTGGAAAATCATCGTAATAGAAAGATCAAATTTCTTCGGTCTGACCGTGGAGGTGAGTATCTAAGTTACGAGTTTAGCACACACATGTAAGAGTGTGGAATAGTTTCACAACTCACGTCTGCCAAACACCACAACTTAATGGTGTGTCGGAATGTCGTAATCGTACTCTATTGGATATGGTTCAACCTATGATGTCTCTTACTGACTTACCACTGTCATTTTGGGGTTATGCACTATAAACCGCTGCATTCACTTTAAATCGGGCATTGTCTCAATCCGTTGAAACGACACCGTATGAATCATTGTTTGGAAACAAACGTAAGCTATCATTTCTTAAAGTTTGGGGATGAAATGTTTATGTGAAGAAACCTCAACCGGATAAACTCGAACCCAGAGCGGAAAAATGCGTCTTCATAGGATACCCTAAAGAAATAATTGGGTATTCCTTCTATCACAGATCTGAGGGTAAGGTTTTCGTTGCCAAGAATGAATCCTTTCTAGAGAAAGAGTTTCTTGCAAAAGGTGTGAGTAGTCGAAAGGTAGAACTCGAAGAGGTTATTGAACCTTCTCTTCATTGAATGTCGAGTGTCGCAGTAGCGGAAGTCGTTCCGGAGTTGACTTCACCAAATCAAGAAGGAACTAATGATAATGATCATGAAACTCTGAAAGAGGACACTACTGAACCTCGTAGGTCAAGAAGGACACGTGCAGCTCCTGAACTGTACGGGAATCATGTTTTAAATTTCATGGTTGATGAAATAGATGACCCTACGACGTATGAAGAAGCGATGATGAGCCCGGATTCCAATAATGGCTAGAAGCCATGAAATCCGAGAGGGAATCAGTGTACGAAAACCAGGTTTAGACCTTGGTGGACTTACCTCACGACCAAAAAGTCCGTTGAGAATAACTGGATTTTCAAAATAAAAACTGATGTTGATGGTAATGTAACCATCTATAAAGCTCGACTTGTCGAAAAAAGGGTTTCGACAAATTCAAGGAGTTGACTACGATGAGACATTCTCTCCCGTAGCAATGCTAAAATTAGTTAGGATTATGTTAGCAATTGCTGCATATTTCTATTATGAAATGTGGAATATGGATGTCAAAACTGCGTTCCTCAATGGTAATATTGAAGAAGAGTTGCATATGATACAACCAAAGGGTTTTGTCGATCCTAAGGATGCTAACAAGGTATGCAAGCTTTAGCGATCCATCTATGGACTGAAGCAAGCATCACGGAGTTTGAATCTCTGCTTTGATGGGGTGATCAAAGAGTTTGGATTTGTCCAAACTTATTACAAGAAAGTGAGTGGGACCAATGTGGCATTTCTGATATTATATGTGGATGACATATTATTGATTGGAAATGATATAGATCTTTTAAACAGTGTTAAAAGTTATCTAAACAGCAAATTTTCTATGAAAGACCTTGGTGAAGGGTCATATATATTAGGCATAAAGATCTATAGAGATAGATCAAGACGCCTAATAGGGCTATCACAAAGTACATACCTTGATAAGATTTTACAGAAGTTTAAAATGGACAAAAGTAAGAAGGGGTTCTTACCTATGTTGCAAGGCAAGATATTGAGTAAGACTCAAAGTCCGGCTATGGTGGAAGAAAGAGAGATAATGGGTAAGATCCCCTATGCTTCAGCCATAGGCTCTATAATGTACTCCATGCTATGTACAACACCGGATGTGGCACATGCTATTAGTTTGACTAGTAGGTACCAATCTGATCCAGGTTTGGAATAATGGATAGTGGTTAAGAATATCCTTAAGTACGAAGAACTAAGGAAATGTTTCTTGTATACGTAGGTGAAGAAGAGCTGGTCGATAATTATTATGTCAACGCTAGCTTTGACACTGATCCGGATGACTCTAAGTCTCAATCCGGATACATATTTCTCATGAACGGAGTAGCAGTTAGTTGGAGGAGCTCCAAACAACCCGTGGTAACAAGGTCAACAACGGAGGTGGAATATATTGCTGCTTCAGAAGCAACACAGGAAGCAGTTTGGATGAAGGAGTTCATTACCGAACTGGGTCTGGTTCCTAGTGTGTTGGATCCAATGGTGATCTATTGTGACAACAATGGAGCCATAGCCAACGCAAAGGAACCAAGGTCTCACAAGAATTCCAAACGTATTAAGCGCCAGTTTCACTCCATCCGTGAGCATGTCAAGGATGGAGATATAAACATTTGTAAAGTACATACAAATCTCAATGTAGCAGATCCATTGACTAAAACTCTCCCTAGAGCAAAACATGATCCACACTAGAACTCCATGGGAGTTATATTTATCACCATGTAACTAGATTATTGTCTCTAGTGCAAGTGGGAGACTGAAGGGAATATGCCCTAAGAGTCAATAATGAAGTTGTTATTATACATATTCCAAGTATATGATAGATGTTTATTTTACATGCTATAATTGTATTAATTTGGAAACATTAATACATGTGTGTTTAATAAACAAAAGGAAAATTGTATTTTACTAGCTCGTTGATTAACAAGATGATTAAGGTTTCCTAATCATGGACATTGGATGTTGTTAATAAGGACGTCTGATCATTAGTGGAATGATGTGACGAACATCCATCGGAAGTATATCATTACAATCAAAATCATTGTGTTTATATTTATATAACATCTAACAAAGTAATCCTAGTCCTTAGACCTTGAGATCATGTTAATCACTAACACTGGAAGAGTATCTTGATAACATCAAACGTCAGACCTTGAAAGGGTGATTATAAAGGTGGGTTCAGTGCTACGAAAGTGGTATGTAGAAGATCATGGATCAAGAGTGGGATTTGTCCATCCCAATGACGGATAGATATACTCTGGCCCTCTCAGTGATATCAAATTGGTTAGCTTGCAAGGAAGTGATAATATCACTAGAATGTTATATCACGGGAACAAGAAAAGAGTACATGTCGGTAACAAGATCAAACTAGGTATGGAGATACCGATGATTGAATCTCGGACAAGTAATATATCACGAGACAAAGGGATTTCAGTACTAATGTGAAAGGTTCTAACGATCATAGAATTCATCGTAGAATGTGTAGGAGTCAGTATGGATCTCCAGGTCCCGCTTCTGATTATTGATCTGAGAGGGGTCTCGATCATGTCTGCATTATTCACGAACCGTAGGGTGACATGCTTAAGGGAAACCAACACCATTTGGCGAAAATGTGTTTTAGACGAATGAATTGCAAAACGCTGGAATTATTTCAATAGACACCAAAACTATTTATGGTGAAATTGCTGAAATTGGTTCTGCATGTAATATTGAAATGTTGGAGGGGGTTTTATGTGAATGTTTGTTAATTAAAGTAATTAACAAAATTCTGAATAAATTTAATAAAAGAGTTTTATTAAATGTGAGAGCATTAAATTTGGAGAAATCTAATGCATCTAAAGTGGAGACTTTAAAAGAAAATGTGAAGGGGCATTTTAATGTGGAGGGAGTTACCACCACATGAATGGGGGAGGTGAGGGGTCACCCCCATGGAGCGCCGACCATGGGGAGTTGTACCCCCCTCCTCCTATAAAAGGCCACCCCTCTCACCCTTTTTCCTCACACCTCCTCGTGAAGGATCTCTCTCGCCCTCTAGAATTATTCCCCCATGGTCTCGGATTAGCGAGATACATGTTCCCAATGGCATTTCGTATGGAAGGAGTTGATGCTTACGATACATCGCTGGAGCGATGAGGCGGAGGTTATTCAGTGGCCTGAATGTGTCTACGAGTGCAGATGTGCTGCTGTTTTGCGGCGCTAGGACCTCCACACGATCTTTAGATCGGCAAGCGTACGACTACATCATCCACGAGTTCCTACTTGTTAACAAAACTTTTTTGTCTTCGAGGGTAAGTTCTGATACGTCCAAACCGTATCTACTTTCCCGAACACTTTTGCTATTGTTTTTCCTCTAAACTTGTGTGATTTGGATACAACTAACACAGACTGACGCTATTTTCAGCAGAATTACCTTGGTGTCTAGTTTTTATGAAGAAAATCAACTATCAGGAAAAATCCAGGAAAATATGTCAAAAACCCTATTTCACCAGAAGAATCACGGAGACAGAAGACGAGATGGAGTAGGGCCACGAGGGGCCCACACCACCTGGTCGCGCGGGCCAGGACAGGCCGCACTTGGGGGTGGTGTGGCTGCCTCGGCTGCCCCCTCGGCCTCCCTCTTCGCCTATAAGTTGCCTCTTGACCGAAAAACCAAGGGGGGTTTGACGTTTTTCCAGAAAGAGTTCCGCTTTGCCGCCACCACCAGATTCCGCGATTCGGACCTAGAAACTCCGTTCTGGCACCCTGTCGGGATGGGGAATTGGAGGAGATCATCGCCATCATCATCACCATCGCTTCTCCATTGACCATCCATGTTTCCCCCATCTATGAGTGCGTAATCCCCTGCTATAGGCTATGGGGATGGTAGGGATTGGATGAGATCGTTCATGTAAATGGCATCAGATTGTTAGGGCATGGTGCCTTGTATATTTTATTAGTGCTTTTTGACTTTGTTGCAACTTGTTATGCTTAGTGCTTGTCACTAGGGCCCGAGTGCCATGATTTCAGATCTGAACATGTTATTGATTCATTATGATAGTATTGTTTATGGTCCTACCTGCAAGTTCTATACACATATTGTTGCCCGGAACCAAAGGCCCCGAAGTGACCGAAATCAGGATAACCAAAGGGAATGGCTTTGATGTGAGGATCACATGTGTTTACAGAGTGTTAATGCTTTTCTCCGGTTCTCTATAAAAAGGAGCACCTTAATTCCCAATAGTTCCCTTGAGGCCCCACTACAAATGGGCTGGCAGGACAAAAGATGTTGTGCAAGTTCTCATTGCGAGCACGTGTGACTATATATGGAACACATGCCTATGATTATCTACTACTTGGATGCTTTATCTTATTTATCTACAAATGCCCTATGTATTGATTGCCATATGAATTGTCTTTTCCATGCAACCCACATCCATCCATCCCTATTCCTACCGCGCTCTAATCCTACTATTTACTGCAATTGTTAATACTGCCTTTACTTTTACTACTGCTATTACTTTGCTATTGCTACCACAAAACTGCTGCTACTGATAAACTCTTGTGAGCAAGATTGTTTCCAGGTGCATCTGAATTGACAACTCAGTTGTTAAGGCTTATAAATATTCTTTGGATTCCCTTGTGTCAAATCAATAAATTGGGTTTCACTTCCCTCAAAAATACTGCGATACACCCCCAATACTTGTGGGTCATCAAGACCATTTTCTGGCACCGTTGCCGGGGAGATTAGATTTATTTATCAAGTTTACTTGGAATCACTATTGTTCGCTGCTATCCATCCATCATGGGTAAGTATCGTGATGGCAAGGTTCCTATTTTACCATCCACTACAAGGAGAGGTACGGTTCTGAACACCTCTGTTGCTCTTGATTCACCATCTGTTATGAGTAAAATCCTTACACCACCACATGCACATGCTACACACACTTCTACTACTGCTGAATCTGAAACTTCTGATACTTATGATGCTGCTCTACTATGCTTGATAAGAGTGGTTCATTAGGTCCTTTCCTAGATGCTACGATTGCTAGAACTATAGATGGAAATACTGCAACTCCTAATGAAGACACTACTACACCTGTTAGTTCACCTGAGTCTAGAGAGAGCTATGATATTGAAGACGGTTATATTGAGATGACCAATTAATTTATTAAAGAATGTGGAAACACCCATGATAGGAGTGTTATTAAGAGTCTCCTCTAGAGACATCCTATAAAACCCAAATTGTCCCCTAATTCTAAGTTTGCTTCATCTCCCATAAACATTGAAGATAAGGATTATGATTTATCTCTTGATCTATTTTAAATAGCTATTGTTGAGAAAGAACCTTTTTGTGGGACTAAGAATGAAAGTGCGGTAGCACATATGACTGAGCTTTCTACCATGAGTGGCCTGTTTTCTGATGATATTAAGATGCGCACCTACTTTGTTGCTAAAATTTTCCATTTTTCACTGAAAGGAGAAGCTAAAACTTGGTTTAATAATTTACCTCCTGGATATATTGATAGCCCTGATTGTTTGATTAGTACTTTCCTGGAGAAATATTTTCCTCCTAGTGTTAGACATGCTATTTTGCAGGAACTTTTTGATTTTAAATAGGGAGAAAACGAGATATTGCCTGAATCGTGGGCAAGGTTTTGTGCTTCGATTCATGCACAGGTTGGATGTCCATTACCTAAGAATGAGCTTCTTGATATATTTTACAATGGACTAACTGAACAATCTAGGACGTACCTAGATAGTTGTGCTGATTGTGTTTTCAAGAATAGGACTCCCAAGGAAGCTGGGGAATTAATGGCTAAAATAAGCAAGAATTATGAAGACTGGACTCCTCCTGAACCAGCTATACCTGAACCAACTATCCCTTCGCCTACACCAACATGAAAGAAGAGGGGAGTTATTGAACTAAATGATGAAGTGATGAAGGAAGCTAAGAAATGTCTTAAGGAGAAGGGAATTAAAACTTCTGATGTCAAGAATTTACCTCCTATAGAAGAATTATGTAAGCCAATTCCCCACTCATCCATTATTGAGGTACACCCTCTCCAACATTTTGATGAAGGTGATATCCCTTACTCTAAACCTCCTGATCAATGCTTAGAAGAATTCGATATTTTTATTGTTAAGCGAGATAATTTTAAAAAATTGGTGCAAAATCATTTAATGGAAAACAATAGAGGTATTGTTGAGTTGAAGGACATTGTGGAAAGAACCTCTAATGATCTGAAAATGCTTGTTAAAGATTTTCAAATGGTTCAAACTCAAATTGATCAGCTTATTAAAGTACAAAAAGACTTGCTAGTTAAGGTTGCTAAAGAAAAACATGCTTATGAAATTAGAACTAGAAGTGGTGCTGCTACCCAGGATCCTCTATATCCTGAGGGGCATCCTAAAAGAATTGAGCAGGATTCTCAACAAGCTAAAAATAGTGGTACTACTCCTAAGAAAAGAAAGAAGAAACACAAAACTATTGTAGAACCCTCTGAATCTGCTAAAGATCCTAATAGTATATCTGTCTCTGATGCTGAAACTGAAAGTGGTAATGAAGAAAATGATGTTCCTGATAAAGAAAAAATTGAAGAACCTGAAAGGCACACTAAGAATACTAAATACACTAAAGAAGATTTTGTTGCTAAGAAACATGGTAGTGAAAGAGAGCCTTGGGTCCAAAAAACTATGCCTTTCGCTGATAAGAAACACATGTCAAAGGAAGATGAACACTATAATATGTTTTGTGAGTGGATGAAACCTTTATTATTGCAAATTCCTTTGACTGATGCTATTAAATTGCCTCCTTATTCAAAGTATATGAAGGATATTGTCTCGAATAAAAGGAAGACCCCTAGTGAAGAAATCTCTACTTTGCTTGCTAATTATTCCTTTAATGATATGGTTCCAAAGAAACTTGGAGACCCAGGGATTCCAAATATCCCGTGTTCTATTAAAAATAGTTATGTTAGAACTGTTTTGTGTGATTTGTGAGTAGGAGTTAGTGTTATGCCGTTTTCTCTCTACAAGAGACTTCAACTAGAAAAACTAATACCAACTGATATATCTTTGCAAATGGCTGATAAATCTACTACTATTCCTGTTGGTATATGTGAGGATGTACCTATTCAAGTGGCTCAATTTCTTGATATTAACTGATTTTGTTGTGCTTGAAATGCCCGAAGATGATAATATGTCTATTATTCTTGCGAGACCTTTTCTTAATACTGCAGGAGCTATTATTAATTGTAATCAAGGAAAGGTGACTTTTAATGTTAATGACAAGGAGCATACTGTCCATTTCCCCAAGAAGATTGATAGGACTTATATTTTGAATTCAATTGAACATGTTTAGGGCATTCAAGTTGGAGAAATATATTGTCCCATACCAAGAGAAAAATATGAAACTATTATAACTGGGACCATTGCTATCAAGGTTGAGGTAACATAATCCTTAGTGGAACACAAAGTTTTGTTTCATATAAAATTGTTTTGGTAACAAGACCTGATCAACCTCTTTAACAAAAGGATCTCAATGAACAAAACAATATTTTCTCCATGATTATCTTCGCTTACTTCGATCCTATCCATTTTAGTTTTTGCGTTCGTTCAATTTACTTTGATGTTGTTAGTTGCTTGGATGTTAGAGTGTCTTAGAACTTCTGAAGTTTTAGTTTTTTTTGTCATTGCATCATTCCAGAAACATTTTTCTGCCAGAAAATCATTCATCTATACCTGAAAATTGCTCAAAAATAAAGTGTCTCAAAAAATTCCAGAAAATTCATATTAATTTTTTACATGAAAAAAGGGGCAGAGAAGTGCCTGGAGAGTACCAGGGGTCCACCAGGAAGGTACACCACCTGGTGGCGCGGCCAGCCCAGGGGCGCGCCTGGCCATGGTGTGGGCCACCCTTGGCCCTCCACTCACTCTCTCACTTCCCACTACTTCCTCTCTCCCAAGAAAACATCAGTTCTTTGCTCGAAATCGCGTTCTTGCCCACCATTTTTCGATCTCCTTGCTCAACCCATCTTTGCTGCTGAAATTTGGAGCATTTGTTCTCCGGTATGTGACTCCCCCGCTTGTCCAAGTAGATTTGTGTCTAGTGGTTTATATCTTGAGTATTTCGTTGCTGTAGGTCACAGGTTATGAGAGCTTGTAAGCTTGTTCAATGCTTAGAGATATTGTTTTGATGCATGTTTAGGCCTCTTACAAGTCCCTATGAGTAGTTTCCTTCATTATGTATTCACTTTGCAATCACTTGTTTAATGGATGTTTAAATTTCAGAATAGAAGATGAATGAGCATCAACTCAACCAACATGAACTGACGGTGCCTGAGGTTATGAAGGTTCACTAAGAGGAGGAAGTTTTTCCTTCCATCTATCCATGCTTCGAATTCATGAGGGCTGCAGGAATTTCCCAGGACTTCCATACCTTAGTTGCTAATGCAGGATTGGAGCCCTTTGTGGAAGATGAACCCTGTCAATTTGTGAAACTAACTATGTCTGTAGTGCAGGACTTTCGAGTTAGTTACTCTTTGCCTAACCCCATGGTCCACTATAAAACTTACAATATAGTTGTCGACCTTCCTCTTGATGACTTTTGTGCAACTATTAAGGTACCTCAATGGGTATCGTGTGGAAGGATTAAAGAGCGACCTGCACTACTCGTGGACTTGTATGCGGAGATTTGCCACGGGAGCAGCTTCTCAAAGGAGAGTGGGAAAATCCGTAACATTCATCTCCCATCTATTCGCTACTTTTCTTACTTTATTGCCAAGTTTGACCTCGCTAGGAAAACTGCTAATAAACTATCCTCTTATGATCTAGCATTCATCTCAGTTGCTTTAAAACGAGATATGACTTATAACTTGGGTGCCTTGATAGCTTTCCGTCTTGCTGCAAACCGCGATAAAGGTGGAATTTGTGGAGGCCTCATTGGCTCTCGTTTATTAGCTTTGCATGGTTTAGTGCCTCATCATCTAGACCTAGAGTTTCCCATGGAAAGGCTTGATCTTAATTCCATGATACATCATAAATTTGTTTCTTCTTGGGCTAATTTGAGTGAGTTGTCTCATGAAATAACCTTTCTCAAGGCCGGTTGGAGAAGGAGTAAGTCCGAGCGATTTGTTCTTTTGTCTGCACCTGTTTTGTTTAACCTTGATACCAGGGTAGGATGGTCACTCACTTAGGAGGAGCTTGATACGTACTTGGGAGAGCTCTCTCAACAGGAGCAGGATTCTAGAAGGGAGGTTACAGATCATTCGGTCCAGCCCTCGGATGAGGGGGAGTCTTCATATCAGCAGCCTACCTATGATTGGGGAGCTTCTTCTTCTTCCGAAGGGCCTAACCACGATCATTATTACAATGACCCGCCTGCTTGGAACCCTTCCTCGTATCTTGGTTTATACCCACTTAGACCAAAAGTCTAAGCTTGGGGGAGGTACACAGACATCACACTCATCTCCATATCATGTTTCGTCGGCACTTTGTATACCCATGCTTCGTTCTCTTTTTCTTTTTCGTTCTTTCTTTACTTTTGCTTTCTAAAACACAAAAAGACCAAAAGTATTTCTGTTGTTTCTCTTTGTTTGCTTCTTCTTATTTTTACCTTGGTTTGCTTTTTCCTTTTGGCTTTGTCTTAATTATTCGAAAACCCCAAAAAGATTTTGCTTTGCTTATTTTTACTTTTGTTCTTGCCTTTGAAAATTAAAAACACCAAAAATATTTGTTGTTGTTCTTTGGTTTTGTGAAGTTTGTTGCAGGGTTCAGAAGTCCTCAGTGGAATTTGGTTTCATGTTATTATTCAAGCCACACAAGTGAAGGGCCATAATGAGGATTAATGACAACTTGAGGTGTGGTAAGAGGCTGGTAACGAACTCTATTTGTTTTCATTTTTGTACATGCTTAGTCCATTCATATAGGGTGTATGTTATTTATGGAAGCTTAGTATTTCTTGCTTTCTATTGATTAGCTCCAGCTCGCTAATAGTTTGTAGCATGTCATATGAATGTTTGCTTGCATTTCTCTATTCATAAATTGGTATGACACTGTGGTATCCTCCTCTGAATGTTTCACTTGAATGGACTTGGCACATGCTCATGCATGCATATGACTAAAACAATAGTCAGTTAAGCCTCGATGAATTATTTTGCCTCAGGGGTCTTGAATCACTTTCATGCCATGATTAGTCCTGTTTTGTTGCAAGCATGATTATGACAGTTATTGCTCTCTTGTTTGTCGCTCCCTTACTATTGCTAGACTTCACTTGCACTGAGTATGAGCTCTACTCGTGTTTCCATTTCCCCAAAACCAATATTGCCAAAAGTGTCCATCATACCTACCTATTAGCATCATTTGCTGTTCCGTGCATATTCAATATGCCTTGTTTTCTTTAGAATAAAATGTTTGCTTGTTATGAGAAAGTTAGTTAGTAAACCTGAACCATTGTGACTGTCCATGTAAGTTATTTCTTGCAAATTATAGGCTGGGGATTAGCAGAACCGTGCTGTCACGGGGAATGCTTTCAACACCTGTAAATATATACCTAGTTGGTATCATGCTCTTTTGTTTGCGTATGTCGTCGATGTGAAATAAAAGAGGAGCTTGTAAGTCCATGGAGATATGTATGTGTGTTAGAGAAACGCCTGGGCCGCCGGTCTCCATGCCGTCATGGTGGAAACCTGCAGCGTAACCATAATGAGTATATATGAAGCATTCTTCTTATAAAAAAAGAGATAGCTATTGATAAAAAGAAAAAAAGAAAAAAGAGATATGAGAAAAGGGGAAAGAGAGAAAAAAGCACCATTTTCCCATGGTAAATAAGGAGATTTCTGAAATACTCGTTGTCTTCTTGCCTTGTCATTTTTATATGGGGATTCTTCCGTATCATCAGGAAAGGGGTACCCCATTGGCGGTTCTCTATGATACGCACGTATTTACTATGACAAGGACTTACCGGTAACTAAAGTTGAGTAGCATGAGGAGCGGCCCTCGTACTCAAGGGACATGAGATTTCAAGTTTATAGTCTGTCAAGCATATAACTCAGATTGGGCCTCACTTTCACCTTAACCATTTAAAGATGCTTATGATAGGGGCAATGAGAGCTTAAAGCTAATGAGTACCATACTTTCAGCATTTGGAAGCCTTTCAAACTATTCAAATCCTTTTTCATTTCCTTGTTGAGTCACCACCCATTCTATGAGCACTTTCTTGAGAGCATAGTTGTCATTCTTAGTGTAATGTGCTTGTCTCAAAACTTTATTAATTGTGTTATGACTTTGATACTTGTATCTTTGATATCTTTACTTCTAGTCTTCACTTGAACTTCCGAGGTGCCTTGGCATGTTCGCTCTACAATCAAAGGCAAGCGAGATACCACTCTATCATACATTTTTATGAGCATTGCAATGTTGCTTATGTTTATGTTTCATGCTACTTATTATTTTTGAGTTAGAAGCTCTCGTAGCTTGCAATGACTATTAAGTATACTTAGTTGCATACTCTTTATTATGAATTGCCTGAGTAGTTGATCATATGCCGAGAATATATATATCTTATGAAGCAAATGTGTTTGTGAAAGTTTCTTTTATCGCACTCAGTTTTAAACTGAATTGCTCGAGGACAAGCAATAAGCTAAGCTTGGGGGGAGTTGATTCGTCCAAAATGTATCTACTTTCCTGAACAATTTTCCTATTGTTTTTCCTCTAAACTTGTGTGATTTGGATACAACTAACCCATACTGACATTGTTTTCAGTAGAATTACCTTGGTGTCTAGTTTTTGTGTGCAGAAAATAAACTATCAGGAAAAATCCCGGAAAATATGTCAAAAATCCTATTTCACCAAAAGACTCACGGAGCTAGAAGACAAGACGGAGTAGGGCCACGAGGGGCCCACACCACCTGGCCGCGCGGGCTAGGCCTGGCCGCGCCTAGGTGTGGTGTGGCCGCCTCGGCCTTCCTCCTCGCCTATAAGTTGCCTCTTGACCTAAAAACCAAGGGGGGTTCGACATTTTTCTAGAAAGAGTTCCGCTTCACCGCCCCCACCAGATTCTGTGATTCAGACCCAAAAACTCTGTTCTGGCACCTCGCCGGGATGGGGAATTGGAGGAGATCATCGCCATCATCATCACCATCGCTTCTCCATCGACCATCCCTGTTTACGCCATCTATGACTGAGTAATCCCCCGTTGTAGGCTATGGGGATGGTAGGGATTGGATGAGATCGTTCATGTAAATGGCATCAGATTGTTAGGGCATGGTGCCTAGTATCTTTTATTAGTGCTTTTTGACTTTGTTGCAACTTGTTAAGTTTAATGCTTGTCACTAGTGCCCGAGTGCCATGATTTCAGATCTGAACATGTTATTGATTCATTATGATAGTATTGTTTATGGTCCTACCTGCAATTTGTATACACATATTGTTGCCCAGAACCAAAGGCCCCGAAGTGACAGAAATCAGGATAACCGGAGGGAATGGCTTTGATGTGAGGATCACATGTGTTTACGGAGTATTCATGCTTTGCTCCAGTGCTGTATTAAAAGGAGCACCTTAATTGCCAGTAGTTCCCTTGAGGCCCCGCTGCAAACGGGATGGCAGGACAAAAGATGTTGTGCAAGTTCCCATTGCTAGCACGTATGACTATATATGGAACACATGCCTATGATTATCTAGTACGTGGATGCTTTATCTTATTTATCTACAAATTCCCTATGTCTTGATTGCCATATGAATTGTCATGTCCATGCAATGCCAGTCCATCCATCCCTATGCCTACCGCGCTTTAACCCTACTGTTTACTACAATTGTTACTACTTCCTTTACTTTTACTACTGCTATTACTTTCCTATTGCTACTACAAAACTGTTGCTACTGATAAACTGCAGTGAGCAAGATTATTTCTAGGTGTAGCTGAATTGACAACTCCGTTGTTAAGGCTTATAAATATTCTTTGGCTCCCCTTGTGTCGAATCGAAAAATTGGGTTTCACTTCCCTCGAAAATACTGCGATACACCCCCTATATATGCGGGTCATGAAGTTCTCCATGTATGTATATCCACCCGTTGCTTGTATCTAGTACATAGATCTTGGCGTATAGTTCTCATCGTAGGATTTTTTTCTATGCAGCGAACCCTTCATCTTCAATGGCTTAGAACCTAGCAAGGGTTAAGAAGGTATGATTGAGTACGAGCGTACTCAGCAACTTCACTAAAAAGGAGTGTATGATGCACTATCTCTACAACCATACACTAAAGGTCGTAGGAAATGCAGGTTTTCGTAAACATTTCATCAAAGGTTGCTTTTATTCTGAAAACAATGTCCGATAGCCTTGACGAGTTGACCAGAACCTTCGTGGGGTTCCTTTCCTGCTGCGTTCGTAGCTCCTTCCCGAAATAGGGAGTAACATGTCACAGTTCTTAACTCTATAGTGGTGCGTTATTTTACCCATGAGAGACCAAATCCTTGTTGCACAACCGGGCAACTTATTCCCGTCCACAATTCCGTGATGTGGGGCCCAGTAGAAGATCGTGGGATGTTTAGGGTTCCCACCCATATGTTGCATATCCTCTATGAATTACCAATTAATGCACGCTACGAGTGATAACAGCCACGACCTGTGCATCGGGATACATGCGAGAGGAAGAAGATATAGCTGACTTCTCTATCCCATTCCAAATCTCATAGTTAACGCGTAATATACGGCACTAGAATCACTGGAGACATTGGTTGTTAAGTCCTCGATATTATGTTCATTTACCACTGGAACCGTATCAGTGGATTATTACCATCTAGTTAATAATCCATAATCATATTATTATGAAAATAGTGTTTTCTGACCTTTTTGAAATGCAGGTGATGACAACATTCGAGTTACAAGCATTTGATAGAAAATAATCAAAGGACATGAGCAGGTTGTGAACGTGCCTTTTGTGATTGCAAGATTATTGTGAACACCTGGATTTTTAAGTCAAGATGCCTATTATGTCGTACATCGCAATCCCAGGAATACCATTTTTGCAAGACATAACAGAATTGATAGCACATTACATCATCCGTTACAAACCATAATAGTCTTACAAATAGTTGATCTCATGATCAAGTCTTAATACACATCAAAGCAGCGGAAAAAAACAAAGTAGAGGCTCCATCTTCATTGTCACAGGCAATGCTAATGATGGGAGATGATCCTACTTATCATAGACATCCTGTTGTCCGTCCTCTGGATAATCCTCTTCATATTCTGGCCATGGGAATAGCCAGAGACAAAGCCATGAGTACTTTTAAAGTACTCGCAAACTATCACTAATGTAAGTAAGACAATTCTAGTAGGAATCCTAATCTCTAGGCTTGTTTGCAATAAGCTAGTTTTATTTCAGAAGTACTTAGTAGTAAAGACCTATTTTCGTTATCTAGATTACTCAAGTGGGAACCTAGTTTTCATTTCCACAACCCTGTTGTGGTCAAGTGAAAGTCATATTTCAAGTCACAAGTCATTTTGAAAACATCTAACAACGGAATAGTATGGTCATCCAACTGTCCATGACCATGGACGCGGCTATTCGAATAGTTTGACACTCTGCAGAGGTGGTACACTTTCACCACAAAATTCGATACATCCGTCAGGGATAGCCCTAAATCATCATACTTGGTATGCGGATAATCAATCCTAACCTTTCAATTACACACCCTAGTATGGGCACCTCCCCTATGAGCTTGGCCTCCCAGCCATGGCCATCCGCCATCCCGGGAACTACATAGGTGGTCATTCAGAGTCACGAGGTAGCCTCATCTTAACCTCTTTTCCGCGAGGGAACCCATACTATGACACATAAACTTCTAGTTAAGCCCTACCCAAATCAGGTATTGTGGTTGTACGGTAAAGCTAGAATGGTATCGCATCCAAACCCAACAATTAGTTTTTATTCAAAGTCAAGGCACATGCCTCATTCAACACCATCTTCAAGTCATTGTGTTTCATAACCCATGTCAAAACATCTCAATAGAATGATTCATCATTCTACGGTTTTCCTAATCATCTGCTCCAAGGTTTCCCATCTAAAGTGATCAATATTAGATTAGCACTAGCAACTATCAATGAGGGTATCACTATTGAGGGTTGTTAATCAAGTGTAAATACCCAAGCCTAGTTCTATGCTCTTGATGGCATATGTCCTATTTTTTCACTAATCACCAATAATTAACTATTTAAGAAACTTTGGTAAAGGGAAAAATAAAGCTTGCAGGTAAAACTTCGGAGTGGTATAATCAAGTTTGCATCACAATAGCATGCATAGTGTATCTTGTATAGGTTATCTTGCATAGTGGAGCTTGCCTTGGTTGGTGCAGTTGTCGAAGTGCTCCTCGTCTTCTTCATAGAATTCTTCCTCCTCGTAGCCCAGGTTGGTACTAGCGTCTATAAATAAATACAAGGTACACAATCACCAAACAATACTAAGCTACTTCTATTTAGCACACAAAGGCTCACACTAGATGACGTAGCATCATCTCACTCACCACATGAATTAGTGACATAGTATTATTTATCTTATTTTGGAAATGCAATTTCTACTCATTGAAAATACTTAAGATTTAATATTCTCCAATTATAAAATATGGGATCATGTTGACACATGTCATCACGACATATTCCAATACTTTGGAATGTGCTTTAAAGTATATGCCATATATTACAAAGTTTAATATTGTGATTTAATATAATTAAAATTACTAGAAATGACTATACAACCATTCTTCTAATACTAGCCCATTACTACTGATTGTAAAACTAAATATTTTTACATATTCAGATAGATCATGGAAAATGTGATTTTTGACAATTGGAAACAACCCAAAAGCATTTACGGTTGATTTTAGAAAAATGTTTGAAGTTCGAAAAGTCGCTTCCTTGTTATTTTTGTTGTGGGTGATCTATAATTCCAAAATGTTTGAATCAATGGGAGTGTTTACAGATTTTCATTTTCTTTCTAACAAAATTGGAATCATGCAATTTGGTTCACTAAATCTTCTTGAATTCAATTTTGAAGTCACCTACAGAATAGGGTTTTGGAATAAAAGGAAAAATCTAGATTTGAATTGTTGGGCTTGCGCGGGAATATTACTAGGCCGGCCCAACTATGCAACACGCGCGCAACGGGCTTCACTTGCACGATTAGAGCATGATCAACGGCTCAGCGTCATCGTATCCGTCACACGACGCGTCTTGGATTCAACCCTAGCTGTACGGCGGGGGTGGTCGGAGGCTTACCAGGGCTCCAGCAAGGTACGGTGGTGCAGGCGAACGAACTGGTCAACGACGGTGATTCGAATGGTGGTCATGGCGGCTCCTGCGCGGTTCCTAGTGATTGCTCCATTCCACCACCGCGGCGGCGAGCTCTGGTGAAATTCCAGCGCTGCTAGCTTCGTCTTGCTCCGAGGATGGGTCAGAGAGGTTTGCTGGGTGAGAGGTGAGTCGAGTGGGGTGCGTTTTGAGGCAAGGGGTAGGGTCTATTTATACCCCAGCGAAGGAAGCATTGGGGCATGGAGCGGGCTCGTCGACAATGTTGTTACAGTGGGCTATGGGCATGGCGGAGGGCGTAGGTCGACACAGGGCTCCTTGGCGATTGTGATGCGCATAGTGGCATGGCGAGGCGTGGTCTCGATCGGTCGGGGACGTCCATGCCCTCCTCGTGTACCACGGGCGTTCGTCATGGCGTACGGTGGTCACAGGTCGCACGGGGTTAAGTTGGCATGTCTGGGAGGTTGCTGGCATCGCAGCGAGTGCATTGATGCGAGGAGAGAGCGAGGCACGGCGTGGTTGCATGGATTTCTTGGTGCTCTGGCCTGCGTTCGGCATGGCAGACAGAGAAAATGGGCGCGGCTGTGCTGAAATCTCCACGGGCTCGCATTGGTCGAGGCATACACATGCGGGTGCGGTGAGGTCATGGCTATCTCCTAGACATCGTGGCCAAGGTCAGCGAAGCGTGTAGCGTCGAGTCCATGTCGGGTCGGCATGGTGAGCTCGGGTACGGGTTGACACTAGTCAAAAGGGCAAGTGACCGAGGCTCTACTGCACGGGCTGGTACTGAGGTGAATGTGGGCGAGTAGTGGAGGCTGAGTGTGGTTCAAACATGATCACAAGATTGATCTAAACAGTGTGGAGTTGGTAGCTCTATACTATGCTCGTTAAGTGTTCGATCAAATGGCCGCAAGAGAAAAATATTTGAATTTTCAAATTCTATTTGGTGGGTTTGTTGATCATAAGCTTGAGAGTCTCTGGTTTCAAGGATTGTTCAAGTGGAGAAAGTTTGGATGGTTTTGGAAAAGTGGCTATCTTGATGCATACACTAGATTCAATTTTGAAAATTCCCTCAAATGGATTTCAATTTGTTTTGGTATGTTTTGAAAGCTCACTTGTGTTCTTTGTCACTTGGTTTAGCAAGGTGAGAAAATAAATGGAATTGTTTCTGTTTGGAATTATTTAATAGAGATGCCCCTAGTCAGCTAAGTGTTAATATTGGCAAAAATGACCATTAGGTCATATGCTTTATATTTTTATTTTCTTTTGCTTTGGTTTTGTTTTGATTTGACCTAGATGATATTGTTTTGATACTTAAATAAATTCTCATCATTTATAACAATCAAACATGGAATATCATGCATTCATACATCATTAACAAACACACTTGCATTTATAGTTTTTAAAATTAAAAGTTTTTGCTAACCCTAATTTTGGTTTTCATGGAAATCGATATACTCATTTAATATTTTTGAGATGTTACAAACCTTCTCCCTTTAAATAGAATCTCCACCCGAGGTTCATGAAAAACTAGGAACTAAAGAGATTTGAAAACTGAGTCCTAATATAATATTCTCGCTCCCAGGTGGCTTCTTCTTTAGTATGGTTGCTCCACTGGATTTTGAGAAACTTGATACTTCTGGTCTGGGTGGTTCTGAAGGCTTCTTCCAAAATACGAATGGGGATTTCACGATAAGTTAAATCCTTGTTGATATCCACGGCTCTGTGATCAATGTTCTTGAAAACTTCGGTCTTCTTCGGAACTTCTAAGTAGTTCTAGCTGATAGGATACTTCTCCTCGGCGAATTAAAATCTTGAAGGGTCCAACATATCTGGGTACAAGCTTCCCTTTGAGTTGAAAACATTGCATTCCTTTCAAGGGTGATACTTTGAGATACACAAAGTCTCCAATATTGAAGGTCGGTTCTAGGCGTCTTTTGTCAACGTAACTCTTCTATCTGGATTGAGCGGTCTTGAGGTGTTCTTGGATCTTGTGAACCTTCTCTTCGGCTTCTCGTAGGATGTCTAGTCCAAATATATGGCTCTCTCCTCAAATGGGGACATTTGCAAACTAGCTTAATAACTGTTATTGTATGAGAATTCTGCGAAAGGCAGACAGTCTTCCCATTTAGATCCATATTCTAATACACAGGCTCTCAGCATATCTTCTAGTATCTGGTTTACTCTTTCCATTTGTCCGTCGGTTTGTGGGTGATAAGCTGTGCTGAAGTTCAGTTTGGTTCCTAATCCTTCTTGGACTTTCTTCCAAAACCTTGAGGTAAACTGGGTTCCTCGATCTGACACAATTGTCTTGGGGGTTCCATGCAGACTGACTATTCTAGCAATATACAACTCTGCTAGCTTCGGGCCTTGGTAAGTGGTCTTGACGGGTATGAAATGAGATCCTTTGGACAGTTTATCCACTATGACCCAAATAGAACCATTTACTCTACTAGATGTAGGTAAAACGGTGATGAAATCTATTCCAACATAATCTCATTTCCATTCCAGAATTTGCAACGACTGTAAAAGTCCTGCGGGTCGTTGGTGTTTCGCTTTGACTTTCTGACAGATGTCACACTTGGTCATATAGATTCCAACTTCTCTCTTCATTTTGTGCCACCAAAATTGCTCCTTCAAATCATGATACATTTTCATTCCTCCTGGATGAATAGAATAAAGAGTATCATGGGCTTCCTGCAAAATGACTTGCTTCAACTCTAAATCTGCTGGCACACAGACACATCCCTTATACCACAGAACACCTTCTTCCTCTTCAATGAATCCGGGTACCTTCCCTGTACTGATACGATGCTTAATTCTGTTTATACTTGCATTTCCTTTCTGAGCTTCCTTTATCTGACTGATCAAGGTGGATTGAAGCTCAATACAGGCTAGAAATCCTTCCCTAACTAGCTCCATTATAAAATTTTCCAAATCCTCATGCAAACTTGGCTGATCTTCCTCAATCATGGTGTTTAATGTACATGGAAGTCTACTAAGATCATCCGCTACCACATTGGCCTTGCCTTGGTGGTAGTGAATGTCAAGGTCATAATCCTTGATTAACTCTATCCATCTCCGTTGCCTCATATTCAGCTCCTTCTGGGTGAAAATATACTTCAGACTCTTGTGATCCGAATAAATCTCACAGTAGTTACCCATAAGGTAATGACGCCATGTCTTCAAGGATAAAACTATGGCTTCCAGTTCTAAGTCATGGGTGGGATAATTCTGCTCATGTTGCTTCAGTTGTCAGGACAAATATGATACTACTTGGCCTTCCTACATCAACACACATCTGAGACCAATCTTGGATGCATCACAAAATACATCAAAAGTGTGATATCTGGCATGATCAAAATTGGGGATGAAATCAATCTCTTCTTGAGCTCTTGAAAACTTGCTTCACATTTGTCCATCCATTCAAAAGTCTTGTCTTTCTTCAACAGCTGGGTCATCGGCCTTGTGATGCTTAAAATCCTTCAACGAACTTGCAGTAATATCCCGCTAGTCCAAGGAATGCGTGGACTTCGGTTTGAGTGGTTGGGGCATTCCATTCTTCAACATCCTTAATCTTAGCGGGATTGACGACAACTCCTCTTGCCGACAAGATATGTCCGAGGAATCCTACTTCCTTTAACCAGAAATGACATTTGCTAAACTTGGCATACAACTAATTCTCTCTAAGGGTTTCAAGGATGGTTCTTAGGTGCTTCTCATGGTCCTCTTCCGACTTGGAGTAGATAAGAATATCATCGATAAAAAGAATGACAAACTTATCGAAGAAGTTCATAAAAATCTTAGTCATGATATTCATGAAATAAGCAGGGGCATTTATCAATACAAATGACATGACATTATACTCATACAATCCATATCGGGTGGTGAAAGCAGTCTTTGGGATATCTGTTGCGCGGATCTTTAGTTGATGACAACCAGTTCTAAGATCAATCTTAGAAAACACTCTGGCACCAGTAAGTTGGTCAAACATATCTTTTATCTTTGGCACTGGGTACTTGTTCTTGATGGTGACGCCATTCATCTTCCGGTAATCCGTACACAAACGGTTGGCACCATCTTTCTTATCCACAAAAAAAATAGGTGATCTCCATGGTGATGCACTGGGTTGTATCAGACCGTTGCTCAACATGTCATCAAGTTGCTTCTTCAGCTCCACTAACTCGGTTGGGTTCATACTATAGGGTCTCCGAGATATGGGTCTAGTTCCAGGAACTAGTTCAATGATCAAATCGATATCCCGATCTGGGGGCATACCGAGTAATTCATCTTGGAACACATCGGGGTATTCACAGACTACTCTGACTTGGTCTAGGGTTGACTGGACTAAACTCTTGTTGCATTTGAATTGACGGGGCAGCGTCTCAGACACATGCTCTACTGATACTCCAGTGCTACTAGTCATGGTTATGGCTTTCTTGTCATAGTCTATTAATCCCTGATGTTTCGACATCCAATCCATTCCTAGTACTACTTCCAAACCTTTTGTTCCAAGTACTATTAAATTGGCATAAAAATTTATTCCATGTATTCTGATAGGCACGACCTTGCAAATTTTTCTAGCTTTTGTGGTTGACCCAGGTATTTGAACTATCATAACATTCTTCAAATTTGTTTGTTGGATCTTACTAGGGCATGAAAATTCTTTTGTAACAAATGAGCGATGCTCCGGAATCAAACAACACTCTTGCAAGTACTGAGTTAACAGAAAACATACCCAACATGACATCTGGCGCTTCCTGGGCTTCTTCTGCATTCATGTGGAACAAACGGCCGGTATGGTTGTGCGGGTTACCTGGGGCAAACCTCTTTCCAGGCTAGATATGGCGTTGCTGCTGGGCAGGCGTAGTGACATTAGTGGCTGCAGTCCTTCCCATAAATAGGCATAACATTGCTTCCAGTCCTTGGGGCAGTATTGTTGTTGTTGTTTTGGTTGGTGGAACTTGGCGGTGCACGGTTGAAGTTATGGGGGTTGCCGGTATTGTTGTTGTGGCCTCCGGGCCTTGGGTTTCCTCTACCATGATTGGGAAAGTTTGGACAGGACATAGGTGGCATGTTGGGTCTTGGTGCAAATCCTGCAGACGAGTTGGGGCGATACTTTAGGGTATGGTGGGGTCCAGGTTGGTGCATCAACGGTTCTCACTGGCTTGATTGATCTTTCCTTCCATCTAGATAGCAGAATCCACTAGAGCTTCTAGATCGTCAAAAGGAATGTTGACTAACACTATCTGCATCTCATCATGCAGGCCATTCAGGAATCTTTCCTTCTTCTTTGCCTTGGTGTCGATCTCATCGGGGTGATGTCTACGCACTTCTATTCTTGTAGACAGTTGTTGGGCCTCCAAGTGCAGAGGTTTGTAGAACGGCAGCAAGTTTTCCCTTAAGTGCATCATCCAAGGTTTATAGAACTCAGGGAGGAAGTGGTCAAAGGTATCCCCTCTCAAGCAACCCTGAAATCAAGATACAAGAAGTCTCATGTGTCCCCAACACACCCAATACACTTGTCAGGTGTATAGGTGCACTAGTTCGGCAAAGAGATAGTGAAATACAAGTGGTATGGATATAAGACAACGGTGCTAGAAAATAGCTTAATGGCGTGGAAGAGACTAAAGGCAAACTGAAATAAAGATGGAAGCAAGCAAACATGTAACAGATCTAATTGCAAACGATGTTTCAATGCTTAGAAACAAGGCCTAGGGATCATACTTTCCCTAGTGAACACTCTCATATAAATATCTTCTCTTCATGATACTACTCTAAACTACTCTACGGTTGAACACTCTAATCGATGGTAGGGCTATAACAACACACCTCAAAGTTCGCTTTCCGCATCTAGATAACCCCAGACTATCACCTTGAGCACTAGATGGTTCCAACCAACACCACAATTTCATAAAGACATCCAACTCCAAATATAACTCATAACAAGTATTTGTAATCTCTAGCCTAAGTGCCACCATGGTGTGCACACTGTCAACTTCACACACATGGGGAAATCACTTGAGTAGTAAGGTAGATCTATAGACTACAAGCTCGTGATCTCAATAAGATCATGCATTGAGAGAGATGAACACATAACTACCGATATAACCCTTAGCCTCGAAAGAGATCTACTCCCTCGTCATCATGGGAATCAGCAACGGTGATGGAGATGGTGGTGGAGATCAATGGAGATGGCTCCGGGGGTAGTTCCCCGTCTCGGCAGGGTGCCGGAACAGAGACTTTCTGACCGTGAATCTCCCTTTTGGTGGCGGCGGCGCTGCGGAACTTTCCATGGATTTCTGATTGACGACTTAGGGTTTTTGCATCGGGGGAGATATATAGGTGAAAGAGGCAAGGTCGGTGGTCGGCCAGGGGGGCCACACCATGCCCTGGCGTGGCCAGGGTGGACCCGCGCCTAGGGGTGGTGTGGCCACCCTGTGGCCCCTCTCCGTCTCGTCTTTTGGCTCCGTCAGTCTTCCGGTAAAATATCAACTTTGGCTTTTGTCCCGTCCAATTCCGAGAATATTCATTTTCTGACTTCCCTGGAACCAAAAACAGCAGAAAACAGGCAGCTGGCACTATGGCATCTTGTTAATAGGTTAGTCCAAGAAAGTGTATAGAAAGTACTCGAAAGTGTGGAAAAAACATAAGAAAGTAGATAAAACCAAGCATGGAACATCAAAAATTATAGATACGTTTGCAACGTATCACGGGGGCATACCTAACCAGAGATAGAAATCTATCATGATAATCTACCACAGTCATCCTTCCTTGCTTCAACTCCCTGAATTAATCCCTCATCCTCTTGATCAAACCTGGGGGTACATGAGTCCTGCATAACTTGATTTTGAATTCCTCCCAAGTCATCATTTGTCCTCCGTTCATTGTATGAGTGTTGTTCCACCATGATCTTTCATAACCTACCAGATAGTGGGTGTCAAACAGTACTTTCTCCGCGGCATCTACTCCTGCAACTTCCATGTTGTTCTCCATTGATTGCAGCCAGTCATCAGCATGTAAGGCCTCTTCAGATTTGATAAACATAGGAGGATTAGTGTTTTGAAAGTTCTTGAGTTTAGATCCATGGTGATCCTGGTTTCCATGGCCTTGGTTGTTGTGTGCCATTTGGGCAATCTGCTGAAGAGTGGCAAGATTGGCTTGACGCCCGGCTCTACCGGCCTCTCGATCTGATACTAGCATTTGCAGAATCTGAAGCATTGGATCCTAGGATGAGCTGCTACCAATGGGGTTGCCGCAAGTCATTTGAAGATTGAGATAGAACACCATACAATATGGAAATTTCTATGGCTTATGGGTTGTAACATCCCAAATTTTTTCATTTGAAAATCATCATCATTGCATTCAAATCATCATGGCATGTACTACTTTGCATTAGATTTGTCCTCCAAAAATTTGGTGAAATTTTGAGACTTTTTGGAGCACATTTTCTAAATTCAAACAAAACCTAGAAAAGAATTCGAAAAGAAAAAGAAAAGGAGGGAAAGAAATTTCAAACAGCAGCAGCAACTTCTGGCCTTTTGGCCCAATCCGGCCCAGCAGCCCACCGGGCCTCCCTCTCCCCCTCTCTGTCTTTTCTCACGCCCCCTCAACCCACCCCCTCCCACTTACCACTGGGCCTTGTGCCACGTCACCACCACCCCGTCGTCTTCAACCCCAGGCGAAGAACACCCCTCCACCTCCTCTGTCGTTACCAACTCCGGTTGATTGCGGGCGATACCGCGAGTTAATCGCCACCATCACCGCCCCTTCTTAATCCCCTCTCACTCCCCTTCCGTTTCCCCTCCGCCACTTCCCCCGGAGAGCCCCCAGGCTCCCCAATTACCAGCTCGAACCGCCGCTGTCTGACGCCACTCCGGCGACGATTCCGGTGAGCTCCGGCCGCGCCGCGCCCTCTTCTCTGTCCTATCTCCTTTGCCATGTACTGGCGCGTCTATTAACTTCGGCCGCGTGCCTTCTTTTGCTCCAGGTCGACGACATGGTCTACTCCGGCGAAATCCCTCTGCCGCCGCCGTCCATCGCATTTTCCGGTGAGGTTAGGGTTTCCGTCACCCCTTTTTGGTCTCTCCTAGGTCGTGCTGACCCAGGCGCCCCTCACTAACCCCGTTGCTTGCTTGTCCGAGCCCCAGGCCATCGTCTCCGACACCGAGCCACGAGCTCCGCCGTCGACAGAGCTCCGACGAGGAAGCGGGATCGAGGCAGAGCACCCCTCCCTCCACCGTGACCTCCATCGAGACCGCCACGACCGCCTTGACCTGTGGTACGTGTCCACGGTCTCCTTGCCCCTGTAGAAACGCTGGACCGCCATTGGCCGATGCTCCGCCGCCACGCGCAGCTGGTCAGCGCCGCCCATCTCCGGCCAGGCTACTAGGGACCGTTAGATCTCGCGTCTGCGGTTAAGATTAGAACGTAGATGAAGCGGTACGGGCTAATCAGATCCGTCCGTAGTTACTTAAGATCGAACGGCCCGCAGCAGCCAATCCGACCGAATCGGTACGGGCCAATCAGATTGCGCCACGTGGGCTAGGATTTCTGTTTTATTAGAAAAATAGACAGATTATATATTAAACTTAGAAAATCCATAACTTTTGTTCCACAATTCAGAAAAATGCAAATTTGGTGTCTATGGATTCAGAAAAATTAGGCCTTTATTATGGAGGCCTTGTTTTACACTTTTGCCTCCAAAAAATTGGAATTATAGGCAGAACCCTTTTAGGAGTATTTTGCTCATAAAAATGTTCTATATTTTGTTTTGGGGTATTTCTTATGCATTTAGATGAGGTATTCTACCCTCTGTACTGTAGACTCTGTAAAATTAGAATTGTGATCATATCATTGCTTTTTGCATGCATTCATGTTTTTTTGTAATGTTTTATTGATTGGAACATTGTTGCTGTATTGATATTGTGTAGATTGTGTGGATTGTGAAGTTTGTTGTTGTGAGGATTGTACCTATTCCCCTAGCTACCAAGGCAAGTGATATTTCATCTTATGTCCTATTATTTTCACTATTGCACTAGTGTTATTTTGGTAGATCTTAGCATGGTAGGATTATTTATATGTTACTATGCTATGCTATCCTATAGATTATATCTTGGTAATATCTCCTAGTTGAAAGACTTCGTATGCTAGAGTGCTTAGTCATGCTATTAGAATTCGTGGGTGGAATACACATATAAGATAGTATGGAAAGTTATTATTTTGTTTGACTAAGAAAACAACTAATGCTAACGAAACACCTGGGTGGAATGGGACTTGCTTGGATTATGTTGAGTGGTTACTCAGGGGCCATGTCTATGGTCAGCTGGTGTATCACACTTGCGGATGGCCACCTAGTAAAAAAGAGATTGGAGACATTCTTGTCACGAAGCTTCCAGTGCAGCCACATGGCATATGGGCTCTGCCTTGACCAACTAAGTTGCAAGAACCCAGCCAGACGGACAGAAGGTGGTAGATAAGATAGGATGGAACGCGTCCATGGTGGTCTGAGGGATTGCTTCTGAAAGTTCTTGTCTCGATGCATGTCGAGTCTTGTGGGGAAAGTGCACCACCTCTCGAGAGGGTAAAACAAAGTACTTAGTCGTGTCCCCAGTTATGGACAATTTCTGAGCCTCAAGACAGTGAAGTAGTTAAATAATCTCCTAATCCAAATTTCTCTAAGTTAAAACTTGTGGGTGAACATGGGTAGAGGTTCAGTGATGTCTATCATTGGTACCTTAGAGTTTGAATGAGAAAAACTTACTCTTCAAAAACTATAAGTTAAACTAGCTTCTACAAAGCCAGCCATAACCCCACTTAGCCATATATTCATGTAGTTGTTGGATTACACTAAGTATCTATGGTATCACTTGCCAATACAACTCCAAATGTATTGACCCTTGTGGCTGTAACTTATTATGTTGCAGGATACTCTGATGATGAGTAGGGTTGCGGGTCTACACTCGACATGCTTGCCTGTGGCACATGAAGACTAAAGACTCTATTATTATTATGCTATGTAATGTGAACTTTAAGTGTCTTAGCCTTGGGCTAAGTGAGTTGTAAGAACCATTATATTCCTGGATATGGATGTAATAATGACCTTTGTTTCTATGTACTTCATCTTAACTGTGGGGGCTAGCATTTCGATCCAGGGACTAGCACTGCAATCACAGGGATCTTACCTTATTATGGTGAGATCTTACATGGGTATAGTTCAAAAGCTTTAAAACTTGAGTATTGGTAAGGTTCGAAAACCAACATCTCCTTTTCATTCATTCCAAGCAACACATTCTAAACAACACACCACAACTACCAAGCAGATGGTTTTAAGAACCATTCTTTCATTCTACGATACATTGGGACCGGATACAAACTCACACCTACGACAGTGATCTAGTGCTACTACTTATCATCAGAACTGGTGGGTTCTTCTTTATCCAGGAAATCCTCGCCTTCCTCGTCGGTGTTGAAATCCATGTTGGTGTCCTCCATATACTCTTCATCATGACTTATGAAAGAGGTGATATCCCTATGAAGATCTTCACCTTCGTCTTCCTTCTCCTCAAGCTAAATTTCTTCGTCATGGATGGTTTCTTCAAGGGTTGCCACCTTCAGACGGAGGCGAGTGATGATGCGGTCCTTCTTGTCACGCTGCCAAGAAAGTGTCTTGCGTGTCAACACCCGGTTTTTTAATCCCAGATCCATGTTATGTCCTTCATCGCAATCCCAGGATTACCATTTTTGCGAGAAATAACAGATTGGATATCACAGTACATCATCTAGTCTTAATACAACAAGCAGCGGAATAAAACATGAGCGTAGCGGTGGGGTCCATCTTCAGGGGCAGAGGCAATGCTGACGAAGGTAGATAGTCCTAGTTATCATAGCCGTCCTGTTGGCCATCATCTTGGTAGTCTCCTTCATAGTCTGGCCATGAGAATAGCCAGGGACGAAAGCCATGAGTACTCTTTAAGTACTCGCAAACTACCACTAACAAGTAGTATAGTGCCAATGTAAAGTGCTAACTCTAAGTTTAACTATAAGGTTAAGTTTGAAACCTAAGCTGAGTTTAGAAGCAAAGAAAGATAAAATAAAGTTCTAGAATCACTTAAGTTGGGAAGCTAGTGTCATAAACACAACCTTGTTGTGGTCAAGTCACGATTCATCCTTCCTTTCATAAGTTATTTTGAAAACATCTGACAACGAAACAGTATGGCCATTCCAACTGTCCATAACTGCGGACGCGACTATTCGAATAGTTTGACACTCTGCAGAGGTGGTACACTTTCACCACAAGATTCGATACATCTGTCAGGGATAAGCCTGAATCATCATACTTAGTATGAAGATAATCAAGCATAACCTTTCCTTTACACACCCTAGTATAAGCACCTCTCCTATGAGCATGGCCTCCCAACCATGACCATCTGTCATCTTGGGCACTTCATAGGTGGACAACATTGAGACATAGCCTCAGCTCAAACTTCTCCCACGAGGGGACTAAAACTAATGCATATAAACTTCAATCTAAGCCTTACCCAATTCAGGTATTGTGGTTGTACGGTAAATTTGAAATGGTATCGCATCCGAATCCAACCATCAGCTTTGTAAAAGGGTTAAGGCTCATGCCTCAACATTTTCACGACCATAAACCATTTGTGTTTCTCAATACATGTCAAAACATCTCAATATAATGACTCATCATTCCAAGGTTTTCATAATTCATTTTCACCAAGTATTCCCATCTAGAGTGACTCAAGTTTTTATCTACTCTAAACTACTAAGTTAAGAGTGTTCACTAAGGTGGAAAGATGGGGTCAATCTCATGCCATATAATGACATCCAAAGTTATCTATATAGGTCAAGTTTTATACTCTTTATGCTACCTTCAAAACAAGTAAAATACTTTGGGTAAAGTAAAGGAAGTAAAGCTTGAAAATAATACTTGGGGTAAGTAATAGTCAAAGTGGTATAACCATATCATGCCTAAAGCATCTTTGCTGAAATCATCTAACTTAATTCTAGATGGTTAAGCATTATACTTGCAAGTGTTAACTTGCATTGTTAACGGTGGCTTGCCTTGTGTTGTGCAGTGGTTGAAGTTTTCTTCCTCCTCTTGATAGAACTCCTCCTCGAAAGCTTGGTCGGTACTATTGTGTATAAATACATACGGAGTACACAATCACAAACAATACTTAACTAGTCTAATTAGCACTCTAAGGCACACATTTGATGATCTATTATCATCACAAGCATCACAAGTTTTATTAACTAGTTTCATTCTTTTTATTAAGTAATTTCTACTCATTGAAAAATAACTAATATTTAATATTCACCACTTAAAAGATGGGATCATGTGGACACATGTCATCACCACATATTCTAACATGTGGGAATGTGATTTAAGGGTTGGATCACAATTATTTTGGTTTAAGTTCATTATTTAATGATTTAAAGTGACTAGAAATGCCTATATAGCATTATTTTGGTACTAGTCCAAAGTCACTGCATGTAAATCCTAATATTATTACATATTCAGATAAGTATGGTGAAATGTGATTTTTGAGAGTTGGAATCAACTCAAAAGCTATCATGGTTGATTTTTGAAAAATGTTTGAATATGCAAATGCTTGTCTTGTTATTTTTGGTAGGAGAGATCTCTAACTCGAAATGAAATAAATCCAACGGGCTTGGATAGATCTTTTCAGTAGCTTTCCAATACAATTTGAATCACTCCATTTGGATTTGTAAATCTCTCTGACATAATTTTCAAACTAGGGGACAGAACTAAGTTCAAAACTAAATAGTAAAATCTAAGTTTGAATTAAATGGGTCGCGCGGGATAGAAAACGGGCCGGCCTAGAAGCGTTCCACGGCACAGAGGACAGCTGACAGGGGGTCCACCGGTCAGCGGCTCTTTACAGGCGAAGCGGTACGTGGCGATGTGGGCCGTTATATTAGAACTAGGATCTACGGCTGGGGCTCGTCGTCAACGACGAACAGGTCGCCGGAGAGGTCTAACCCTAGCGGCTCGGTGGGGGTGCTCAGGGGGCATACCAGGGCTGTAGCTATGGCGGCGATGGGGGCGATCGAATGTGCTGTCGACGGCGGGCTCAGGGGTGCTCGCGGCAGCTCCAGTGGTGGACGAAATCGACAGTGCCTTCTCCTCCTCTCCGGCCAAATTCCGGCGAACAAGTGCTCGAGCTGCTCCGGCTAGAGGTGGGGAAGGACCAGTGAGGAGAGGGGAGTGGAATGGTGTGAGTGGTTTGTGCTGGGGTGGCCTCTATTTATAGCTCGACGAGGCGGCCGAAAGTGATGGACGGGCGACTCTGACGAGGGCTGCACAGCGTGATAGTGGCATGGCTTGCGGTAGGGGACGGTGGCCTGCCTCCTGCCGGTGCTCTACGGCTTAAATGCGTGGCTAGGGGCGGTAGCGTTTGGTCGGGAGCATCCCGTGCTCTGGGAGACAGAGGCGATGCTCGACGCGGCACACGGCGGGTTACGGTCGCGCGGCGGTGCACGGCCGTGTCTGGCGGGTTGATGGGATCGAGGCGCGCACGGTCTACGGTCGAGGCGCGGTCTGTGGTGTGCTCGCGGCGTTGGCAAGGCTGGCCAACGAGCATGTCCTCAGGGTGGCATGGTACTTCTGCTAGGGACAAAGGGGTGGGGTGATTAGGCTTTGGTTAGAGCTAGGAGGGACAGAGGGAGTAAATTGAGGTCAAATGGGTGGCAAAACCCTGTAGAAACAGTGAGCTAGGATTAGAGTGTGATTCATGCCTGCCAGGTGTTCGATACAATGGCCGCATGAACTCAAGTTTGAAATTTTTGAATGAATTTTGGTGGGTTAGCTACACATGCTTAAGCCTCTGTGGTTGCTTGGGTTTCAAAAATGGAGCTCATTTGAGTGGTTTTTGAATAAGTGTGATCTTCACATATGAAGTACATTCAATTTTCAAATGCCTTGTAAAATTAGTGTTTGAAAGTTTTTGGCAGATCACAAAGTGGGCCTTGGTACATCATTACATGTACTAGCAAGGGGTGCAAAGATCCACATTTGTCTCTGTTAAGAACTGAGTCCTAGGAATAGCCAAAGTAGGCATGTTGATTAAAATGGCACAAATGACCATTTCTTTCTTTTATTCATTTTGATTTGTTTTTCTTTCAGATTTGTTTGGGAATGATCTACATGATGTTTATTTTACCTAAGAATCATTTTACAAGCAATGGATCACTTAATCATGGCAATTCAAAACAACTCCTATTTAAATGCACACACATATGAATGCTTTAATAATTTTAATTGGAAAAGTTTTTGTTAACCCTAATTTTGATGATTTGGATCTTAATAACCTTGGAATAAAGTTTTGGGATGTTACAAACCTTCCCCCTTAAACAAAATCTCGTCCCGAGATTTACAAAGAAAACTAGGAACTAAAGAGATCTGGGAACTCTATCCTAATGTAATCTTCTCGCTCCCAAGTGGCTTCGTCTTCTGTATGGTTGCTCCATTGAATCTTGAGAAACTTGATACTCCTGGTCTTGGTGGTTCTGTAAGCTTCTTCTAGGATATGGATGGGCACTTCACGATATATCAGGTCATTGTTGATCTCCACAGCTCACTACAAGAAATATGCTCACTAGTGACCTTTTAATAATGACCATGGATTTTTTGGTCATAGATCTATGACTATTCTGAAGCAACTAGTCATAAGACATTTGGAAGGGTCCAAACCTTGAAAAACTATGACCAATTTTGTTAAGAAGGTCATACTTTTTAAGCACGAAAAGGTCATAGATGGATAGCACTAGTTTATGGCCTTGTGTTTATCTCTCTACGACTAATTTAAATGGTCATGGCCACTGATTCTTATTGCTTTAAAATGACTGGTCTGCCACGTCAACAATTTTTCCTACGTGTCGTTTCCATGTGTCAACTTCTACTGACGTGTCCGCACAGGTGTCGTGTGATGTCCACTAGGACCAATATATGATGTGTGGGACCCACCTGTCATACAACAGACCATCCAAATAGAAACAGGAATAATATGGCAAAAAATACCATACCTAGAGCTCGAACTCGCGACCTCCTCCTCTCACTGAACAAACCGAACCACAACACCACCAAGTGATTTCTGTCTATATACCGCCGCATTGTCTATTTAAATATGTGGAGCGTTGTGCTCTGAAATAAATTGGCAAAAATACATACCAGGACGACTCGAACTCGCGACCTCCTCCTCTCACTGAACCAACCAAACCACCAAGTGATTTATGTCTAAGTATCCCCGCATTTCCATTTAAATATGTGGAGCGTTGTGCTCTGGAATAAATTGGCAAAAATAAGAGGAATGGGCTTCGAACCCACAACTTCCCTGTTGGAACTGCAGCCCCCAACCACCAAACCACCATTAGCTTGTTGTAAAACGTGGTCCACGCGGCTTCTTTAATATTAGCTCATTGCGGAGGAGGCCTGAAGCTCTTATTTTTCTCTATAATTTTGCTACCGGCTGGGTGGATGGTCCATAGTCAGGTAAACAGAGAGAGCTCACGTAAACAGAGAGAGCTCAGTTTTTTCAAAAATTATAGAAATGGAATTTCACCGTCAAATTTTCCTATGGCCTCGGAACGAGATGATTCCAAAATCAGTTGTCAATAAAATGAGGTCTAGTTTGTTTATAAATTATAGTAGTGCCATTCCGCACCGTAATTTTTGTACTTGTTTCACAAAATAAAGTGAGTATATCGAAACATGGTCAAAACGGTGGGTGTGACCGTCCTTGTCTAGGAGTTGAGTCTTGTTAAAATTTTAGTGGATCTTTGATAAAACAGCATATTGTGAGTCAAAAAATTATTTTTGCAAAAAATCATCAGCATTATATAGTGTACATGTAGTTCAAATCAGACCCACTTCCTACCGATCCGGCATGGAAAGGTTGGATGGAAAGGTTTTAGATACCCAGTTGAAACATTAGCCATGTAAGGTTGTCTAGTATTTTTTAAAAATAGGGTGGTACCATTTTAAAACTTTCACTTGGTAGTTGCTTAACAAAACACCCCGTTTTTGGCACTCGGAAAATAGAAAATGCTTTTTCCGTGAGTCGAAAAGGAAAACTTCCTCCTACAACATTGTTCACCATCCCAAGATACACGTGTGTGCACAATATGGGCACATTATCACAAACGATGCCACCATTTAGGCCATAATATTGGTCTTTTGAGATGAAAGCCATGAAACCTCAAACACGATAGGTCATTTCTGATTAGGTTTTTCTAAGTTATCTATAATATACCAGGTTCGGTATTTATCCTTGAAAATATGTCAAATAATACGATGCCCCACGAAGGATTTACATTGTTCGGACCATTTTTGAATTTCTTACGCCCGCTTCAAAAAAATTCATTTCAAACTATGGTCAAAACGGCGTGCATGAAGATAGCGGATGAGCTTCGCTAAACTTGCACTAGATCTCTAAAGAAACATCATATTGTGAGTCTAAAAATGATTTTTGCAAAAAATCATGAGCATTAGATCATGTACCTGTAGTTCAAACCGGACCCACCTCCTACCGATTCGGCAGGAATTGTCTTCTTCGCCAGGGGTAGACGGAAAGGTTTTAGATACCCCAGTTGGGACATTGTTCATGTAAGGTGGGTCTATTATTTAAAAAAAATAGGGTGGTAATATTTTAAAACTATTATTTGGTGGTTGCTTCACAAAACACCCCGATCTTGGCACTCGGAAAATGAAAAATGCTTTTTCCGTGTGACGAAATGGAAAACTTCCTCCGGCAATATTGTTATCCATCACAAGATGCATACGGGTGCACAATATGGACACATTATCACAAACTATGCCGTGATTCTAGCCATAACATTGGTCGTTTAGCCTAAAAGCCATGAAACCTCGATCATGATAGGTCATTTATGTGAAGTTTTTTTTCTGGAAACTTGCAATATAGCAAGTTTGGTATTTTTCCTTGAAACTATGTCACATAATATGACGCCACGTGAAGGATTTACATTGTTCGGACCATTTTTGAATTTCTAACGCCCGTTTCAATTTTTTCCGTTTCAAATTATGGTCAAAAGGGCGGGCATGAAGATAGCGGATGAGCCTCGCTAAACTTGCACTAAATCTCTAAAGAAACATCATATTGTGAGTCTAAAACTGATTTTTGCAAAAAATCATGAGCATTCGATCATGTACCTGTAGTTCAAACCGGACCCACCTCCTACCGATTGGGCAGGAATTGTCTTCTTCGCCAGGGGTAGACGGAAAGGTTTTAGATACCCAAGTTGGGACATTGTTCATGTAAGGTGGGTCTATTATTTTTAAAAAATAGGGTGGTAATATTTTAAAACTATTATTTGGTGGTTGCTTCACAAAACACCCCGATCTTGGCACTCGGAAAATGAAAAATGCTTTTTCCGTGTGACGAAATGGAAAACTTCCTCCTGCAATATTGTTATCCATCACAAGATGCACACGGGTGCACAATATGGACACATTATCACAAACTATGCCGTGATTCTAGCCATAACATTGGTCGTTTAGCCTAAAAGCCATGAAACCTCGCACATGATAGGTCATTTATGTGAAGTTTTTTTTCTGGAAACTTGCAATATAGCAAGTTTGGTATTTTTCCTTGAAAATATGTCACATAATATGACGCCACGTGAAGGATTTACATTGTTCGGACCATTTTTCAATTTCTAACGCCCGTTTCAATTTTTTTCCGTTTCAAATTATGGTCAAAAGGGCGGGCATGAAGATAGCGGATGAGCCTCGCTAAACTTGCACTAGATCTCTAAAGAAACATCATATTGTGAGTCTAAAACGGATTTTTGCGAAAAATCATGAGCATTCGATCATGTACCTGTAGTTCAAACCGGACCCACTTCCTACCGATTCGGCATGAATTTGTCTTTTTCGCCAGGGGTAGACAGAAAGGTTTTAGATACCCTAGTTGGGACATTGTTCATGTAAGGTGGGTCTATTATTTTTTTAAAATAGGGTGGTACCATTTTGAAACTATTATTTGGTGGTTGCTTCACAAAACGCCCCGATTTTGGCACTCGGAAAATGGAAAATGCTTTTTCCGTGTGACGAAATGGAAAACTTTCTCGTGCAATATTGTTATCCATCACCATATGCATACGGGTGCACAATATGGACACATTATCACAAACTATGCCATGATTCTAGCCATAACATTGGTCGTTTAGCCAAAAAGCCATGAAACCTCGAACATGATAGGTCATTTCTGTGAAGTTTTTTTCGGGAAACTTGCAATATACCAAGTTTGGTATTTTTCCTTGAAACTATGTCACATAATATGACTCCACGCGAAGTATTTATATTGTTCGGACCATTTTTGAATTTCTTACGCCTGTTTCAATTTTTTTTCGTTTCAAACTATGATCAAAACGGCGGGCATGAAGATAGCAGATGAGTCTCGCTAAACTTGCACTAGATCTCTAAAGAAACATTATATTGTGAGTCTAAAACTGATTTTTGCAAAAAATCATGAGCATTATATCATGTACCTGTAATTCAAACCGGACCCACTTCCTACCGATTCGGCATGAATTTGTCTTTTTCCCCAGGGGTAGACGGAAAGGTTTTAGATACCCCAGTTGGGACATTGTTCATGTAAGGTGGGTCTATTATTTTTTAAAAATAGGGTGGTGCCATTTTGAAACTATTATTTGGTGGTTGCTTCACAAAACGCCCCGATTTTGGCACTCGGAAAATGGAAAATGCTTTTTCCGTGTGACGAGATGGAAAACTTTCTCCTGCAATATTGTTATCCATCACCATATGCATACGGGTGCACAATATGGACACATTATCACAAACTATGCCATGATTGTAGCCATAACATTGGTCGTTTAGCCTAAAAGCCATGAAACCTCGAACATGATAAGTCATTTCTGTGAAGTTTTTTTGGGGAAACTTGCAATATACCAAGTTTTGTATTTTTCTTGAAACTATGTCACATAATATGACTCCACGCGAAGGATTTACATTGTTCGGACCATTTTTGAATTTCTTACGCCGGTTTCAATTTTTTTTGTTTCAAACTATGGTCAATACGGCGGGCATGAAGATAGCGGATGAGCCTCGCTAAACTTGCACTAGATCTCTAAAGAAACATCATATTATGAGTCTAAAACTGATTTTCTCAAAAAATCTTGAGCAATAGATCATGTACCTGTAGTTCAAAACGGACCCACTTCCTACCGATTTGGCAGGAATTTGTTTTTTTCGCCAGGGGTAGACGGAAAGATTTTAGATACCGCAGTTGGGACATTGTTCATGTAAGGTGGGTCTATTTTTTTGAAAAATACGGTGGTACCATTTTGAAAATATTATTTGGTGGTTGCTTCACAAAAAGCCCCGATTTTGGCACTCGGAAAGTCAATAGTCCGTGTAATGTGGTGTAGTATTTTAGAAAATGGGGTGGAACAATGTTTCACCTTATTTTTGGTGGTTAGTTCAGAAAAACCCATTTTTACCAATCGAAAAATAGAAAATGGAGACAGCCAATCAGAAAAGAGAACAATACTACCCACAAATCACCCACGGAAATAGATCTCAACCGTCCACATTGCCTCCATCCAACACCCAAAATTTCTACAGCCCACCTCCCCGCCTCCCCTCGCGGAAAGTCTAAAATTCCCTAAGATTCCTACTTAAACCAAAAACTGATGAGGGGTATTTTAGTAAAATCCTGTAGGCCACCTCACCTCAAAACGGCACCAGCCAAACTGCCCTCAAACCCTAATCCCCTTGTCACTAGACCCCTACTGTAGCCGCCCCTCTCCACCTCCTGACCCCTCCGCCGCCCCTATGTTCGTCTCTCGACCCGACCAAGATCCAACGATGCACCGCCGCTACCCACGAATCCGCAGCGCCGCTGCGCACGATCCATAGTCCCCCACAGCATCTACCCAGCCCCACCGCCGCTCCCCCTCGGCTGGTCGTCTACGAGCGGCGCGCAGGGGTCAAACACACCCAAGCCCCAACCCAGCATGATCTCCCTCGATCCAGAACCCCAGCGCCTCCCTCCTCGCGAAGTCGCGATCTAGATCCCTGCCAACCCACCGGTGGCCACTCTGCCTGCTCGCTGCCGCCATAGAGCACCCTCCTCGGCCGATACCCTAACCCTAGAGGGCTTCTTCACCCCTCTTCTACTCTCCAGTACACCGTCGTCCACCCCTATATCCCTAGAGGGCCTTTCCGCTCCACTCATCTCCTCCGGTGGCATCTGGAGCATGGAGGAGGAGCTCGCCCCCTTGATCTACCTCCCAAAGTGGCACGACTGCAGGCATAGGAGGAGCCGTCGTGGTTCTGCTCGCGGAAATCAAGGCCGTCGTGGTTCTGCTCGCGGCCATCAAGACTGCGGTCCATGACTCCTCTAGCTTCCACGATCGCCGTGTACACCTCCCCGCGAAGTGCTGTCGCCAGTCGAAGAGGAACACAACGACACGTTCATCACGGAGGAGACTCCATGACGCCATCCACGGCCCAGCCTCCACTTCACCTTCCAGGTGTATCTCTCTTTGCCCCCACAACTAGATAACGTGGATGTTCTAACACTTCTAGTGATTGGCAGTTCAGTATGTTGTCGAGTTGTCTACTGTCTATGTCATTTTTTTACTTCTCAAGAAGTCAGATCTATAGTTCCCATACGCAGTTTTGTATCATCTTGAATGCATAACACTTCCATTCCTGTTACATCCATTGGTAGAGTTAAGTGACCTGAGAAAAATATATATTGTCCATATCATAATGTGACAACTACTATCATTATAGATCTAAAGTTAGTGTAAGTGGTTTTATCTAGTGTTTGATTATGCAACTATAATAAGTCCAGTAATGGCAGTTGTTTATCTGTGGTACATAACATGTCTAGTCAACCATAAGATTGTACTATACTCTGATTAACACACAATACAAGTTCAATATGTACTTTACTGGCCAAGGTACTGCTCATTCCAGTTACACGCAACAATGATAGTGCTACCCACATAAAGCACAGCTGGAACATTACAAGTTTTTACTAGTCATTGGATCTGCGATGAATGGTTGCATTGGTTTGAGCGTATCAGGTGTCAATGGTTTTGGAACGTTTAGGTTTCTCACCTTAGTACCATTGAATTCTGGTTCATATCGTCTATCTTTGATTTTAGTGTAATGAATACCTGATCTTTGTTTTGTTTTGAAGGATTGCTGCTGTTTGCTGTGTGTAGCTGTTTGCTTTCTGCTGTCTTTAGGCCCTGTGATTTGAAGATGGTGGTCCTTTCTTCTATAGTTGGTGTGTACAACAATTCCACTATGCATCTTGTGCATATTCTACCGCTATTGTGATGTGATGCGTGTTGTCCGCGGGTTCTTTTACTTCATCATGCTGCTAGCTGCTTGCTTAGATACTGTGTTGGACCCTATCATGTCTTCCTTAGAAAAAAGGGCTGCATTAAACCTCTGGCTTAATGCCTCTCGACACTTATTAGTATTGTAGTTTGTTTCGGTCAAGTGTATCTTATTTAGGAAAAACACCGTTATAACTTCCTGGTTCTATGCAATTATCTACTTATTAGTCAGTTTTTGTTTGTGGACTATAATGTGGTGGTTTCATCTACAGTTATTTATCTACTAAACTGTTTTGTCCATGCCTCATATCGTATGATTTCTGGAACTCTGCCAGTTTGGTGTATTTCTTTTCCCATTGCCCTATTCTGTTAATTTAGTTAAACTTTACTTCTCTGCATTTAACACTGTACTGCTGCTATATGCTAAAAGAAAATTGCATGTTCTGGAGAAGTTACCTTGATCTGATGAAGTTCCTAGTGCTCTTGTCCTGGTGGTGGTTCGTTTGCTTGGTTCTTATTTCTGAATTGAACCACGATAAGGCCTACTATGCAGAATAGATGAAAGTGCAATTGCGTATATGTAGCTGTAGTTTCTTTAGATGAGCGTTAATTCTAATACTAGTTAGTAGTTAGATGTATCAGATGCTTTGCATATCGCAGCAGCTGCTATTGTTGTTACAAGATATTACAGTTATATAACCATCATTTTTTTCTCTTTTTCAGGAGCTCCAAGCTAAAGAAGTTGGAACAAGCAAAGGATTCATACTCGGCAAAGTGTAGATAGTCATATTTTTGTAGCTAGTTGTATGTTCATGGTGATTTGTAATATGAAACGGTTGTAATACACCAATGTAATATTTTTTGTTTCTATTTTATATTCCTAGCTTATGTGAACTGTGTCCTGATTGTAATATATGTTGTAATTATTGTTTTCATTACTGAAAATGTTATTTGGGCTATGCTTACTGGTTGGACGGTTGAAGTAAATTATATGCTTGTTAGGCTCTAAAAAGGTCAGGGCCCAAATAATATTTGACTGAAATAATTTATAAATTTGGAAAAAACATTGAAAATTAAGAATAAATGGATCGTAAAGAGGCCAAAGCCCAGGAAATAAAAAGGCCAGAATGTTGATCTTAGCCCATGTTGCTCAACATAGTTCATAAGAAAACAAATGAAAAGTCTAGAATTGTTGGGCTTGGCCCATGTAGAGCATGATATCGGACTCGGCTGATTTCGATCTGGAACCTGCCATGTAGGATTGGCTACGTTGGATCTGATGTGGACATACCAAATTACTCATGACCAAATTGTTTGGTCATGGATAATATGACCATATATTTTGGTCATCACTGTCCATGACCAATCCAAAAAAGGTCATTAGCTGTCTATAGTGACCCTCGTTATGTGACCTACTGTTTTTGGTCATAAAAAGGTCATAGATGAATTACTATGACCTTTCTATGACCAATATTTGGGGTCACCAGTTAGCATATTCCTTGTAGTGGCTCGGTGATCGATGTTCTTGAAAACTTCAGTCTTCTCCGGCACTTCCAGGCATTTGCGAAGTAACGAGATATGGAACACACTATGGATGGCTGACATCTCTTCAGGTAGTTCCAGTTGATACGATACTTCTCCTTGGTGGTTCAGAATCTTGTCCGATATATCTGGGGGCTAACTTTCCTTTCAGACTAAAGCATTGGGTTCCTTTCAATGGTGAAACATTGAGATATACAAAATCTCCGACATTGAAAGTCAGGTCTATCCTTCTCTTGTCAGCATAACTCTTATGTCTGTATTGGGAGATCTTGAGATGCTCATGGACTTTGTGAACCTTCTCTTCGGCTTCTCGAAGAATGTCGGGTCCAAAGATCTGACTCTCTCCTACTTGCGACCAATTCAAAGGGGTGCGGCACTTTCTTCCGTATAGGAATTCAAATGGTGCCATTTCCAAACTAGATTGATAACTGTTGTTATATGAGAATTCTGCGAAAGGCAAGCAGTCTTCCCATTTTGATCCATACTCTAACACACAAGCTCTTAACATATCCTCTAGGATCTGGCTGACTCTCTCAGTCTGTCCATCAGTTTGCGGGTGATAAGCGGTGTTGAAGTTCAACTTGGTTCCTAATCCTTCCCGAACTTTCTACCAAAATCTCGAGGTAAACTGAGTTCCTCGATCGGATACTCTGGTCTTGGGGGTTCCATGCAGACTAACAATCCTAGCAATATACAGTTTTGCTAGCTTCGAACTTTGGTAGGTAGTCTTGACAGGGATAAAGTGAGCTACCTTGGACAGTCTATCCACTATGACCCAGATTGAGTCATTTCCCCTACTAGAAGTAGGCAAACCGGTGATAAAATCCATTCCGACGGAATCCCATTTCCATTCTGGAATCTGCAATGGTTGCAACAGTCCCGTGGGTCTCTAATGCTCTGCCTTGACTCTTTGAAAGATGTCACACTTGGCGATGTAGCTTCCGATTTCTCTCTTCATCTTGTGCCACCAAAATTGCTCTTTCAAATCTTGATACATCTTCGTTCCTCCGGGGTGGATAGAATAAAGAGTATCATGAGCTTCCTGCATGATGACTTGCTTCAGCTCCGAATCTGCTGGCACACAGATACGTCCTTTATACCACAGCACTCCTTCGTCTTCAGTGAATCCAAGTACCTTTCCTGTACCAATACAACCTTTGATTCCGTTGATACTTTCATTTCCCTTCTAGGCTTCCTTGATTTGGCTAATCAAAGTGGGTTGAAGTTCAATGCTAGCTAAGAATCCTGTGCGAACTAATTCAGTTCTGAACTGCTCCAACTCTTCATACAAAATTGGGTGCTTCTCCTTGATCTTGGTGTTTAGCCTACACGGCAATCTGCTAAGAGCATCCGCTACCACATTGGCTTTGCCAGGGTGATAGTGAATGTCAAGGTCATAATCCTTAATTAAATCTATCAATCTCCTTTGCCTCATATTCAAATCCTTCTGACTGAAAATATACTTGAAGCTCTTGTGATCTATGTAAATCTCACAGCGATTACCCATCAGATAATGACGCCATGTCTTCAATGCCAAAACTACGGCTGTTAGCTCAAGATCATGGGTCGGATAGTTCTGCTCATGTTGCTTCAGTTGTCGAGACAGATAAGCGATGACTTTGCCTTCTTGCATCAACACACATCCGAGACCAATCTTGGATGCATCACAATATACATCAAACGGCTCCTTAATGTCTGGCATGATCAATATTGGGGTTGATATCAATCTCTTCTTCAGTTCTTTAAAACTGGCTTCACATTTGTCTGTCCATTCAAACTTCTTGTCCTTCTTTAACAATTGGGTCATGGGTCTGGCAATGCTCGAGAATCCTTCTACGAACTTGCGATAGTATCCCACTAATCCGAGAAATGCACGGACTTGGGTTTGAGTGGTTGGGGCTTCCCATTCTTCGAAATCTTTGATTTTGGCAGGATCAATAGAGACTCCTCCGGCAGACACAATATGTCCTAGGAATCCTACTTCTTTGAGCCAAAACTCACACTTGCTGAACTTGGCATATAATCGATGCTCTGTTAGGGTTTCTAGGATGATTCTAAGATGTTGCTCATGCTCTTCTTCTGACTTGGAGTAGATAAGGATATCGTCGATAAACACAACTACAAACTTATCCAGGAAATTCATAAATACCTTATTCATGAGATTCATGAAATAAGCAGGGGCATTGGTTGATCCAAAAGACATAACTGTATACTCGTATAAACCATAGCGAGTAGTAAAGGCGGTCTTCGCAATATCCGTTGCACGAATCTTAAGTTGGTGATAACCAGTCCTAAGATCAATCTTTGAGAATACCTGGGCTCCAGTCAACTGATCAAATAGATCCTCTATCTTTGGCAAGGGGTACTTGTTCTTGATGGTGACGTCATTCATCTTTCTTTAATCTATACACAAACGGTTGCCTCCATCTTTCTTGTCGACGAATAACACTGGTGATCTCCGTGGTGATGCACTTGGTTGAATCAAGCCTGTTGCTAACATGGCATCCAACTGCTTCTTCAGTTCCACTAACTCTGAGGGGTTCATTCTATAGGGTCTCTAGGCTATGGGTCCGGTTCCGGGGATTAGTTTGATAATTAACTCAATATCCCTATCCGGGGGCATACCCGGCAATTCATCTGGGAATATGTCGGGGTATTCACAGACAACTCTGACTTGGTCTATGGTGGGTAGGGCTAGACTCTTGTTGCACTTGAATTCGCGAGGTAAGGTTTCGGATATATGCTCAACTGTGACTCTAGAGCTACTGGTCATCGTGATGGCTTTCTTAGCACGGTCTATCATTCCTTTATGCCTTGACATCCAGTACATACCTAGTACTACTTCCAATCCTTTGGTTCCAAGTACAATTAGGTTGGCATAAAAAATCTATCCCATGTATTCTGATAGGCACAATTTTGCAAATTTTTCTAGCTTTGGTTGTTGAACCGGGGATTTGAACTATCATGACATCCTTCAGGTTGGTTGGGTGAATCTTAGTAGTGCATGCAAATTCTTCGGTGATAAATGAATGCGATGCTCCCGAATAAACAATACCCTTGCTAAAACGAAGTTGACAGAAAACATACCCAGCACTACATCTGGTGCTTCTTGGGCTTCTTCGGAAGAGACGGCCGTTGCGGTTGTGAGGGTTTCCTAGGGCAAACCTTCTCCCTGGTTGAACACGACGCTGCTGTCGAGCTGCGGCATTCACATTGGCAGTGGCGGCAGTCTTCTTGGGACACTCATTAGAATAGTGACCCTTAACTCCACACTCGAAACAAGTGATCTAGGACTTGTCTTTTGCTGCGACACACACAACATTGCTGCCAGTTCTGGGTGCAGTGTTTTTTTGTTGCTCTTGGGAGGTGCATGGTTGAAGTTCTTGGCATTGCCGAATTTGGGATTGTTTCCTCCGGACTTCACATTGCCTCCGCTACGGTTGGGGTAGCTTGGGCGAGACATTGGGGGTCGATTGTTCCTTGGTGCATATCCTGGTGAGGGGTTGGGACGGTACTTCTAGTGACTATTGGATCCAGATTGTTGCATCATACGACGTTTGTGGTTGTCGTTTGCCTGGTTAATCTTCCCTTACATCTGAATGGCAGAGTCGACTAGTTCTTCGAGATCCTCGAAGCGGATGTTGACGAGGACAGTCTGCATCTCATCATGCAGTCCATTCAAGAATGTCTCCTTTTTCTTGGCCTCCGTGTTGATCTCATCAGGTGAATATCTAGCAAGCAACAGGAACCTATCACGGCACTCTACCATAGTCATTCTGCCTTGCTTCAACTCTCTGAATTCATCCCTCATTCTGGTGACTAAGCCCTGCGGCACGTGGGAGCGGCTAAACTTGATTTTGAAGGCTTCCCATGTCATCACTTGACCATGGTTCATGTTACGGATACTGGTCCACCAAGCTCTTGCATCTCCTGCCAGGTAATGGGTGGCGAAGAGAACTTTCTCTTTGTCATCAACTCCTACAACTTCTAAGTTGTTTTCCATTGTCTGTAACTAGTCATCAGCATCTAGTGGGTTTTCAGCTTGGTTGAATATTGGGGGATTGGTGTTCTGAAAGTTTTTGAGTTTGGATCCATGGTGATCCTGGTTTCCATGCCCTTGGTTGTTGAGAGCCATCTGGGCGATCTGTTGTAGTGTTGCTAGATTAGCTTGTCGTTCTGCCCTACTTGCTTCTCTGTCTATGATGAGATTCTGCAAGATCTGCAGCATTGGGTCTTGCGACGAGCTGCTCCCCCCTTGGTTTCCACGAGTCATCTAAAGATTGAGGTAGATAAAGGGGTAAGAGGGAATGTTCTAAGGTTCATGGTTTTGGTTTCAAGGCTAAAACTGTGAGTTTGACTCAGGTTTTGCAACTAACTCCATTTCATTCACTCAAACAAGCACACGGTACAAACACACACCAAAACAATAAAGGAAAACAGATGGTTTGAAGAACCATATTGCCAGCTATGATACAGTGGGACCGATACATCTCATGCTACGACAGTGCTCTAGTGCATCTACTCATCGTTGATGAAGTCGGAGTCCTCATCGTCAGTGTAGAAGTCCATGGCATCCTGCTCCAGAAAGTCATCATCATTGCTGAGGTAAGAATCCATATCTCCTTGGTTGTCTTCACCCTCCTCTTCTTCCTACTTTGCTGCAAGCTGAGCTTCCTGCTCCTTGACGTTTTTCTCGAGGTCGGCCACCTTCTTGCGAAGACGGGCGATGATGCGATCCTTCTTCTCGCGCTGGAGGCGAAGAGACTGACGGTCCTTGACTAGCAGTGAGAAAGCCCGGGTCTTCTGAGTGGCAATGGCACGGTTGTGGTTGGCGAACTCCCTACCATTGTCCAATTCCTTCTGGCGATCGTACAACAGGAAGTCAAGGTTCTCCACTTGACTCTTCAGTTCTGGGTGACTAGGCATCTCCATCGGCACTCCCATGAAGTCACGTCTTGTGTAGTGAGCAAAACGGGTTCCTTGGATTTGGTTGACGCTAAGGGCACATAGACGTGCGAGAGCTTCATGCATTTCCCTGGCTAATCCATCTAGCCAGTTGTTCTCTCTCACGGAGAATGGGATTCTCCCGTATGATGGTGCTTCTATGCTTCCTCTAAGATCAGCGGTGACTAGCCACTGTAAATCTCCTCCTGGGGGTCCTGGAAGTTGAGCTCCAAGAAACTCCGGATGTGGGTGTCCCAGTAACTCTGACAGTGAATCCAGATCCCTCTCGAAGATCAGTTGACCTCCGTTTCCCAACTGGTACAACTTGCTGAACTGAGTCTCCATCTACAAGAATTAAGGATGAGGAAATCAGTGAAGTGATGAAGTGTGTCAACTTTTAAGTAGTAATGTAAGAATTTTGAGGAACATGAATTTTTTGAGAAAGAATGAATTCCCAAGGATAAGAGAGGAAATAGTTTTTCATAAATACTCACTTTGGTTTTGAAACTAAGTTTTTGTTTGGTCGTCCATTCTAACTAGGGTCTCCTATGGTCAGGATGGCTCTGATACCAACTTGTCAACACCCGGTTTTTTCATCCCAGATGCTTGTTATGTAATTCATCGCAATCCCAGGATTACCATTTTTGCGAGACATAACAGATTGGATATCACAGTACATCATCCATTAGAAACCATACATAAGGTCTTACACAAATAAGGATCTCATGATCCAGTCTTAATACAACAAGCAGCGGAATAAAAGATGAGCGTAGCGGTGGGGTCCATCTTCAGGGGCAGAGGCAATGCTGACGAAGGTAGATAGTCCTAGTTATCATAGCCGTCCTGTTGGCCATCATCTTGGTAGTCTCCTTCATAGTCTGGCCATGAGAATAGCCAGGGACGAAAGCCATGAGTACTCTTTAAGTACTCGCAAACTACCACTAACAAGTAGTATAGTGCCAATGTAAAGTGCTAACTCTAAGTTTAACTATAAGGTTAAGTTTGAAACCTAAGCTGAGTTTAGAAGCAAAGAAAGATAAAATAAAGTTCTAGAATCACTTAAGTTGGGAAGCTAGTGTCATAAACACAACCTTGTTGTGGTCAAGTCAAGATTCATCCTTCCTTTCATAAGTTATTTTGAAAACATCTGACAACGAAACAGTATGGCCATTCCAACTGTCCATAACCGCGGACGCGGCTATTCGAATAGTTTGACACTCTACAGAGGTGGTACACTTTCACTACAAGATTCGATACATATGTCAGGGATAACCCTGAATCATCATACTTAGTATGCAGATAATCAAACATAACCTTTCCTTTACACACTGTAGTATAAGAACCTCTCCTATGAGCATGGCCTCCCAACCATGACCATCTGTCATCTTGGGCACTGCATAGGTGGACAACATTGAGAGGTTGCCTCGGCTCAAACCTCTCCCGCGAGGGAACTAATACTAATGCATATAATCTTCCGGCTAAGCCTTACCCAATTCAGGTATTTTGGTTGTACGGTAAATTTGGAATGGTATCGCATCCGAATCCAACCATCAGTTTTGTAAAAGGGTTAAGGCTCATGCCTCAACATTTTCACCATCATAAACCATTTGTGTTTCTCAACACATGTCAAAACATCTCAATAGAATGACTCATCATTCCAAGGTTTTCATAATTCATTTTCACCATGTATTCGCATCTAGAGTGACTCAAGTTTTTATCTACTCTAAACTACTAAGTTAAGAGTGTTCACTAAGGTGGAAAGATGGGGTCAATCTCATGCCATAGAATGACATCCAAAGTTATCTATATAGGTCAAGTTTTATACTCTTTATGCTACCTTCAAAACAAGTAAAAGACTTTGGGTAAAGTAAAGGAAGTAATGCTTGAAAATAATACTTGGGGTAAGTAATAGTCAAAGTGGTATAACCAAAGCATGCCTAAAGCATCTTTGCTCAAATCATCTAACTTAATTCGAGTTGGTTAAGCATTATACTTGCAAGTGTTAACTTGCATTGTTAATGGTGGTTTGCCTTGTGCAGTGCAGTGGTTGATGTTTTATTCCTCCTCGAAAGCTTGGTCAGTACTATTGTCTATAAATACATACGGAGTACACAATCGCCAAAAAATACTTAACTAGTCTAATTAGCACTCTAAGCTACACATTTGATGATCTATTATCATCACAAGTATCACATGTTTTGTTAACTAGTTTCATTCTTTTTACTTAAGAAAAATAACTAATATTTAATATTCACCACTTAAAATATGGGATCATGTTGACATATGTCATCTCCACATATTCTAACATGTGGGAATGTGATTTAAGTGTTGGATCACAATTACTTTGGTTTAAGTTCATTATTTAATGATTTAAAGTGACTAGAAATGCCTATGTAGCATTATTTTGGTACTAGACCAAAGTCATTGCATGTAAATCCTAATATTATTACATATTCAGATAGGTATGGTGAAATGTGATTTTTGAGAGTTGGAATCAACTCAAAAGCTATCATGGTTGAGTTTTGAAAAATGTTTGAATGTATAAATGCTTCTGTCTTGTTATTTTTTCTAGGAAGATCTCTAACTCTAAATGAATTAAATCCAACTGTCTTGGATATATCTTTTCAGTAGTTTTACAACACAATTTGAATCACTCCATTTGGATTTGTAAATCTCTCTGACATGATTTTCAAACTAGGGGACATAACTTTGTTCAAAACTAAATAGAAAAATCTAAGTTTGAATTAAATGGGTCGCACTGGAAAGAAAACGGGCTGGCCCATTGGCGTTCCACGGCACAGAGGACAGCTGACAGAGGGTCCACCGGTCAGCGGCTATTTACACGCGAAGCGATACGGAGTGATGTGGGCCGTTAGATTAGAACTAGGATCTACGGCTGGGGCTCGTCATCGACGATGGACAGGTCGCCGGTGAGGTCTAACCCTAGCGGCTCGGTGGGGGTGCTCAGGGGGCATACCAGGGCTCTAGCTACGGCAGCGATGGGGGCGATCGAACGTGCTGTCGATGGCGGGCTCAGGGGTGGTCGCGGCAGCTCCTAGGGTGGACGAAATAGACGGTGCCTTCTCCTCCTGTGTAGCAGGCTTCTCCGACCAAATTCAGGCAAACAAGTGCTCGAGCTACTCCAGCTAGAGGTGGGGAAGGACCAGTGAGGAGAGGGGAGTGGAATGGTGCGAGTGGTTTGTGCTAGGGTGGCCTCTATTTATAGCTCGACGAGGCGACCGAAAGTGATGGGTGGGCGACTCCGGCAAGGGTTGCACAACGTGCTAGTAGTGTGGCTTGAGGTAGGGGACGGTGGCATGCCTCCTAGCGGTGCTCTACGGCTTAAATGCGTGACTAGGGGTGGTGGCGTTTGGTCAGGAACCTCCCGCGCTCTGGGAGTCATAGGCGGTGCTCGACGCGGCACACGACGACTGTGGGTTGCGCGGCGGTGCCCGGCCGTGTCTGGCGGGTTGCTGTGGTGGAGGCAGAGCGGCACTCGTGGTCTGCGGTTGAGGCGGGGTCTGTGGTGTGTTGGCGGCGTTGGCAAGGTTGGCCGACGAGCATTTCCTTGGGGTGCTGTGGTACTACTTCTAGGGACAAAGGGGTAGGGTGATTAGGATTTGGTTAGAGCTAGGAGGGACAGAGAGATTAGAGTGTGATTCATGCCTACCAGGTGTTCGATACAATGGCCGCATGAACTCAAGTTTGAAATTTTTGAATGAATTTTGGTGGGTTTGCTATACACATGCTTAAGCCTCTATGGTTGCTTGGTTTTTGAAAATGGAGCTCATTTTAGTGGTTTTTGAATAAGTGTGATCTTCCCATATAAACTACATTCAATTTTCAAATGCCTTTTAAAATTAGTGTTTGAAAGTTTTTGGCAGATCACAAAGTGAGCCTTGGTACATCATTACATGTACTAGCAAGGGGTGTAATGTAGTGACCTCAGATCGATAAAGATCCTAAGTCCCTGTGATTAACATGCTAGTCCCTGGATCATTAGCTAGCACTCACAGTCGATGAATTATCATGTAAAACACAAGTCTTTATTACATAAATCGAATAATCCAGAGTTTACATTATTACAACAGAAGCAAAATATATACAACTTAGAGTCCCATTAATGCCATAGGCAGGTTAAGTGAAGACCTGCGATCCTAGCGCACCTTTCAACGATGATCTCCAAATTCTGCACATAAAACGTGCAGCCAAACGAGTTGGGTCAATACTTTGAATATATTGGCAAATTACACCAAGGAAAGAGTAAGACTATCTCTACATGTAAGGCTAAGAGTAGGCTCTGGTGTTCATTTGCGTAAAGCCAAATTTTATTATTGTAATAGGAAAAGAGGAAGGATGTTTTCCCTACTTTGTAAACATTGCTTAAGTAATATAGGGTCGAATGGAACATGAGGATATTACTCACCAAGTGCCCAAACAACCTAACAGTTGGATATTACTCACCAACTTCCCAAAATCCCACCCATTGGCGATATTACTCACGCCATGGGGTTTTAGAAAAACTTTGGAAAGAGAGAGGAAGATCCTTCAGAGGCTCCATCCTTTAGATGCTCAATGTTGTTCTGTTTCCGTGAACACGGCTGATCGATCAGATTGCAATACTCTCGAGAGGTTGTGCACTTTCCCCACAATCCATGATCAAGTCGTTTTACAGACAAGACCATGGTGAAGCCTTCCCTTAGTAGCCCCTCTACCAGCTGGATCCAACCGTGCCAAGACCCTCCATATGTTGGTACCCCGGTGAGGTTTCCCACTAAGTACTAAGCCAAGACAGAGCCCATATCTATTGTGGTTGCACGGGAAGCTTCTGAATTCTGAAACATGGCAGACTTCTTTGATTCCTGGGCGGCCGTCCTCCACCAAAATCCCACTCGTTGACCCGACAACCATTCCGCCCAGAAGGAAAACTTAGTTTTATTTTGAAGGGGGTTTTGAGAAGAAAAGTTTGCTCGAGAGAGCTCTCGTACTTAGAAAATTCTTGAGTCTTTCGAACCCTCCCAATGGTACTTGATATATATAAGTATATAGCATAGCAAGCATAACTTAGAAAAACAGGATAACCTATTGGGATGGAAAATCCTAAGCATAGAGCTACTCATGGCATACTACAAAACCGCACTTGCAAAATAGTACTAAGAAAAATCTACCAAAATCCTACACATGCATGCTACAGAATTTGAAGAGTAAAACATGCATAGTCAAAACTGGGACATAAACATGAACAAGTGGTGTAACTTGCCTTATGTTAATAATATGTGTGACGATTGAATTCCTTCGCATCAACCGCACTCTCCGCACAATCTAACGCAAGGACAATTAGTTCCAATAAAAACAATTGCAACCATATCAAACACAACAATGATTATCATAACCATGCATAATGATTTAATAATAGTTCTTGGAATGGTATTAGATCATATGATGCATGTTGGAGATTATTTAATGCAATAGGGTATTTATTATTAAATATAGATGACCAAAAAAGAGGTTTTAGTAGTTCCATTGTGACTTCTGTCCTAATTGTCGAATTCAATGGTTCTGGAGTTTACTGGATAGAGGACATTAATACGAACCAGTAGGAATTGGATTCAACCTAAACGGAGTTGTGGATCTTTTTCTATGATTTATTTACTTTTTAATAGAGTTTAAATCGTTTAAAATATTTACCTATTCAAAAATTATATCTAAGACCAGATATGTATTCTTCGTGAAATTGTGAATCTGGGGACATATTATTTATATTTTTCGCATCTACGAATAATTTACTATGAATTTAATTAGTCTAAAAGGGCTATTAAACCAATTAAATTACTACAGTAAATATGTGTAGTACAAGACAGATCTATTAGCATAATAATATTCTACACAATTTTATGAATCCATTGATATATTATAAGCTATTTTAGGATGTGCAAATTTTTTCCTATGATTTTTGCAAGATTATAAACTTTTCTGCCTATTTTAATCTATTTTCAAAAAGACAGAGATGTGGCGATGATGTGGCGAGATCTGATTCGGACAGTGGGGGCGGCCGCTCACTCTTCGGCTTGGTGTCGGCTTGAGCTCCCGGCTCCGGCTCGGCTTGGCTCGGCTCTAAGAGGTCTGGTCCACCTAGATTAGATCGGACGGCCGACGTTGACGATGGCGAGCCAGCGGCGTCATGTCGACGACGGTGGGTGGCGGTAGCTCCCGGAGGTGGCCTCTAGCGGTGCTCCGGCGAGTCCCTGGGATGGCAGAGTGGACGACGGGGTGCGCCGTGTTACTACAGTCTCGCGGGTATCCTCGGTGACGTCCTTTGCTTCCTATAGCAACGGTGATGGTCGGATGGAGCTCCACGGCGGCTGTGTTACTCCGGCGAGAAATCCCGGACGCGTTGGCGATCTGGGGAGGTAGAGACAAGGTCAGAGAGGCACGGTGCATCGAGGGGAAGAGGTTAAGAGGGAAAGGAAGACGAGGGGAGGGTCGGAACCTCGGGTTTCCAGATCGATCTGAAGGTGACCGGCGGCGGATCGGAGCTTGATAGTGGGGTGCTAGGGTTCGGGGAAAAAGGCGAAAAGGTACACGAGGAGGTGCTGGGGGTTTATATGGGGTGATCTCGTGCGGAAGGGGCAAGAAAATCGGAACAGAAACAGCCGAATCGATCGGGATTCAAAACGGGAGGATGAACCGTGTTCATCCCGGTCTCCAGCGACGCGGGGAAGAAGGACTGGTGGGACCCGCCTGTCAGCGTGAGAGGGGAGGAGAGCGGACTGAAGCTAGGCCGCGGCTGCGGGCTCGCTGCGTGCTGCGCGTGGCTAGGGCGTGCGGTAGGTAGGGTACGGGCTGGCTCCGGCTGGCCCGTTTAGGTTAGGCTTAGTTTTTTTTTATTCTTTTCTATTTTAGTATTTCTTGTATAACTTTTTCTTTATAACTCCAAATGAGCTGAAAATTGTTTCTAAATTTTTATAAATTCAAAATACACACCATGAGCAACATAAGAACTATTTTTGGTCATAGAAAATTTATCCATATGCCATTATGCATATAAGTTATTAGATGGTTATTTAGGGAAAACCAACTGAGGTCTTTGATTAAAGATTTGCATGATGCAATGCAAACTAAAAGCTTTGGATCTTTACAAACTTCCCAACCAATTGGATGGTCATATAACCCATTCTTTTAATGTGATTTGGTGAAATTTCAAACAAACAGCAAAAGGATCTTTTTATTCAGAAATTTCAATAAGATCAATAATTCAATCAACTTATTAATTTTATTCTTAACATTCCAAAATAGGAGCATTTTGGGATGTTACATGCAAATATCCACATTTTTCTCTATTAAGAATTGAGTCCTAGAAATAGCCAAAGTAGGCATGTGGATTAAAATGGCACAAATGACCATTTCTTTCTTTTATTCATTTTGATTTGTTTTTCTTTGGGATTTGTTTGGGAATGATCTAGATGATGTTTATTTTACCTAAGAATCATTTTACAAGCAATGGATCACTTAATCATGGCAATTCAAAACAACTCCTATTTAAATGCACACACATATGAATGCTTTAATAATTTTAATTGGAAAAGTTTTTGTTAACCCTATTTTTGATGATTTGGATCTTAATAACCTTGGATTAAAATTTTGGGATGTTACATTGCGCTCTTTAGCTAAGATGGTGAGGGTGTGGTTCTTATCTACCTAGATAATGTGCTTATGGTTGGCGTAGGCACGGGCGTTGTGTAGCTCTTTCTGAGTCTCGTGCAACATGAAGTCGTAGTGATCCACATGATGCTTCAGCTCTGGATGTCCTGGCATGGCCAAGGGCTCTCTAATGGAGTCACGTCTTGCATAGTGAGCGAAGTGAGTTCCATTGATCTGATTGATATTCTGCCCACATAGACGGGCAAGTGCATCCTGCGTTGCTCTAGCTAGTCCATCCTGCCAGATGTTCTCCCTCAAAGTGAACTGTGTCTTCTCCGAGGTGGGTGGCTCCATCTTTCCTCTCAGATCTGTAGCGATTAACCACTCCATTTCTCCTCCTGGCTGATCATTGAGTTACACTCCATAGAATTCGGGGCGCGGTCGTCCAAGAAACTCTGCTAGCTGACTCAAGTCCCTCTCGAAGTTGAGTTCCCCTCTGTTGCCAAGATGATAGAACTTGATGTACTTGATTTCCATCCATAAGCAATTAGGATGAGTAAGTTAGTGAGGTGATCAAGTGTGTCAAATTTTATGTAGGATTGCTAGAATTTTGAGGAACAGGTGAACTCTTTTTTTTGAAAGAATCTCAAGGATAAGAGTGAGAATAGGTTTTCATAAATACTCACTTCCTTTATTTTGAAACTAAGTTTTTCAGACGTCCATTCTAACTAGGGTCTCCTATGGTCAGGATGGCTCTGATACCAACTGGTGAACACCCGGTTTTTTAAGTCCAGATGCCTGTTATGCCGTACATCACAATCTCATGAATACCATTTTTGCGAGACAAAACAAAATTGATAGCACGGTACATCATCCGTTACAAACCATAACAGTCTTACAAATAGTTGATCTCATGATCAAGTCTTAATACACATCAAAGCAGCGGAAATAAACATAGCAGAGGCTCCATCTTCATTGTCACAGGGAATGCTGACCATGGGAGATGATCCTAGTTATCATAGACATCCTGTTGTCCATCCTCCAGATAGTCCTCTTCATATTCTAGACATGGGAATATCCAGGGACAAAGTCATGAGTACTATTAAAGTACTCGCAAACTATCACTAATGTAAGTAAGAAAATTCTAGTAGGAATCCTAATTTCTAGGCTTGTTTGCAATAAGCTAGTTTATTTCAGATGTACTTAGTAGTAAATACCTATTTTAGTTATCTAGATTACTCAAGAGGGAACCTAGTTTTCATTTCCACAACCCGGCTGTGGTCAAGTCAAAGTCATATTTCAAGTCACAAGTCATTTTGAAAACATCTGACAATGGAACAGTATGGCCATCCAACTGTCCATGACCGCGGACGCGGCTATTCGCATAGTTTGACACTTTTTAGAGGTGGTACACTTTCACCGCAAAATTTGATACATCTGTTAGGGATAACCCTGAATCATCATACTTGGTATGCGAATAATCAATCCTAACCTTTCAACTACACACCCTAGTACGAGCACCTCCCCTATGAGCTTGGCCTCCCAGCCATGGCCATCCGCCATCCTGGGAATTGCATAGCTGGTTATTCATAGTCACGAGGTAGCCTTAGCTTAACCTCTTTTCCGCAAGGGAACCCATACTAAGACACATAAACTTCCAGTTAGGGCCTACCCAAATCAGGTATTATGGTTGTACGGTAAAGCTAGAATTGTATCGCATCCGAACCCAACCATTAGTTTTTATTCAATGTCAAGGCACATGCCTCATTCAACACCATTTTCAAATCATTGTGTTTCATAACCCATGTCAAAACATCTCAATAGAATGACTCATCATTCTAAGGTTTTCCTAATCATTTGCTCCAAGTGTTCCCATCTAAAGTGATCAATATTAGTTTAGCACTAGCAGCTATCAATGAGGGTATCACTATTGAGGGGTGCTAATGAAGTGTAAATACCCAAGCCTAGTTCTATGCTCTTGATGGCATCTGTCCTATTTTTCCACTAATCACCAATAATTAGCTATTTAAGAAACTTTGGTAAAGGGAAAAATAAAGCTTGCAGATAAAACTTGGGAGTGGTATAATCAAGGTTGCATCACCATAGCATGCATAGTGTATCTTATGTAAGTTAGCTTGCATAGTGGAGCTTGCCTTGGTTGGTACAGTTGTCGAAGTGCTCCTTGGCTTCTTCGTAGAATTCTTCCTCCACGTAGACCGGGTTGGTACTGGTGTCTATAAATAGATACGAGGTACACAATCACCAAACAATACTTAGATACTTGTATTTAGCACACAAAGGCTCACACTAGATCATCTAACATCATCTCACTCACCACATGAATTAGTGATATAGTCTGGTTTATCTTATTTTGGAAATGCAATTTCTACTCATTGAAAAATACTTAAGATTTAATATTCTCCAAATATAAAATATGGGATCATGTTGACACATGTCATCACCACATATTCCAATACTTGGGAATGTGGTTTAAAGTAGATGGAATATATTACAGAGTTTAATATTTCTGGCCCAACGCATCAGCGGCACATATTCCAATACTTGGGAAAAATCTACATTTGAATTGTGGGCGTGCGCGGGAACGTTATTGAGCTGGCCCAATGTAGTGGCTGGTTTCGCGTGAAGCAGAACGCGCTAATCCTAGCCACACGATTAGAGCATGATCAACGGCTTAGCGTCATCGTCTCCATCGCACGGCGCGTGCGGGATTCAACCCTAGCTCTATGGCAGGGGTCGTGGCAGGCTTAACAGGGCTCTAGCTAGGTATGGTGGTGGGGCGGAACGAACTGGTCGACGACGGCGGTTCAAACGGTGGCCGTGACGGCTCCTAGGGCGGTTCCTGGCAATGGCTTCGTTCCACCACCGCGGCGGCGAGCTCCGATGAAATTCCAGGGCTGCTGGCTTCGGCTTGCTCATGGGATGGGTCAGAGAAGTTGCTGGGTGAGAGGTGAATTGAGTGGGGTGCGTTTCGAGGCAAGGGGCAAGATCTATTTATACCCCAGCAAAGGGAGCATTGGGGCATGGCGCAGGCTCGTCGGCAACATTGTTACAGTGGGCTATGGGCAAGGCGGATATCTCGGTGCTCTGCCGTGCGCTTGGCATGGTAGACAGAGAAAATGGGCATGGTTGTGCTAGCATGTCCACGGGCTGGCGTTGGTCAAGGCGTACCCAAGCGGGTGCGGTGAGGTCATGGCTATCTCCTTGACATCATGGTCAAGGGTGGCGAAGCATGTAGCGTCGAGTCCATGTCGGGTCGGCATGGTGAGCTCAGGTACGGACTGGCACTAGTCAAAAGGGCGAGTGAGCAAGGCTCAACTGCACGGGCTAGTATTGCGGTGAATGTGTGCGAGTAGTGGAGGCTGAGTGTGGTACAAAGATGATCACAAGATTGATCTAAACAGTGTGGAGTTGGTAGCTCTATACTGTGCTCGTTAAGTGTTCGATCAAATGGCCGCAAGAGAAAAATATTTGAATTTTCAAATTCTATTTGGTGGGTTTGTTGATCATAAGCTTGATAGTCTCTGGTTGCAAGGATTGGTCAAGTGGAGAAAGTTTGGATGGTTTTGGAAAACTGGCTATCTTGATGCATACACTAGATTCAATTTTGAAAATTCCCTCAAATGGACTTGAATTTGTTCTGGTAAGTTTTGAAAGCTCACTGGTGTTCTTTGTCACTTGGTCTAGCAAGGTGAGAAAAGAAATGGAATTGTTTCTGTTTGACATTATTTAAAAGATAAGCCCAAAGTGAGCTAAGTGTTAATATTGGCAAAAATGACCATTAGGTCATATGCTTTATATTTTTATTTTATTTTGCTTTGGTTTTGTTTTGATTTGACCGAGATGATATTGTTTTGATCCTTAAATCAATTATCATCATTTATATCAATCAAACACGGCATATCGTGCATTCATACATCATTAACAAACACACTTGCATTTATAATTTTTAAAATTAAAAGTTTTTGCTAACCCTAATTTTGGTTTGCTTTGAAATTGATATACTCATTTAATATTTTTGAGATGTTACAATTATGCACTCACGGTCTTCGAGATATTAGAAGATCCAAATTCTATAAACATCATCATTGGTCTGGTAAGGACGAAGATTTAAAGAAGCAATATGCAATTATGCATAAGTAATATAATGCAGTTTGATAAACACGAATTCCCGGACTAATCGCATTTGATCTAGGGTTTGAAACTTGTGATGAATTCTTTGGAATGTGTTTCATTTTTAGATCAGCTTCAGACTTGTGCTTCTTATTAAGTCTTGTGAGAGTGTGTGAAACAATATGTAAATATACCAAGTATTATGTGGGCTCCGCGGATTAACCATCCGAGAAATCCCTGTTATGCATATATCCACGTTCTCATGATCAGTGAGCCGTGGAACATAACCGACAGTATCATTACAACATCCTAAGCATATCGAATTACAAGACTTACATAAATGCCATTATGGCTACATCATCCTTAGCAGCGGAAAATCGTCATGCGTAGAGCCCAATCGTCCCTCAACCTACAGGCAGCTGACTGGGAAGACAGCCTAGCTCACTGGACGTCACCTGAATCATCTGAAGTCGAACCTCTGAAAGTCTGGCCAATTAAATAGCCAGGGACACAGCCGTGAGTACTTTAGAATGTACTCGCAAACCACCACGATAAAGGAAATAAGGAAATGCAATTCTGGCTGTGGCGAGATAGCTCTAGCTGGGGTTGTTTTTGAAGGGACTAGACTACCTCTTGCAGTTAAGGCATCTCCATATCTTTGTTGAAAAAGAGTTTTGAAAACATGCCTCTGTTTTATAAATCAAGACATCCCCATATCTTTGTTGAAAAAGAGTTTTGAAAACAGTTATGGAGAAGAAAACCCTTTTTAAAACCTCTTTGACCACCTCTGGTCCAAAACAGAGCTCCGAACTCAGGTTCCCCTGGAACCTTCGTCCTTTCATCTGTTCTTTCCAAAACAACACTATTTGGGTACTCCTAGCCAACACCTTTACAACTGTCCTTGACCATGGACACGGCTATTCGAATAGATTATACTCTGCAGAGTTTGCGCACTTTCCCCACAAGAATCAATACATCCACCGGAATACAACCATGGCCCACTACCACTGTAGATGGGGGTCCGGATAATCAAACCTAACCTTTCTCTTGTCGACCCTAGCAAAGGCATGCTTTTCCTTTTAGGTTTGTTCTCCCTGGCAACGAGTATGTGGCTCCCAGCCATAGTCCTGCCTTCCTTACACGTGCATACCCAAGCCGCAACTTGGTGTATACCTTAATCTGGTGACTCCACTTCCTTTCGTACTCCAAGTCATACCGTCCGCAGGAGACCCAATTGTTGCACCGGCCTCCTGCCAGAACAGACTCACTCTTGCCGAAGAAAGCAACAGGCTTCAGATCCGAGATCTAGTAGCGCCTGCCCGAAATTCCAGGGATCTCTTCCTATAAGCATGGTACAAGCTTCCTCGGCTAATGCAGACAAACTACGAGCTAAGCCCAGCGCCTTGGGTAATGTGGTTGCACTGATAAAATTATTCCGGTAAAGGCGTCGAACATCCCTTCACTTTCTTATTTCTCATCATCACCATTTCTTTGGTTAAAATCTCCGCTGGGAACGACGCCTCTTCCTAGGGGTTTTACAAAGCCGTTTTGAAACATTTGTAGTAGGGTAAGCCCCCAAATAGTTTATTTTCTCAAAACCGGGGTTTTCAAGGAGGTAGGATGCTAACCATCATACTCTCGTTTTAAAGGGTACGTCAAGGTGGTTCCACGAGGGACACAAGTCATAACTTGGAGGAGCCAAGTTATCAGCGCAATATTTATAAAACAAGACATGAAGATAGTAATGCAATTTATAAAGAGGATACAAAATAGGTAAAAGAGAGTAGGACATATATCATAGTTCAGGAATGGTGGCTTGCCTGTGATCAGCAATAAGTCCCTGGACTTTTTTAGATAACCAAGAATACCCAATAAAAATTAATAAGAAGTCCCTTCCTTCTTGTCGTCAAACACTCACTCTATCGCCGTTATCGAGTATACATGCAAGCAGACAAGTCCACAATGAATACAAGGCATTCATGCAACAAACCATACAACAATCAAACATAGGGAGAACTACTGAACTTGGTGGGTTTTGGAGAAGTGGGATACTAGGAGTGGAAATTACTAGGTTACCACTGTAGTATTTTCTATTGGAAGATAGATGTCTAGGATAAATACTTTGGACTTGGAGTGGGGGTTCTGAGGTCAGTAGGCTACCAATGGGCATCAGTGATTTCCTCAGATAGGTCTTGACAAAACAAAACCAACACAAGTGGTTTCACTTGATTATCAAATACTTAGATTTGGATATGCTTTTTATAGTGGTAATAATTCTAGTTTGAGGAAATAATTCACTAGAATTTATCTGGAGGCCCAAAAATTATTTCCTTGGGTGGTTAAGTAGCGTTTGATGTACTGAACCACCTATAGTGGGAATCCTGACAAAAGAATTACCAGAAGGCCCTCAGGAAAATCATAAAGGCAGTTCTATGAGGTTTTTCTCTTTTTCACCAGACTAATTCTACAGAGGCTATGGATTAGATTCCAAGGGAAGGTGGTAGACACTTAGAATACCTTTCTTTAGGAATTGGATTCACCCTTTTTGGAGTTGTCAAACTCCTGGAATGATTTATTTAGTGAAAATACCCCTTACAGAAATATTTAAATCACTAAAATTCAAACCAGATCTCAATAAATTCTGAGCTGCTGGGGTTTGATAGATACTGATATTATGAGGTACTAGGAGGTGGAATCAGGTCAATAACACATTTTCTTTGACCTAGAGAAATTATCTAAGGAAGAAAGTTGTTGTTTTTGTTATTTTTGCTAAAGGCATCCTACTGTTCACCTGGGCATAGGAACTATACTAAATGACAGGTATGTCAAATACCTTCCAGTAGAGCCTTAGTTCTCCCCAATTGGAGATATAAAAATCTGAGGAATTTAATTAGTGCAAAGTACACCTTGTTGCAGAATAAATTCTAGCAAATCAAGGAAATGAGTTTGGAGTTGGGGTTGCCTCTGCATGTTTGAGAAAACATCAGGGATCTACAAGGAATTTGAATCTTGTCATTTGGATTTTATTTATATTTTCTAAAGGATTTAATCCTACTTATCTTTTTCTGGATCTGGAATAAAAAGAAAGGACCACAGGGCAAGCTGGGATGGATCTAGGGTTACTGGGCCGGCCAGGAGGAAATCGGCCCACGGCGAGTAGCGCGGCGCGCGGGAGGCCGCGGCTTGAACCAGCCAGGCGAGGCCCAACGGTCAGCGAGAGGGGACGGCAAAAGCGGTTTTGGCGGATCTCGGCCGTTGGTTTAAGTTGAGATGGACGGCTCGCATTCGTCGTCATCCTCACGATGGCGCCAGCGAGCGGGAACCCTAACAGAGGACGGTACGGGGCGGGGAGCTCACGTGAGGGCTCAGGAGAAGACGTGGAGGCGGTAGGGCGACGCGGTCGATGATGTTGAGTAGATCGAGGGGTGGCATAGCGGTGGTGGTCCACAGGAAATAACCCGCACGACAGAGGCCGAGGGTGACCTCGTCGGAGCTAACTGGCGAGGACGGAGGAGTCGGTCCTGGAAAGAAAGAAGCATAGGGTTATGTGCAGGAAAGGTAGGGGAGTCGACCATGCGACATGCAGAGGAGGGGGAGCAAGGGGGAGAGAGCCTTTCTCGATTTTGTGAGGAGGCCAAGAGCTCCTTCTTCCTCTTCCTTCGGACAGCACAGAGCAGGGGAAAGGGAGTGGTGCTCGGGGGAGGTAAGTGGGGAGGAGAGGGAGCAAATGAGGGGCAGGGGGCTTGCTGGGGTGGCCTCTGGCCTTTATACCAAGGAGGAGTGGGAGATGGAGGAAATGTCTCATTTGGACATGGGAAGGGGGAATGCTGGCCAGGGATTGGTCTAGAGGGAGGTGGGGAGGGGTCGGAATGGGTTTTGGTCATGCTGGATCAGAGAGGGAGGGGGTGGCAGCTGTGGTAATTAATTTGGGGTAAATCTTGTAAGATTTGCTTGTCTCTCTCTCCAATTCTACTAGTACAAGGGTATAATGGGAAGTGCTGGGTGGAGCTACAGTGGTGTCGACCTTGGGTGTGTCATGGTGCTAAGGATAGGCATTGAGCAAGTTTTGGTGAGAGTTGGAAGTGGTTTGAGTGGTGGCTTTGTTTATTTGGCCATTTTGATCAAAATAGAGGGTTATGAAGTAAGTCCAAAATGTTGCATTAGACAAGATGAGCAAATGGTACTGGTAGATAGATGAGGTCAAGGTAGACTCCTAGGATTTAATTGAGATTTTTATATGGGGTTTTAGCCCTTATAAATCCATTTATCCAAAATGGACAGAAGTGGTTTCTAGAAGATCATTTGATATTTTTACATCGGGCAAAGATGGTTTTTGGTTGGAGAGGGTCCCAAATGTGAATACACACTTAGGGGATTCTCCCAAGATTTATCGGGGATTAAAAGTATTTAAAACAATTATTATTCCAATTCAGCCATTTTAGAAAATGGGCAAAAAGAAATAATAAAGCTTCTCAAAAATATTTATTTATTATATGGAAATATAGGCTATTACATGTGGAAATATAGGCTATCACATGAGCCAAAATTCAGGTAAGTGTTTTGGCAAAAACCAAACTTGCCTTTATGGAAGAAGTTTTGGGGAATTTATCTATTAAAGGAAATTAATAGTTTTCGGGCCATAATAATTATGGATAAGATTTGATAAATCTTGATGATAAAGGTAGAGGGTGTATACAAGGTGTAGAAATCATTTACAACCTTGGGGAATGGAAATCCAACTAGAATTAGATGAAAGAACAAGGTATTGAGGATCTAGGGTGATGTTATTTTTATACCACCAAAAGCTGGTTAGATCTTGGAGCTCAAATCTCACGTTTGTGCAAGGGTTGGATGGTTAGGTATACCAAGTCATGTATATGAACATGGCAGCAAGATTGTGAATTAAATGCATTTGAGGGGATCTAGGAATGGTGGCAAACTTTGTTGAAAATAAGGCTGCCATACCAAAAGAGTCATGATGCCTTGTAAACCAAGTGGGTTTAAGCAGCACAGAGATTCACTTGGAACAAGTTAAGTATATTTAGGTAGAACTATATGAGTAGATCACAACCATGCAAAGAGTTGGTCCATAGAAGGTTGGATGATGGTGTGAGCTTCTACCAAACTAGGCATGATGACTAGATTTGCAGGAAATGTTATTTTCTTGTCTGCAAAACCTTCAAGGACAATTGGGTTGGAGGAGGATCTAACCAAGGACAAGTGTGGGCCTTTATAGTCCTTAGGATGGTTAACCAGATGGCTCAAGTTCATTTCCAAAAATGTACATGGTTTGAGGAAAGGAGGCATTCAAAAAGGTGATTTTGGTAGTTTTGAGGATTTTGACTAGAGTATGAGAGGGAAAGTTCTTGGATGGGTTGCAAGGTACCAAAGAATCATCAAGTGGATGCTTTTGAAGTGTTGATTGAGTAGAAGAGATCCATGCTTGGTATTGGGCTTCATGGACATGGAAACTTTTAGAATGGAAATCTTCAGAATTGATCTGGTTAAGGGTTTTTGATGATCACCTAGTATCTAGAGATTTGATCTTGCTTTTCAAACTTGCTTATGGTGTGGGAAAATTGGACACCTCTTGATCCTAGTGGTGAGCTCCTAGAATATCTCATACTACTTCCTAAGCAAACAAGTCAATCAACAGATCGAGGCAACTCATCAGACAACAGATCAAGGCAACTCATCAGACAGCAGATCAAGCGAACTCATCTTATAAACTATTCAACTACTACTAGAGTTACCATCAAGCTTACCTTAAGCTAGTTGTTGGGGTATTTTGAAGAGGTTGGGTTTTGAATAAGATGAGAATCCTTGGTACCTCTACCAAGAGTGGAATTCAAGTGCTTTTGGAAGAGGTTTTGGGAAAACTAGAGATAAGGTTAGTTGAGGGTTCTGTCTTTAAAAAATAAGGAGATTGTATTATATATTTCTCCATAGTTTTGTCAATAGAAGCTACTAAAATAGTGTTGGTTGCATAAGCATCTTGGCTCCGTTTTGAAATGCCATAACATTTGAGAATATTTAAATTGAGCCACGATAGTTTTGGATAAGTAACTTTTGTCAACTGATGGTGAGGTAAGGAGTACTATTTGATACACACTCATATGCACAAGCACAAACAACAAGCAAGCACTACACCAGTGAACAAGAAAAAGTTTTTGTTCCCCCTGATTTTTGCATTCTAGACAACTAATCAGGGTTACTGAAATTGGGATGTTACATATTACTCAATAGTAAAGCACTCAAATGGGGCATGTATCTAAAACTTTTCTTAAGAAATATTATTAATAAATTAGAGCCTTTATAAAAATGCTTAAATATTACATTTAATGTTTCTTAAAAGAATAAGTTTTGAGGAATAGATTACTTTCCAAAGAAAAAGCATTTAATGTTTTCTTACTATTTAGTAGTATTGAAGAAGAGAACAATTACCACATTTGAATAGCTATTCCACTAGCAAGTGGAGACTTATCTAACTTGGTCATTATATGGTATTATTTTTATTTGAGCAGTAGTTTCTTAACTTTATGATTGAATAGGATCGTTTGTCTCCTTATAAATTAGTGGTTATGATTTGTAAACAAGGACACAATATTATTTAACTACTTATGATTAACTTTGGATTTATAATATATTTATAAACTTGTGGTTAAACTAATGGTAAAAGATTTTAATAAGTTCAAAATAATAATCTTGAGGATTGTTATTTGATATCTCCTTTTCGGAAATGCTACACTTATTTAGGAATGATAGTTTATCAAAAAATGTAATTAATATTTGTTTGGACTATTTAGACTTCATACTATTAATATTTTTGATACTAATACTACTTTCAGACTTCTAATGGACATATTAGAGGTATTAGCAATTTTATACCTAGTTTTATGAATTGCCAACTAATAAAATAGGTTTGAATTCAATTAATTAGGGTATTAAATTTTTACTTACTACAAAAGTGGAATTTTACATTTCTAACATGTAGATATTATTTTTGGGATCATTTTGGTATATTATTTGTATTTTTGTGTTTTTTAAATAATAAGATATGATATTTATAAGTTTTATCACTTTATAAATAATAAATAGATAATAAATACGTAGTTAAGTGACACAAAAATGTACAAAATAATTTCTTCGTATATTTTGGTATATTTTTTGTATATTTTGTTTTTTAAGAATTTTGATATATTATACGTATTTTTTATGAATTTTAAATAATAGAATATATTTATTTAAGATTTATCCCTAATAGATTATTTACTAATATTTTTTATTATCTTATTTAAGTTCGAAAATAAAATATGATAATAGGTTTATATTATAGAATTTATTTTTCTGAACATTTTGAAATATTATATAGATTTTTCTGAATTATGAAATAAAAGATATCGATTTAACAAGATTTATTCATTTTCTGGATTTATTTCAATAACTAGTAAATGATTTTCTGCATCAGTGCTGATGTCAGCACTCAACTGGATACTTTTTACACCACACCTAATTCTAGCCAGTGTCACTGACATGTGGGACCACTTCCACGTCATTTCTAGAAACTTAAAACAATACATAAAACGCTAATATGACATCACCTGGGAGTGATCCTCCTAGGTCATGGATCGATCTATCGATTGGTTGCGCGCAAGCAAACGGCAGTGGGTGCGTTGGAAAGAGGAGCAGTAGGTGAGTCGAACCATGGTCGCACCACCAGAAAATCGCCACTAGAGTTGCTCCGGGGACAACCAACTACGGCGGTCGATGATGATTCATGGTGGCAGAGCAGACCAGAGCGAGAGGGAAAGATTGAAGAGGTGCCTAAGTACCGTTGGCTCACTAGGATGCTGATGGGATGATCAGCAAGGCATGGGGAAGACTGGTGACGGTGAATCGCTGGTAATGGCCACGGTGGCCAATGATACTTCTAGCTCGATTCCGCACCGCTCGTGGCGCGCCTGCTTGTGAGACTTGTCGGAGACGAACGAGGACAGTGAGGCGCACCTAGTGGTGGTCTCAATGGGGCTTGGGGCGACCGGAGATGGCGAGGACAACGATCCCCGATGAGCTAGGGTTTGTTCCTCTGTGCGGAATAGAGAGGAAAAGATCAGAGGTGAGGGAGAGTGAGAGGATGAGATGGAAGCATCGGCATGTCCTTCTTATCCCTACAGATGATGGTGGTGCGTATCACAACGCACATCTAACGATGGCTGCTGCATCGGACATCGGCGAGAACCCCCAGCGAGCTGCTTGTGACGCACGGGAAGATGACGACCGCAATTTTGCAGAAAACCCCCTAGAAAATATTATGTCACAACCCACGGTCCTCCTCTAGTCCCACATGTCAGTGAGAGAGCTGGAGATGATCGGGGCTGGTGTTGGGCTTCTGCTAGGCCACGGCTGAGTGAGCGAAATGTGGATGCTGCTGTTCACGGGTGACGCATAAAACATGGGTTATGGTGGATTGGTCCGGCTGGCAGATTCCTTCTTTCCGCTTTTCTTTTTCTATTTTTATTTAAGTTTTTCACAGTTGCATTTCAAAACACTAGAAGAAAAGTTCGCTTTTACAACAGATAATTTTTGTGGTTGAAGGCCCATTTTTCGTGGCTAAAAAGTCTTCTACGATGGATGCCCATCGTGGTACAAGCCCCATCACAAAAGAATCTACCACATTTTTTTCTGACCGTGGCGCATCGCACCATTCAGCCACGAAAACTTGTTCCGTCGTAGATCCGTTTTCCAGCCGCGTTGACTACTGACATCATGGAAAACACATTTAATGGCCAGTTACCGCCGTTAACAGCCACATAAACCATGGTAGAAGCCAGGCTCTGCCAAGGCCCAATAATAATTAAGTGGGCTAGCCCATTAGGAGAAAACAATTAGATTATGGACCGTTACTATTTCGTCTGACACTGTTTGAAATGGGCCCAAAGATGTGGCCAATAGCGGCCGATGAATGTTAGACCCATTACTGTTTCGGCCTACAAAAGCCCACATTGTTTGAATACTGTGTGGCCCGTTAACAGGCTGCGTCAAGTAGGCCTGATACTGTTAAGGCCCACGGTCAGCCCGTCACTGTCTGCACAGCTCGTTTTGGGCCACCTACAAATGACCCACTTTTGAGAAGGTCCAATACTGTTCTGGCCTTTTACCGTACCGTCCGTGAACTTCTTGGGCCTACCGGCGGCCTGCAACTATTCTGATCTGTTACTGTTCTGGCCTACAAATATGTTTGGCCTGCTACTATTCCGGTCTGCTATAATTTTCGACATGCTACTATTCTACATCATTACTATTCTAGCCATCTACTGTTTAGGTCCATTACTGTTTTGGTTCTTTACTATTATTGACTGCCACTTTTCTGGTATGTTACTAATCTGGCATGTTACTGACCTAGATTGCCTCTGTTCTGGCCTGTTACTGCTTTGGCCTATTACTACTTTGGCCTATTACTATTTTGGCTTGTTACTAATATGGCTTGTTACTGTTTGGCCTGTTACTGTTCTAGCATGTCTGGTTGTCACCTGACGGTAGGCCCGTTATGGTCGTGGACACCTACAGTTTCGGCCTTTCTGAAGCCCAGGCGAATATCATAAAAGGAGTACAATTAGCGAGCATCTTTTACTGTTCATGGTAGGCCTAATACAATAAGGGAAAATAAAAAAGATCTAAACTCTTACCTGATCAACCTGGCTGGCGCAATTATGATACCGCCTACCGCCATGCGTGGACGACATCAACTAAATTCCTACATGGCCCAACTCAAAAAATGTCTACATGGCCTATGCAAGTTATCTAGATATTACATTAGCTGCAAACTTCTTAAAAATATTACATAATATCAACGCTCGGGAAAGAAAATTCAGCATTTCAGTAGAAAATCAAGTTGATTGCATTCTCCTCAATTTGCTTTCTCAATCCATCAACTACATCTCCCTTTGAGTGTGAGAGCTACATTGGAAAACCACCTTGAGACATGGTCTTACAACCCCCTCTTTGGTGGGAATAGCAATAATTAAAGTCTGAAACTAAGTAATAACAAGTTAATACAAGAAACATGAAAAACTACTCATAGCTAAGAATGAACCAAATACAAATTATAATCGCATCATACGAGAACTTGTATAGCAGGAATGAAAATGAGGAATGAACTATATATTGTAGAGGATAGTTATGTCGTTGCTTAGGATGAACCAGAACGAGATGCGTGATATAGTAGTGTCGCACGTGAACCTGTAGAACAAGACGAACAATCATTAGACAAGTGTGCCTACAATGAAATGAGCAATCAAACAAAGGGCTTTTTAGAATTTCAGCAAATATAAACTAGGCAAGTTATATAATCAAATATATATGGAAGCGGTGGTATTTCCTGGAATGCAAAAGACGTATGGTGACTGGGAATTTACGGTGAGGTACCCAATGTCGTGCATTTTTTGTCATAGTTAAGAATCAACCAGATAGAAATTTGGCATCATAAGGGAACTTCTAGAGCAGGAATGCAAACCAGGAGTGCACTACATAGTAGAGGATAGTTATGCCATTGCTTAGGACAAACCAACACCAGATAAGGAAATAATGGCGTCGCTTGTGAACCTGTAGAAGAGGCTATGCAAACAATCATGTTCATTGTTCCATTTTGGGCTCTATGCAAGAAAAATAAAATAGTTAGTGTTGCAGATTTTGAAGAACCAGATGGCAACAATAAAATTATAATCGAATTAGTATGAAGAGTCTAAACGGGTGCTATAGGATAGCATAACGATGCCATGTAGGAAACAATAACAGGAACTTATTTTAGGACGAACCAGATAGATTCAGTAACTGTGGAGCAGGGAATCCAAACTAATATTTTCCACTGATTTTTTATTTTGCAAGAACTACACGATAGCATGCGATTACTGTTGTTCGGAGTAGCTAAGAACATGTACATGACTTCAAAATTTGTAGAGCAGCAAATGCAAACCAACATGTCTTGGGAGCTACTCCGTAGTATCTAGCACGAAGAACAGGCCTGCGCTTTGACTTGGTGTACAAGACGATTAGAAAAATGCAGTTCACTGCGATAGGATTGAACCTGCTGTACTGCTGACAAAACAAAAAAAGACTTGGTGATTTGGTTACCATGGTCAGATAGGCTTATAAGCATCATCTGTACCGGCGTGGGTGACATCCTTGTCACCGAGGGTGCTTCGGTTGCGCCGGCTGTTGCGTCGGGGAGGCAGATCTTGGGTGCTTGATGCTGGCTTGAGTGAAGTGTACAAGGTTGAATCAGTGCACTACATGGCGGTTCAGGTAAGGTACGGGTGGGGAGGATTTCAGCGGTGTTGATGCAGATCTTGGGCAGTCGTTGACGGATTTGCCACCGTGGAGGGGAAAGTGGGAAAAGAAAATCAGGTGCGGTTGATGATGATAGACTCGGTGACCAAGGTCGGGTGCGGTGGTCGTCCATGAAGCGGCAATGATGCTTTGGATGAGACCACAGCTGATGCAACTCCGGTATACTGTTGGCTGATGCATGGTGTCGAGTTCCGGCGGGCAAAGCCAGCCAGAGAAGTGCTGCGGGAGGTTCTGGGCGCGAGAAATTTTGCAATGTTTGAAATGGAGGAGCACGAGGGAGTGTGGACCACGTGATTTTGGTATCGTTTGAAATGGAGGGGCGCCAGAAATTTCACAGTGTTTGAAATGGAGAGGTGCACGGGAGTGGGGACCACGTGATTTTGGTATCCTTTGAAACAGAGGGGCGCCAGAAAATTCGCAAAGTTTGAAATGGAGGGGCGCAAGGGAGTGGGGACCACATGATTTTGGTATCATTTGAAATGGAGGGGCACCAGAAATTTCGCAGTCTTTGAAATGGAGGGGCACGAGGGAGTGCGGAAAAAGCGATTTTGGTATCTTTTGGAATGGAGGGGCACGAGATATTTTGCAGTGTTTGAAATGGAGGGGCTCGAGGGAGTGGGGGCCATGTGATTTTGGTATTGTTTGAAACGGAGGGGCGCCAGAAATTTCGCAGTGTTTGAAATGGAGGGGTGTGAGGGAGTGGGGACCAAGTGATTTTCGTATCGTTTGAAACAGAGGGGCGCCAGAAATTTCACTGTGTTTGAAATGGAGGGGCGCAAGGGAGTGGGGGCCATGTGATTTTGGTATCTTTAGAAACGGAGGAGCGCCAGAAATTTCGCAGTGTTTGAAATGGAGGGGCGCGAGGGAGTGGGGACCACATGATTTTGGCCGTCTAGCAATCTTGTCCGTCCATCCCAAATCAATGGGGCATAGGGGATACCTTTCCTTCGAAGGCTCTAGCGCGGACGCCTATGCAAGCAATCGCTGGATGTCCCAGAGTAGACTATAGGGGTTGATGTGTAGGTTACTATAGTAGGAGACCATTAATCGGGGTAGCTGGCGCGAGGTCATTTTGGCGCACCACGAGTTCAAACTTTTACTTAAGGTGTTCAGGAGTGAATGCATGTAGCTCCAAAAATGGTACTTAGAGCAAGTCTAGCAGTTCTCCTAAAATTTCTCCCCTATATCTCAAAATCTTCGACTCCCTAAAAACATCCTCCCCTAAAAATTTCCCAACTCCAGCAATTCCCCCAAAAGATCTCTCCTATTCTATATTTTAAGATTTTTTTGTAACTACAATTTGAAAACAAATGGCTACCGTGCTCGGGAAGGAGCTTTCCCATGATCGGGAGATGGATAGGGGAGCCCTCCAATTCCCCTATAGATGAGGGATGATGAGGATATATACATGCATTATGATGATTCTGACTGCCTGAACTGGAAGGAAATATTGAGTCAAATCAATAATGACTATCAGGTGAATTTATTCCTAATTGAACCTGATGTTTTATTTAATGAGAACTTTATACAACCTAAGTCTATGCATCTTTGTATGATCAGGTTTATTGATAAGACAAGCATTGCGTGAGGAGGAGGAGAGTTGCAGCAAGAAAGACAAGCGCTGATTTCCAATATCAACAAGTGCGCGAGGGAAGAGCGGGAGGCATGCGCACTAGGAGGCAATGAGGAAATCACGTATGAGCAAGAGAGAGAGATGGCGCACCAAGAATTACATGCTTGAGGTGTTCCACGACGTTTGGACTGCGTGCCAATAAGGCCGAACCCATATATGGGTCTGTATGTATCAGTTTGAGTCGAACCGAGTTAGTTTGGGCCAAGTTATGGCTGTTTTTAGCCCCGCTTAGAGGGGAGGACGCCCTAGCCCTCATATAAACCTCCGTAGTTGTCACAAGTTAGGTTTAAGACCATGTTAAAATATTTTGGAGTTGTTTCTTTCATAGAACCTCTGGAATTACCCTGTGTTCGAATCTGCCAACTATAATTGAGTGTGATCTGTTGTTCCATTGGGAATTAGTAGATTGCATACTACCGTTCGTGGTCACGGCTGCGTGCGCAAGAGTGTGGTGTTGTGAATATCCTACAAGGTTCGAGATCTGTTGCGCTGGCATCAGGGATCAAGCGGGAGAGATCATAGCTACGCACTAGTTATCTATCATCCACCATCACCATCGACAACAGCTTGCTGAGAAGATCGGGCCACCCCATATCAAGGGAGATGGGGGAAGACTAGGGGAGTCGAAAGAATCGGGGAATCGACCGGAGAACTACTGGAAGCTCTCTTATTTCTTTTTTCCCCCTAAAATTGCTATAGGGGAGATGGTAAGGCAACTGCTGGACTTGCTCTTACGTGATTACATGTATGATATTATTAGGAAACTGAGTTACATGCATCTTGTAGTAATGAGTGGATTCTATTGGGTTGACCATTGTATTACTCGTATTCTCTCTCCGTATGTACGCTGATCATAGTCTAGTTACTAAGTTGTATGGATGTGAGCACAATTGATTAAGTGACAAACCTTTTTTTGTGCAGTCGAGGCCCCCGTCCGCTGATGAACCTCGCTAATCACGCAACTCACACATAAGTGTATTTTTACGTAGTAGTAGTAGTAGGAACATCATCCAGGGAGACAGAGTTCAACCTCTAGCAATCTTGTCCGTCCAATCCGAAATCAACGGGTCAAAGCGGATACCTTCCCTATGAAGGCTCTGGCGGGAATGGCTATGCAAGGAATCATTGGGTGTCCGTGGGTAGACTATAGGGGTACTTGTGCTTGTGACCCAAAGTACTCCAGACAATAACTGGGTGCCCCTGACGCTGACGGTGCATTTTCTTTTCTAGACATTGGATCCGGATCCCTACACATCCGATATAGTAGAAAGTATGACCAAATTTAAAGATCACTCATTGACGATTTAATTATATTGATTTATCAGACATAATCTCCCTCCATCCTAATTTTTCTGAAAATGCCCTCCAACCTAATTAAAAATGATGTCACATATTTCACTAAATTTGAATGTATATGTACACTAAACAGTGACTACTATATGGCAAGTATATCGTTACAAAATCTCCACAGAGCGCATTCGAACGCTAAAGAGTGCAATATAATTATGCGAAGATGGATGAGAAAAAATGATCCATGCACCCGAAAGAAAGAAAAAGGAGGGTCACGTAGGCAAGTCCTCCCCCTTCTTAGTTCCTACTCCAAGTTTCAGCGATTGCAACACTATGGCCGCCCTACGGAGGCAGCGCCTCAATGACCTCCGCAATGGTCGCAACCTTGACGACCAACATGATATGGCTTCTCTCTTCCTACTTAGCGGGGCATGACCTAGACGATCTCCGCAATGGTAGCTGCTGGCTACAGAGCACCGTGACTTCTTTCTTCAAATTTTCGCACTTAGTGCGAAGCATCGAGGAGTCATTCTCTTAAGATCGTGCGAGATTCATTTGAAAAGCCAAATCGGCTCGGAGGCGATCACACTCTAGGTTGAGCTCGAAGTTTTTCTGAAGAATGTTGATGTTATGGCTATAGATTTCATCTACTTTGGCCGAGATTCTCGCCCTGACTTCCTGCATGGAAAATGCCTCATCAGTAAGAGAGCATGGAGTGCATGCAGAGAAGAACATAACATGTCAATACCTATATAGTGACTACAGTACCTATCTTCTTCGACCGTGAGCGGGCATGAGGGCATCGTACGCGTTAGAGATATCCGTCGTTCTATCGATCCGTGGGGTGGAAAATTCGACGCTCGAGCCGCCTGCCCTAGAAAATGTACAGAGATAGTTCAATAGTAGGAGCAGAGAACCCAGGAATCAACGGAAGTACAAACCTACCCGGACTCTTGGTCCCCATGATAGCTGCTCTTCGGATACATGCATGAATACGAGCCCTCGCCCCATGGTTGGTCTCCTTTCTCGGTCTGAGCTTGTAGGTCACCCTGCCGGCGGGATTTCTCCACGGCTCTAACCACTGCCATCTTGCTATTCTTCCGATGAGACATGATATTTTGTGATGTCGCTAGATGAAGAAGTAGAGAAGAAAGGGAGGAGCAGTGGAAGAAAATGGTTTTTGTGGTGGCGGAGCAAGGTAGTACTAGTAGGAGGAGATGACAGTGAATAGTAGAAGCAAAATGTAAAGTACTGGGTCTCGCTTGTTCAATAAAAAAGTACTGGGTCTCATCGCCGGCCTTCGAGAAATCTCGTTGGTCCATCAAGAAATCGAGCTACTAGCTGCAAATATTTACGACCAACCCGGAGTTTATGGAGAAATTTGGCTAGATACATAGTGGTGCAATTAGCTGGCTTATGCTGTACTAAGTGGGTCCCATCTTTAGGAATGGTTTTTGCCCGCAAGTCTAGTAAATTTCTAGTAGATTCGGAAAAAAGTATAGTACCTACATCTCTTAGCCACGTTAGGAACGGATCACATTGTGCTTACTCGTAGTAGTAGTCCCTCCGATCCATTTTACTCATCGCTGAATTAGACGTATCTAGGAATGAATCGGAGCAGTAATAGTAGTAGTCACAATGAATATACTTAGGGCTTGACGCATAAGCATCACAAACGGTCGCCAAAATATCGAACGACAAACTTAAAGATAACTTAGGGCTTCTTTGGATAATAGGATTTAAAAACACAGGAATTTGACTCTGCCACAGGTACAAAACAATGGATTACAAAACAGAGGAAATAGCTTTCTTTGGATCACAGAATTTCAAAACACAAGATAACAGGGTCGGAGGTACAAAACAGAGGAAATCTGCTGGCTTAAAGTCATTTCAATGAAACATAGTAAATGCGGAGGAAAATTGCCTCAATCCTACACGAATGAGTGTAAAAAAGTGGGTGTTGAAATTCCTATGGGATTGGGGTGTAGAAATGCAATCTATATGAATTTTGGAGGTATGATTCCTTTCATCCAAACGGCTTCCTTATGAAAAAAATCCTATGGGTCAAATTCCTCCAAAATTCCTTTGAAATCCTTTGATCCAAATTGGCACTTAAACAAGAGGTGCATGTTCACGAAAAACGAACACCTTCCGGCAGGAGGTGATGCGGTCATAGATTTTCATCTTTAACCCGTCTGCGGTGACCTTGAACATAACACAGTCACCCTCCTTCAACTCATGGAAAGCAGCAAAGGTGGCCCACTCTTTGTCCAGGACGATCTGGTCTTTGTTGCGGGTGGCATGGACGACCCACTCGCATTCCTCGCATGCTTGGACCACCACTAGTTGTGGGTAAGGGCGTCCCTTCACATAAGGCGTGAAGTAAGTTAGGATGATAAGCATATACAAGTCATGCTGGACAAATTGGATCTAGAAGTGCCTGATGGCTCAATGCATGGCGCCCAGAAAAGTGTTGGTGCGTGGTTGATGTAGAGCTCGTTGGGAACCCCAAGAGCAAGGTATGATGAGCATAGCAGAACTTTGTCCCCAACTTGCGATGAGGTTGTCAATCTCACCGTGTTTTGCGGAAAACAAAGGATTAAACGTATCCAATGGAAAGAAGTAAAAGTTTGCAGAAAGTAAACACAAAGCAGTAAAATATTGTAGATTGTATGTAAAAGACAAGGACCGGGATCCATAGTTCACTAGAGGTGGCTCTCCTTAAGATATATAACATGCTGGGTGAACAAATTACAGCGGAGCTATTGACAAACATCGAGAAAGCAATACATGCATATACTAATCATCTTGACTCCTTTGGGACTTGATTGGGCATTACAACATAATACATAGACCGCCATCCAACTGCATCTATGACTAATAATCCACCTTCATGTTATCATCCGACCCCCTCTAGTATTAAGTTGCAAGCAACAGATTATTGCTTTACGAACTACGTGTAAAGTAAACAATACGATTGTTCTATGAACAAAGGATTGTTGTTTTATCCCTAGTAGCAACAACACATCTAGTACCTTAGAGATTTCTGTCACTTCCCTAGATTACTAGAGGCATGAACCCACTATCGAGCATAAATACTAACTCTTGGAGTTGCTAGCATCTACTTAGCCAAGATAGCTACTAACAACGGAAAGCATGCAAGATCACAAATAACAAAGACATGATAGAATCAATAATCAATCTGAAATAACATCTCAATATCCATCGGATCCCTGCTAACACAACATGCAGAATTACAAATAGATGATCTTGATCATGAACGGAGCTCACAAGATCTAAACATGAAAGCACAAAGGACGAGAACCAGCCATCTAGCTACTACATGGATCCGTAGTCCAAGGATGAACTAGTCACGCATCACAACGGAGGCTTGCATGGTGATGAAGAAGGCCTCCAGGGTGAATTCCCATCTCCGGTAGGGTGCCGGGAAGAGCTACAGATCCCTCCTGATATAGGGATGGAGATGACGGCGGCTACAGACTCTTTCGTGGATTTTTGATCGGGCCCTTAGGGTTTTCGTCCCGAGGGTAATATATAGGCGGAAGGATAGGCCGAGGGGGTGCCGGGAGCAGGTGGTGTGGCCACCCCCTGGCGTGGGCTAGGCTTGGCCGCGCGTCCAAGTGGTGTGGTGGCCCCCTGGCCCCTCTCCGTCTCGTATTCTGGCACTTGATGACTTATGGAAAAATAGGCACTTTGGCTTTTGTCCCGTCCAATTCTGAGAATATTCATTTTCTGACTTTCCTGGAACCAAAAACATCAGAAAACAGGCACCTGGCACTGTGGCTCTTGTTAATAGGTTAGTCCAAGAAATCATATGAAAAGTACTCCAAAGTTGGAATAAAACACAAGAAAATGGATAAAACCAAGCATGGAACACAAAAATTATAGATACATTTGCAATGTATCAGCGCCTAGGACGATGCATCGTGGCATGGTGTCCAACCGACCTAGGGTGTCTTCTCGGTTTGGCAGGACTAGTGACCGACCTGGCAGCACATGGCCTTGCCAAGGCCTCCACTCTCCTACTCGGTAGCTTCAACTCCCTTGGTATGATGGGGAGACCATCTTCATAGCCACTGGAGCTGGACCAGTCTGGTCAAGAATGTAGTATAAGTTCGGCATTACAACTGGGCCATCCTACATGAAAATTACCATTGCTTCAGTCCTTTGGAATTACCAAAACACCACAATGTATTGTATAAATTGACTAAAGATCACAATGAGTCATTGCACCATCAAAATGACCTAAACAACACAAGGTATCAGGTAAATTAAATTGCCTACACAGCACAATGCATCATCAAAATGACCTAACCTGATGGGTCCTCAAAATTATCTAAACAGCTACTAGAAGGCATAACATTTAATTATATTGATTAAACAACACAATGCATTATCTGGATAGACAAAACAACATATATGCAGTGCATCATCAAAAATACCAAAACAGCAAAAGGTATCACGTAATTATATTTAATAAACAGTGCCTACACAATCAAAATTACCTAAACTTATGGGTCATTGAAATAATCTGAACATCTAGAAGGCATATAATTTAATCCTAAACAGGAAAACGCATATCAAAATGGACGAAACAACATAGTGAGGAGATATGACACAATGCATCATAAAAATACCAAAACAGCACCACACCTCATGAAAAATTCCTAAAAAGCACAATGCATCATCTAAGTACCAAAACAGAACCATGCATCATCGTCATCAAGAATACTGCATATCTAAGCAGAACAGCACAAAAGACAAATATAGATACGTTCGAATCTAGGAAAAGTCATGTCAATTATTTCTGGATGGAGGGAGTATAAAGAACAGCACAAAAGACAATTATCAAGAAGACATACAACTAAGCAGTTCAACAAAGGACCTCCAGTACATGTTGCAAAAATCTGACTAGATGCACGTCGGATTTGGGTTAAAGCCCCAATCCTCCAGAACTAACCTTGTTGCACTTGGGGGCACGAACTGGCACATGGGTCAATGGGGTGAGAAGATGAACTAGGCACCACTGACGAAGAACCAGCCACATACACTAAGGAAGCACAGACAATCGCTGATGAAGGGGGGCCACCGATAGGGGTTTCACCATCTACACTCTGAAATTCGGCACATTGGGAATGAGAGTCCAACCTACAGACAAAACGGACACAACCGCCACCGCACGAGCATTCGGTCCCAACGCACGTGGCATCGGAGGCTTGGACGACCGCTCGGCGGGCGATCAGGGTTTTGACGCGACCAGCCGAAACCCTGAGGGGGACGGATGCCTCACCTTGGGAACAACCTACACACACGCGAAAGGCAAAGGACGCTTCAGAGAGGGTGTTGAGGTCGTCAGAGTCGAACAACCACCTGCAGCTCCGAAGTAGAGCTTGATAAGGACCCCAGCTCAACCACAAACAAAGGTTTTGGCATTAGTTTCATTGAGGCAACGGTTGGGTTAACGACTAAGAGTTATGACGTCAGTGCTAGAATGTCATAGCGAGAGAGGAAATGGTGGGGAAGGAGTTAGAGAATGGGAGTGGGTAACCCTCTATCCGCTTTAGTAGTACCATACTACAAAAAAAACTACATTTCACATATCATCACTTTTTTACGAACTAGTTCATTTCTTTGAACCGACTAAAATAGTGGGTACCCTTTGGGTTTCAAACTTCCAACTGGTACCTGTTTTGCTAGTACTAAGTACAGTACAATACTTTGTATTACCCTCCATCCCAAAATATAAGACGCCTAAGGATTAGTCAAAGGTAAACATTTTTTAAATTTGACCATGATTATACACACAAAAAATATAATACTAAATCAATATCAATAGATTCACCATAAAGTATATTTTCTTAATATGTCCATTCAATATTTTAGATGTAGATATTTTTTTCTAAATATTTGGTCAAAGTTAATAAGGTTTGACTTTTGACCAATCCTTAGACGCTTTATATTTTGGGACGAAGGGAGTAGTATAAAACATTTTTTTAGATAGAGGAAATTGCACGATCCACCATCTTTTCATCGCACTTTTGCACAAAGCACTTGGTGGACATCATTTTTGCACATTTTAACAGTTTTTGGCCTAATATGCACAAATTTGGCATGTTAGTCCTGTGATGATCGATTTAACCTCATTGGTAGCAAGACTGACATGTGGTCCCCAAATGCCATTGCTCCCATTCACACATAAAGATTTGAATGATGCTAAAAACTAGATACTGACGATATTTATCATCCACGATACTTTTTGGATGCATGTAGCTGGTATGTAAGAGACTTATTTCATATGAAACGTCAATGTTTATACAAAGGTACCAACATAACAGCCTATCGCACATTCAATTTGTGAAGGCTTTATTTGTTGTAATAAACTTGTTTTTGAACATAAGTAGTTTGTATATAAGATTTGACGTTTCATTCATATATCCAAATGTCCATCGAAGAGTTTCTTTTAAAGTGTTGGATGAACGATATATGTCTATTTATTACAACTGACACAAAAAACACCCTGATTTATCATAAACTTTAAGCATATTATTATTTTCCCGAGATTTATTTTCCTTAGAGAAAGCACGGTGATTACGCCTCGGACTGCCATAACCTCAATTTCTAGACAAAGTTTATACATGTTTCACTTACGATTACGAACTTTTTTGAGTTCTCAAGGTTTCCTAGCAAACTTCACAATATTAAACTAATTTAAGTTGATTTATCAATGTTAGATAAAATTTGAACTATGAGTAAGTAGTAGATTGCTCTTAAAGTTATACAAATATCTTTTGAAGGTACCCACACCCAGACTATCAATATATCGGAAACCAATGAATTTGTTGAATTCAACTTCTTGTTAAGCATTTGCATGCACAAAATTTGTCTTTTATTTGAAAACAATAAAAAACATTGCACGGTGACCTCTGACTTGTCCTACTTGCTATGAAAAATGATTATTATCAACATAGTTTGCATATAAAAAACAATGTAATTGAAAATTTGGTCTGCCATGTATGAGCATATCCTTAGGCTTCAGGCCAAAATACAAGCTAAATGGCCTTATATATGAACAACATACTTTATGGTCATGTTCCCATATTTGGTAGATGAGTACATCTTGGCATGGTGAACAATAATGCTACTAGTACTAGGAGTTTCCAAAATTTACAAATAAAAAATCATTTTAAAATTTGAACTACAAGTAAACATGATAGAATAATCTTAAAGAGTTACAAACATCCTTTAAGTCTTTATGGTACCGAGGTGTTCAATACTTCAAAAACTAACGAGAGTTATGTAGGATTAAAATTCTTTAGATGAATATGCATGTTGACAATTTTGATCCTCACTAGCTATGAACAAAAATAATAAAAACCCTAAAAATGAAGCCTTCTTCATGGCGTCCTCTTGCGTGTACTACTATTTGCACTGAAAAATAATTAATAACCGTGAGTCATCATAAATTACCAGAAAATAGTTACACAATAAATGGCCCATGGTATATGAACACTCTTGGGTTTCAAGCCGAACGACAAAGGTAACAACCATATGCACATCATATTGTATTGTAATTTTACCATATTTGGTAGTTGTGTGCATCGTGGCCAGGTAAAAATGGTGGGAATCACAGTTTCCAACTTATAGGAACAATAAAACTGAAAGCTACAAGATTTTTTCTATAAGCAAGTACGAAGAAAAATGGCTCAGAGTACCACAACCACAACCCTAGTTTTCAGACAAAACGTGGACCTTGATACACTTACGATTGATTACCAAGTTTTATGAGTTCACAAGATTCCTACCCAACTGTTTTCCTTGCTTAATTTTAGGGTGCTTCATGCTAAATGTATGGATATCGATGTAATTTTACCTTTTTCGATCCTCGCTGTAAAATGTACTTCCACCGTTCGTGTAAAATTCGGACCTAGAAGAATTTAATTGTATTTAAGATTATTAGTTGTCAATGAGTATGAACATTCTTTGAGTTTCAAGATGAACGACCAAGGTCATGGCCATATCAACATCACACTTTATGCTGATGATCATCCCATATCCAAGAATTTACATGCCACCAAATTTGGCCATATATTTTGAAAACAAATGAATAGGATGTAGCGGTATGAAGAGTATGGATCGATCAGGTGCTCTCTCGAGAATGAGCCAAACCCGAGTGTTTTATTTCTTTTCCTAATTTTGGGGCACTTCATTCTAAATGTAAGGATCTCGATGTAATTTCCCCCATTTTAAGGTCCTTGATGTAAATTATACTCCCACCATCCGTGTAAAATTCGAACATAAAAGCAAGTGGTAAAATTTTAAACATATTTAAGATTATTAGTTATCGATGAGTATGAACATTCTTGGGTTTCAAGACGAACGACCAGAGTCATGGCCATATCTACATCATACTTTATGTTGATGATTCGTGATCCCATATCCAAGTATTTGCATGCTGCCATATTTGGCCATATTTTGAAAACAAACGATGAGGAAGTAGTATGAAGATTATGGCTCGATCAGCTTCTCTAATGAGAAGGAGCAAAACATTACTATTTCCTTGATTAATTTTAGGGTGCTTCGTGCTAAATGTATGGACCTCGTTGTAATTTTACCTTTTTTAAACGTATTTAAGATTACTTGTCGATGAGTATGAACATTCTTGGATTTCAAGATGAATGACCAAGTTCAATATCTACATCATACTTTATGATGATGATGATCACATATCCTAGAATTTTCATATCTCCAAATTTGGCCATATTTTGAAAACAAACAAAGAGGAAGTAGTATGAAGAGTATGGCTCGATTAGCTTCTCTCTCGAGAAGGAGCCAAACATGACTATTTTCTCTGCTTAATTTTAGGGTGCTTTGTTCTAAAAGTATGGACCTCGATGTAATTTTACCCCTTTTTAGGTCCTTGCTGTAAATTGTACTCCCACTGTCCATGTAAATTTGAAGATAAAAGCAAGTGGTAAAATTTAAACATATTCAGGCTTAGTTGTGAATGAGTATGAACAATCTTGGATTCGAAGCCATGGTCATGGCTATATTGATCTACATCATACTTTAGATCAATGTTTCATGATCCCATATCCAAGAATTTGCATGCCACCAAATTGGGCCATATTTTGAAAACAAACGAAGAAGAAGTAGTATGAAGATTATGGCTCGACCAGTTGCTCTCTCGAGAAGGAGCCGAAGCCGACTATTTTCCCTGCTTAATTTTAGGGTGCTTTGTGCTAAATGTATGGACTTCGGTGTAATTTTACCTTTTTTAAACGTATTTAAGATTATTAGGTGTTGATAAGTATGAACATTCTTGGATTTCAAGACGAACGACCAAGGTCATGGCCATATCTACATCATAATTTATGCTGATAATGATCACATATCCAAGAATTTTCATGCCGCCAAATTTTACCATATTTTGAAAACAAACAAAGAGGAAGTAGTATGAAGAGTATGGCTCGATTAGCTTCTCTCTCAAGAAGGAGCCAAACATGATTGTTTTCCCTAGTTAATTTTAGGGTGCTTCACACTAAAATTATGGACGTCGATGTAATTTTACCCCTTTGTAGGTCCTTGCTATAAAATGTACTCCCACCGTCCGTGTAAAATTCGAAGATAAAAGCAAGTGGTAATTCAAATGTATTTAAGCTTAGTTGTGAATGAGTATGAACAATCTTGGATTTCAAGCCGAATGACCAAGTACATGGCCATATATACATCATACTTTCTATCGATGATTCATGATACCATATCCAAGATTTGCATGCCGCCAAATTGGGACATATTTGGAAAACAAACGAAGAGGGAGTAGTTTGAAGAGTATGGCTCGATCAGCTTTTCTCTCGAGAAGGAGCAAAACATGACTTTTCCCTGCTTAATTTTAGGATGCTTTGTGCTAAATGTATGGACCTCAATATAATTTTACCTTTTTTAGGTCCTTGATGTAAAATGTACCTCCACCGTACATGTAAAATTCGTACCTAAAAGCAAGTGATAAAATTTAAACGTATTTAAGCTTATTAGTTGCCAAGCAATATGAACATTCTTGCATTTGAAGCCAAACGACCAGGGTCATGGACATATCTACATCATACTTTATGCTGATGATTCATGATCCCATATCGAAGAATTTGCATGCCGCCAAATTTGGCCATATATTTCGAAAACAAACAAAGAGAAAGTAGTATGAAGAGTATGGCTCAATCAGTTGCTCTCTCGAGAAGGAGTCGCACCCAACTATTTACATTGCTTAATTTTAGGGGACTTTGTGCTAAATGTAAGGACCTTTATATATATTTTTTCATTTTTAGGTCCTTGATGTAAATTGTACTCCCACCGTCCAAGATGGTCCCATATTTTGGCGTAAAATGGGTGTGAATCATGGCATGGTAACAATGTTGCTACTCGGAGTTTCTAACCATGAAGAAAGGAAAAAAACAATTTTCCAAGTGAGAGGAGTGTATTTTCTATAAAGAAAGTAGGAAGAATATGAATTTATGTAGAAAAGAAAGACAGAAAAAGAAGAGAAACATTGGGCATAGAGGAAGCACCTCGAGAGAGCAACGAAGAGGAGGAGTTAAAGGCGGTGCGATATGAGAGCAAAGTTGTGATGGCTTCCTGACACGAGGTACAGGGTACAGTCACCTAGTAGTACTAGTAGTACAGAACTAGTACTAGTGAATTTTAGGACCTTTACTAAATACTGTATGCACACAAAACAAATTTTGTTTTCTATCTGCTTCACTACCTAACCATCCCCACACCCCCGCTAGGTGATCTCTCCCTCGTCCAAAACGTGGCGCTGCGCACGTGTGTCGACCTGCCTTGCCATTGGCTCCGTGTCAGTATCAGGCGTGCTGCGTAGAAGACTAGAAGGAACCATTTAGGGGCTTGGCGACAAAAGGGATATAACTCATACTATTATTAGAGTCGGAGTTCAAACTTTCATAGTTTCTAAATTTTCACTTCCTTCCCAAACATCCGGAGGGAAGGTTATTCAAATGATTCAAAAGATAGATGTGCACAAGAGATTGTTTATAGTGTCTGCAGTATGTCCCATCGCATTCGATGCACTTCATTATGATTTGACCAGCTTTACCACTACTCCGTAGTACTCCATTGTCATTCCATCTCACACCCTGTGAAGAGGAAGCCACCAAGCACACCCGCAGTACGCTGGATCGAAAGTACATTAGGAGTAGTACGAAGGGTATGGCTCGGCCGCTCGCTCGAGAAAGACCCGCACCTGACTGTTTTTCATTGGTTCATTTTAGCGCCCTTTATGCTAAATGTATGGACCTCTATGCAATTTTCTATTTTTTGTTGTCTTCGATGTAAACTATACTCCCACCAACCTTCTCAAATTTTAACTAAACATAAGCGCGATAGGTTTCAATTAAAATTTTCCAAAAATCTTGTGAAGCTGAGCAGGAATTCGATACATTGAAAAACCACCGAAGGTTCTGAAAAATCATGTTCTTGATATGCATCCGCATACCGAAAAAATTAACACTGTTTTCATAACATTTCAAAAAAAGAATAAGAAGTATAATATTTTTTTTGGCATCATGTTATGTGTATCCGGAAACACGTGTTATAAAAGTATAGTACAAACATTATTAATTATTCTTTGGTTTTGATAATACTTTATGTTAATGAAATTAGGTCAAACTTGAACTACAAGTAAGAAATTGTAGGTTGCTTTGAAAGTTTTATGAAAAAGCGTTTAGAGGTACCCATCGAGCGGTTAATTAATATATCAGAAACCACATAGAGTTTTCAAAAGTGGTTCGACTTGTAGCTAAGATTTTGCATCATAAATTTTTTGAACACCTTTTAAAAATAATCACATGAAACAGGGAGAGAGGGGAAATGATTTTTCTATTCTCTATGGGCAACCCACATGCCTGAGGTGCACCTTATTAGGGTTAAAGATATAAACTCTATTTTCTCCACAATGTATATGGTGAACATTAGCAGATGCCACATACTAGGCCTTATGGTGTGCTTTTGTACACACTGCTGATGCACAAATAGTACTCTCTCGATCCAAATTAATGTTCTCACATTTGTCTAGATTCAGATGTATCTAATCATGTTTTAGTGCTAGATACATCCGAATCAAGACAAATCTGAGAACATTAATTTTGATCGGAGGGAGTAGTATATTAGTACTAGTACACTAGTATAGTAGTACTCATTTCTTTGCTTAGACATATGCTCACCTCTGTCCACGCGTTGTATAGGCTGAGAGAATAAAACGTAGGCAGGGTAAAAGAGGGCAGCAGCGAAGAGGAGTTGAAGGCGGTTCGATGTCAGAGGAAAGTTATGATGGGTTCCTAACACTAGGTACTCATGCGACCACTCTACTAGTAGTAAATTTCAGGACCTATGCACGCAAAACAAATTGAGTGTTTTCTCTCTCCTTCACTGCCTCTCATCATCCATCCTCCCTCTCTCCTACCCTTTCCCCTCGCGCACCAGCCCGACTGATCTCTCCCTGCGCACGTCTCCCTTGGTATGGCAGCTCTGCGTCTCTTGCTTGTTTAGAGGCCGTGTTGGTGTGGAGTAGGGACGAGGAGTACATAGGAAGGAAACCACTATGGTCCTTGGCGGCAAAAAAAATCAGACTTTTCTAGTTTTCGAAATTTTCACTTGCTTCCAAAACATCAGGAGGGAAGGCTATTCAAAAGATCGGCCATTTGCAGTACTTATAATCTTATCTTTATATTTTCTTACCTCTTACAATACCATACCATACCACTATATAGTGTACAGATAGCATCGAACATCGATCGTTGGATCAAGACGGGCAAATCCAAACGGTGTCATCGGTGTGACTTTCTAGCTATATCAGGAAAGAACATTCAGTTATTCTCAATTTTTCGAGTGGATGACGAGTGAGGTTGTTCTTTTCCGTTTAGGAATGTCTGAAGAATATTGGATATGAATGCCAGAAGCCAAGTTTACCAACATGTTGTACGAACGATTCCCATGTTTTATTTATGAGTGTTCAAATTTCCTAGCTAACTCTACCTATTTGACCGTATGACTTTATGTCAACTTATTGAAATTAGGTCAAATTTGAAACTACAAGTAAATTGTAGGTTGTTTTGAAAGTTTTAAAAAAACTTTTGGAGGTACCCATTGAGGGGTAACAATTAATATATCATAAAACACCGAGAGTTTTGATGATAGGTTCAACTTCTTGGTTAGATTTTGCATCTTGACAATTTAACGAAATTAGGTCAAACTTGAGCTACAAGTAAGCGTGATAGATTGCTCTTGAATTAAATGTATTTTTGGAGGTAGATGGGTGGATCTTCTTGTAGTAAACATTGTCGTCAGTGTGTGTTTCCAACTATCAGGAAATAAAATTCTCAGTTTTCTGAGTGATGACGAGATGGTTCTTTTCTGTAAAGAAAGCTCGAAGAATATGTTTCTCAATGACATAAGCCAAGCTTCTAGACATATTAAGTGGACCAACGTGTTTAACTTATGATTCCCATATGTTTTTTGAGTTTTCAAACTCCCTAGCTAATTAACTCTGCCCACTTGAATGACTACATGCCGATTTATCGAAATTAGGTAAAACTTGAACTAGAACTAAATTATAGGTTTCTTTCAAAGTTTTACGAAAAAGCTTTTGGAGGTACTGTACCGATCTGGGAGGGGGTCAAAATCAATATATGAGAAACAACCGATAGTTTTGACAACAAGTTTGACTTCTTGCTAAGATTTTGCATTGCATGACACTATTTAACGAAATTAGGTCAAACTTGAGCTACAAGTAAGCACGATAGTTTGTTGTTGAAATATATGACTTTTTAGAGAGGTAGATGGGTGCATTTTCTTGTAGTAAACAATGTCGTCGATTTGATTTTCCAACTATATCAGGAAAGAACATTCAATTATTCTTAATTTTTCGAGTGCTGAAGAGCGAGGTTGTTCTTTTCCGTAAAGAATTGTCCAAAGAATATTGGATCTGAATGCCAGAAGCCAAGTTTACCAACATGTTGTACCAACGATTCCTCTATTTTATTTATGAGTTTTCAAACTTTCTATCTAATTCTACCCATTTGACCGAATGACTTTATGTCGATTTATCGAAATTAGGTCAAATTTGAAACTACAAGTAAATTGTAGGTTGCTTTGAAAGTTTTATGAAAAATCTTTTGGAGGTACCTATCGATGGGTCATACTTAATATATCATAAAACACAGAGAGTTTTGACGATAGGTTCAACTTCTTGCTAAGATTTTGCATCTTGACAGTTTAACGAAATTAGGTCAAACTTGAGCTACAAGTAAGCGCTATAGATTGCTCTATAATTAAATCTATTTTCAGAGGTAGATCGGTGCATCTTGTTGTTGTAAACAATACCATCAGTGTGAGTTTCAAACTATTAAGAAAGAACATTCAATTCTACATTTTCCGAGTGAAGACGAGCGAGGTTTGTTGTTCTTTAATTTTCTATAAAGAGAAGTCCAAAGAATATTGGAGGTGCATACCACAAGCCAAGTTGACAAACAAATATAGTGGACTGACAACATGTTGTACTTGCGATTCCCATGTTTTATGAGTTTTCAAGCTTCCTAGCTAAGCCAGCCCATTTGAATGAGTTTATGTCGATATCTCGGAATTAGGTCAAATTTGAAACTACAAGTAAATTGTAGCTTTGGCTTTGATATATTTACAAAAAACCTTTTCGAGGTACCCATCGAGGAGTCAAAATTAATATATCAGAAACCAGTGAGAGTTTTGACGATAGGTTTAACTTCTTGCTAAGACTTTGCATCTTGACAATTTAACGAAATTAGGTCAAACTTGAGGTAGCTACAAGTAAATGCCATAGATTGCTCTTAAATTAAATGTCTTTTCATAGGTAGATCGTCGGTGCATCTTCTTGCAGTAAACAGTGTCATCAGTGTGAGTTTCCAACTATCAAGAAAAAACATTCAATTCTACATTTTCCGAGTGAAGAATATGAGTGAGGTTGTTCTTTTTCCTAAAGAAAAGTCCGAAGAATATTGGATCTGAATGCCACAAGCCCAATTTACATACATATATATTGGACCAACATGTTCTACCAACGATTCCCATGTTTTATGAGTTTTCAAACTTCCCAGCTAACTCTGCCCATCAGAATGACTTGATACCGATTTATCAAAATTAGGTCAAGTTTGAAACTACAAGTACTAGTAAATTGCACGTGCCCAGCACGTGAGACTCACATAATAGACATCTGGCATATCATCACTATATAAAATTATAATAGGGAAAGCAGAAAAAATATAATAGGTAAAATTTGAACTACTACAAGTAAACTGTGTAGGTTGCTTTGAAAGTTCTATGAAAAAGCTCTTTGAGGTACCCATCGGAGGGGGTGCGGGGGAGTCAATTAATATACTATTAGAAATCATAGAGAGTTCTGACGACAGGTTCATCTTCTTGCTAAGGTTATGTGTCTTGACAGTTTAATGAAATTAGGTCAAACTTGAGCTACAACTAAGTGCGATAGGTTGCTCTTAAATTTAATGAAATTAGGTGAAACTTGAAATACAAGTAATAAATTGTAGGTTCCTTAGAAAGTTTTATGAAAAAAGCTTTTGGAGGTACCATCGAGCGGTTAAATAATATATCAGAAACCATAAAGAGTTTTGACGAGTGGTTGACTTCTAGCTAAGATTTTGCATCATGAAAATTTTGAACACCTTTTGAAAACGATCACATGAAACAGGGAGGGAGGGGAAATGATTTTTTATTCTCTATGGGCGACCCGCAAGCTTGAGGTGCACCTTATTAGGCTTAAAGATACAAACTCTATTTTCTCCACAATGTATATGGTGAACCATAGCGAATGCCACATACTAGGACTTAAGGTGTGCTTTTGTACACATTGTTGATGTCCTTATTAGGGAAATAGCAAATAGTACTCCCTCAATCCAAATTAGTGTTCTCATATTTGTCTAGATTCGGACGTATTAAGGACATTATAACCGAGCCATCTAGGAGGCCTCTCACACCATCATCTATTTTTGCCATTGGATTGCCCGTCCAAATCTTATCTAGTCGTCCGATGCATCTCACCAAATTTCCTAGACCCGGCTACTCTAGAGGTCAAATTGCAGGCATCATGTTTCGTCCCCAATGGAAGGTCCAGATATTGCCGCGTATGCTTCAACAAAATTGTGATGACTACTCCCCAGGCTCCTTCCCGCACACACTTCACCGCGAACGATCTCGACCTAGACGGAATCTTGATGGGTGCCGCCGCTGCTGGTGTTGCCTCCGCATACCGAGGAGAGGAAATTTCTCCAAAAAAAGGTGAGAGGAGAGGATAAGATGGAGAATCCGATGCCAAAGTTAAGGGCAGTCCCTCTAGAACCTTTGATGGACGCAGCGGCAGTGGCGGATGGTGCCCAAAGGAGACGGCAATGGCGCGAGCATGTCGGCGCCTCTCCGCTAACCTCTACCTCGTATGTCGATGTCTCATCCCGACCTTGTCCTTGTGTCACGGCGCCCACCGTGACTCGTCATCCCAGACCATGGCAGCGCTGGTAGCATCGACATCCCCACCCACTACCGTACAAGACAGCCGCCGTGCTTCCTCGACCTAGCCGTGTCTTCCCCTGGAGCAGGAGGATAAGAGCAGCAATCATCTCACTGTTGTTTTCCCCTCTAGATGCGACATGTATGATCTCTCCATTACCATCAATGATTTACCAGCACTATTATACCTTGTAGCCGACATATATTCTAACAGAAAGCATAGGGGCACTAGCTTTCTTAGTTCTCTTAGGATGTGAAACAATATTAGAAGCATCATCACAAAATACTATGTGTCCATCTTCTATGCTTTTAGTGACAAGGTCTTTCACAGTTGCTACCATAGTTTCAACGTTTATTTGTTCATCAGGTTTACAGTTCTCTTTTCATTTTTGGTGATTACATTAGTTATCATAGGATGATCCTTTACCTTATCTGGGAAGGGAATCTTCTCGATATAAGGTTCAGGTAAGATGGTATCAATAGTGCAATATCTTTATAAGGTTCACGGTACTTGTTCCATCCCCTTTTTGGAATTTCTATATAAGAAGTAAAAGCCCTAAAGCAATTCGTAATAACATATAAATCAAGACCATAAGCATTCTTAATATTTTGAAAGTCATCAGTTCCCATAAAAGATTCAATGCATTCATAATCGTAATTTATACCTGACTTTCTACCTTTGTCATTCTCCCAAGCTTCAGCATTATCTTGAATACGGTCCAGGAGATCCCATTTAGCTTCTTCTCCCATGCGAGTGAATGATCCTGCACAAGAAGCATCCAAATCCTTGTCGTGTAGAGGGAGCCTTGCATAGAAGTTATTGATAATAATATTGTTGGGGAGCTCATGAATGGGACATTTGAGCATTAGTAACTTCAATCTCCCCCAAGCTTGAGCTGTACTCTCTCTATCAAGAGGCCAAAAGTTGTATATTTGATTCCGATCTTTATGAATCTCACTAGGAGGATAAAACTTTGAATAAAAGAGAGGCATTATTTCCTCCCATTCCAGAGCTTGACCATTCTTCAGCAGCTTATACCATTCCCCAGCTCTTCCTTTCAGCGATAATGAGAATAACTTCTTCTTAACTTGATCTATAGTAATACATGCACACTTGAACAACCCGCATAATTCGTGTATAAAGAGAAAATGATCACCGGGATGGACAGTTCCATCCACAACATAGTAGTTATCCATAACACGATCAATAATTCTTGTAGGTATTTTAAAAACATCATTCTCAGTAGGTGGTGGCTTATCTACTACCTTAGCAGTGGTAGTAGCATTAACAAATAAGAAACTCAGCAAATTATCCATAACAAAAATAAAGCAATTAACAGAAGTAAACAATACTCATAGTAGAGTTTCCTTTACCAGTTCCACTCTCCAATAGCCCACACCACCCCCCAGCAACGGCTCCAGAAAATAGTCTTGATGACCCACCAGTATAGGGGGTGTATCGCAGTATTTTCGATAAGTAAGAGTGTCGAACCCAACGAGGAGCAGAAGGTGTTGGCTAGTGGTATGGATCAGGAATTCTATGCAAATACTTAGCAAAAGGATTTTTAGGGGTTTTTGATAAAGCAAGTAAACAAAGTATGAGTAAATAAAAGATAGTAGGAATAAATGCAGCAAGTGACCCAATCCTTTATGCAGCAAAGGACAAGCCGATTATATTACTTAAGATGACCAAACGTTCTTGAGGACACATGGGAAGACTGTCAAGTGATTTTGCTTCATATAGTTGATTAATCTTCTTTAGCTTGCCAAGTGTTGTGTGGGTGAACCTATGCTAATGTACCGACCTTCCTAGGACTAATACATACTTGTGATTATACCCCTTGCAAACATCCGTAAGTACAAGAAAGTAATTAAGGTAGAAACATAACCACAACTTTAAACTCTAAGACCCTTACGTCCCTTGTGCAATGGTTTCCTAATGGGGGTTTAGGTTTCTGTCACTCCGCCAACCCCTACTATTAGTAGCCAAATACACAATGCATTCCCCTAGGCCCATATAGGTGAAGTGTCATGTAGTCGATGTTCACATGACACCACTAGAAGAAGTACACCACAACTTAAATATCAAACTATTGAATCTTTCTCAACACAACTCCACTACTAACAACATGACTGCTCCCATGTCCTCAAGAACAAAACGAACTACTCACAAGACATCATATGGATCATGATCAGAGATGGAATAATGATGTATAATAATCTGAACATAAACAATAATTCAACGGTTCACTCAATAGCATCAACTACAAAGAGTAATCAACACCGGGAAAGTTTCCCCTATGAACTATGCAAGATTCAACCCAATTGTTATAGCAATATGGAGATGGTGATTAGGGTGCTGATGACGATGATGGTGTTGATGATGATGATGACGATCCCGATGAAGTCCAGCTTGATGGTGGTGTTGATGGCAACGATCTCCCCTTTCCGGGCAGGAATCCCCCCGGCAGAAATCTGCCTGCCGGAGAGATCTTTCTCTCTCGGTGTTTTCCGCCCCGCAGAGGCGGCAGAATCTTTCAGTGGTCGCGCCCCGAGTCTTAGGGTTTCGGGAGGATAATATACGCCAGAGGGGAGTGCCAGGGGTAGACCAGGGCGGCCACACCACCTGGTGGCGCGGCCTAGGCTGGCCCGCGCTAGGGGGAGTGTGGCCCCCCCGTGGCCCATCTCCAGCCCCCCTTTTGGTTTCCTTCGTCTTCTGGAAAAATAGGATTTTCCGTATATTTTCCCGGATTTTCTGATCTTCTTGAATTTTGCCTCCAAACAGCACCTTTTCCATTAGAATCCTGACTGCAGCGGTCCATGCTCCAAAAGTCACCAACCATTCAAAAACAGATGAAATAACATAAGTATCACCTCTCAATACGAAATATATCAATGAATAACAGTGAATTATGACATAGAATAGTGATGGAAAATGGACGTATCAATATACAAGACCATCAATCCATACAATGGCACCGCCAGGCCAGCAACTTGGTTTCAGGACTACAGCAAAGCGATCCATATCGTAGGGCGAAACCCGTCGTCAAGTACCTCCTACTCATGTTGACCGACACCGCCCGACAGTGGATCGATGAATTACCAGAGAAATAATATGTAATTGGTTGGACATGCATGAAGCGTTCACCAAGAACCTCGAGGGTACATACAAACGTCCCTACACTATCGGAGACCTACATTGGTGTGTGCAAGAAAAGGATGAAACCTCCCGTGCCTACCTCTCTCGCTGGCTGGATATGAAAAATTCCTGCGTAGGGGTGCACGAACAGACTGCTATGGCCTCCTTCATTGATGGTCTGGAAAAGGAACCTTTGCTCCGGCATATGTTAAAGCGCAGGCAAGAAAACAATGACCTCAACCTCAACGCAATGATAGCCATGGCTAGCAAGTTCGCCACGGCTGATGACGACGCGCTTGGATCGTTGCCGGTGATAGAAATCCCTTCCCAGGCCAAGAAGAACAACAATAACAAGCGGAAGAATCCCCCCCCCCACGAAGAGAAGCAAGTAGCCGACATGGTCGCCGCAATGTTCACTAGCAAAGACAATGGCGGACAGCGTAGACATGGTCGGGGAACTAGCAATGGCCAACAAAGGAGTGACACTACAGCCTCAGCGTCCCGCATTCCCCAAACGTACGAAGAGTACCGCGATATGACGTGTTTCGTCCATCTCGACGCCAATGGCAAATCCACCCACACCAATCGCCAGTGCAAGTTTTTCAATGATCTCAAGGAGGACCCTGAGTCCGACGACAAGCAAAGTCGGAAGAACAGACCCCGCGGAAAGGGCAAAGGGAAGAAGGAGGAAGAACCCAAGGAATGAAGTGATATGGACGAGGACATGGACCCAAAATCTTCTGACAAGGGAGAGGATAAAGGGAAAATCCCTTCGAAAAGAAGGCTCCATGTTACCACACCTTCCTTGGTACCCCAATAGTCCGGGCCCAGAAAACCTCTCTGAGGATACTGATGGCTACCCTCCCTCTAGTTCCCCAGTACGTTAGGTGGTCGGAAGTTCCGATTACTTGGTACAGGAAGAATTATCCAGAACTCATCCCAATAAAGAACCAGTATGCCATGGTCATCAACCCTTTGATTGACGGCACGGAGGTCACCAAGTGCCTCGTGGACAGTGGAAGCAACATCAACATCATGTACCTGGATATACTACACAAGGTGAACTTGACGGAGACCCATCTAAGGTAGACCAACACCATGTTCCATGGGGTTGTGTAACATCCCAAAAAATCATTAATCAAGATTATCAAGTTCTAAGCACCCAAATTTAGGGTTAACAAAAACTTTATTTCCAAAAATCTATATGAATGCATGTGTGATTTGCATTAGTGTATGATTGATTGAATTTGCCATGTTTGATTGCTACAAATGATAAGAAATGGTTTAAAGGTGAATGCTACATCATCTAGGCCAACTACAAACAAATTCAAAAAAAATGAATAAATAAAGCAAATGGTCATTTTGGCCAAAGTTAACCACTAGGTCACTTTGAGTGTTCCTAGAAGAAGATTTCTAACAGAAACATTTCTACTTCTATTCACCCCTTGCTAGACCAAGTAAAAGTATATCAAGGACCACTTTACAAACATACAAAAACATTTTCCAAAGCAATTTAATGGGCAGTTGAAAATTGAATCTAGTTCATATGTTAAGATCCCACTTTTTAAAAAACCTATCAAATCAGTTCCCCTTGACCTCTCCAAGCAAACCTAGACTCTCAAGCTTAAGATCAAACCATTCAAAAAATTTGAATCAAAATTTCCAAAGTAAAATTCTATCGGCCCTTTAATTAAACACCTTGTAGACATAGATCACATTGTGCCTAACTTCACTGTTTGGGGCATTGATCACTCGACCAAATGCCCCTATTACACTCCCTTGGTCTCCCCCAGCATCTAGTAGCACAAGACATGCTCCCACTTGGTCGTTTTGCACTAGTGCGCTGCTGCCCGAAGCCAGCCTTGCCGGCCGACCATGGACAGAGCACCATGGACCACGCGCCCTCTCCCACGACGTGCAGGAGACAGGCGACCGTCCACCGCCACCCCCCTGTCTGGCCCTCGAACACAGCCAGACCATGGACCACCCAAGACCAGACGCGCCCACTCTCTCTGCGCCGTGCCGAGAGCGCGCCAGAGCGCCGCAACCGACCGGCTCGCACAGACTGTGCCTCGTTCTCTCCGCGCACGCGCACACTCGCCATGATCATAGCTAGCTCCCAGACACCCCCGTTCACCGCCGCGCGACCTGTAGCCCCCGTGCGCAGTCTCGAGCACCGCCACTCCCACGCAGAGCATCGTACGCGCCTGACCGTTCCACGCCGCCTCGTGCCATGCCATTACGCACGTGGCGACCGCCAGGGAACACTGCACCGCCCCTACCCACAGCCACACCGATAGGATGCTGTACCATCCTCGCTAGAGATGCCAGCCCATCCCGCTTCGTCCCTTCGTCGGTGTATAAATAGAGACCCCCTCCGCCTCCATTCTCCACACCAACACACTCCCCACTCCTCACAGACCCTCCCAAACTTCTCCCTAGAGTAAGGAAAGCACCGCTTCACCGGAAGTTGGCCGGAGCCCGCCGCTGTAGAAGGAGAAGGGCGATGTCGATTGGAGCTACCCCAGGAGCGGTCGCGACCACCGTTAGAACCGTCATCGTCGACAACGTTGTTCACCCCCATTTCCGACCCTAGCTGGAGCCCAGGTGAGCCCCCACGTACCCCCACTGCCGCGTTAGGTTTAATTCCTCGCCGGAGTTGTTCGTCGGCGACGATGAATCACACCCGTTGGATCGCTTTCTAATCGTAGGGCCTAGAATGCACGATACCGTTTCGGTTAGACTGAGTTGCTGACTAGTGGGACCCTGCTGTCAGTAGCCCTCTGCACCGTGTTGTGCAGATTGGGCTGGCCTAGTTAGTTTCCTGCGCAAACCTATGAATTCAAATAAGTATTTTCCAATTTATTTAAAACCAGATTCTGTCAGTAGATTCAAAAATCAATTCAAAGAGATTCAATGAACCAAATTGCATGTTCCAATTTTGTTAGTAAGATATTTAAATTATCTATCCAAGACCGTTGGATTCAAATCATTTGGAAGTATAGATCACCTATACCAAAAATAACAAGACATAGACTTTTTCAACTTCCATCTTTTTTCAAAAATCAACCATAAATTCTTTTGAGTTGATTCCAACTCTCGAAAATCACATTTGATAAGATCTATCTGAATATATAAAAATATTTAGGTTTACATGTAGTGAAATTGGACTAGTACCAAAAGTGTGCTATTCAGGCATTTCTAGTCACTTTAATTCTACTAGATGATAATCTTAAACTTTATAAAATATGACCAACACTTTAAATCACATTCCCATGTATTAGAATATGTGGTGATGACATGTGTCCACATGACCCCATATTTTAATTGGAGAATATTAAATCTTAAGTATTTTCAATGAGTAGAAATTACTTTTCTGAAACAAGATAAACAAGATTAAGTCTTTTTTTCATGTGATGATTGTGATGATGCTAGATCATCAAGTGTGAGCCTTAGTGTGCTAAATAGACTTAGTTAAGTATTGTTTGGTGATTGTGTACCCCGTATTTATTTATAGACGATAGTACTGACCAAGGATACAAGGAGGAGGAGTACTACCAAGCAGAAGACGAAGAGAACTTCAACCACTGCACCAATCAAGGCAGGCTATTATGAGCAAGTTAGAACCTTGCAAGCCATTCTTGCAAAATAACTTAAGCAAGATGACTTAGGAAGGCTTTGGTTATATACCTTTGATTTATACCAATCCCAAGTTTTACTTGCAAGGTTGATTACTTTTACTTTACCAGAGTTCTTTACTTTTAGTTAGTACTTGGTGAGTATTTGGAAAAGTAGTATCGATAGCATAAAGAGTATAAACATAGGCCTAAACTAGATGTCATTCTATGGCATGAGATTGAAGATTAGCACCCCTCGTTAGTGAACACTCTTAACTTTAGTGGCTAAGCATAAAAGTTGATAACTTGGTGAAAATGATTATGAAAACCTTGGAAGGATTATTCATTCTATTGAGATGTTTTGACATGTGTTGAGAAACACAAAGGATTTGATGGTAAGAATATTGAGGCATGAACCTTACCCCTGTATAAAAACTAATGGTTGGGTTCGGATGCAATACCATCCCAATTTTACCGTACAACCACAATACCTAAATTTGGTAGGGCTTAGCCGGAAGTTTATATGCATTAGTATGGGTTCCCTCGCGGAAGAGGTTTGAGCTGAGGCTACCTCTTGATGATGTCCACCTATGCAGTGCCCAGCATGGCAGATGGCCATGGCTGGGAGGCCAAGCTCATAGGGGAGGTGCCTATACTAGAGTTTGTAATTGAAAGGTTATGATTGATTATCCGCATAGTAGGTATGATGATTCAGTGTTATCCCTGACGGATTATCAAATTTTGTGGTGAAAGTGTACCACCTCTGTAGAGGGTCAAACTATTCGAAATAGCCGTGTCCGTGGTCATGGACAGTTGGAGCGGCCATACTGTTCCGTCGTCAGATGTTTTCAAAATGACTTGTGAAATGAATTGTGACTTTGACTTGACTACAACAGGGTTGTGGATATGAAAACTAGTTTCCCACTTAAGTGATTTAGAACATTAAATTAGTTTTCTTTACTTCTAAGCTCGGTTTAGATAAAGCTGGCTTTTTGCAAACAAACCTAGAGCTTAAGATTCCTATTAGAACTACCTTACTTGTTAGTGATAGTTTGCGAGTACTTAAAGAGTACTCATGGCTTTGTCCCTGGCTATTCCCATGTCCAGACTATGAGGAGGACTACCAGGATGATGGACAGCAGGAGGTCTACGAGAACTAGGATCATCTGCCATCTTCAGCATTGCCTGTGACCCTAAAGAATGAGCCCACTACTACGCTTTATTATTCCGTTGTTTGATTGTATTAAGACTGGATCATGAGATCCTTTATTTGTGTAAAACCTTATTATGGTTTGTAATAGATGATGTACTATGATATCCAATCTATTACGTCTCGCAAAAATGGTAATCCTGGGATTGCAAGGTATGGCATAATAGGCATCTGGGATTAAAAAACCGAGTGTTGACAAGTTGGTATCAGAGCCATCCTGACCATAGGAGACCCTAGTTAGAATGGACGTCCGAACAAAAACCTAGTTTGTAAAAAAAAGAAGTAAGTATTTATGAAAACTATTCCCACTCTTATCCTTGAGATTCTTTCAAAAAAATTCATGTTCCTCAAAAATTCTGACATTCCTACATAAAATTTGACACACTTGATCACCTCACTAACTTACTCATCCTAAATTCTTATAGATGGAAGTTCAGTATTGCAAGCTCTACCAGTTGGGAAATGGAGGCCAACTGATCTTTGAGAGGGATCTAGATGTTCTTTGGGTCCCAACTCAACGATCACATAGGAGGAGCTCTACAATGGCTGATAGTTGCAGACCTCCGAGGCAAGATGGAAGCACCCACTTCCAAGAAGATCCAATTCACCCTGCGGGAGAACAACTAGCTAGATGGATTAGCCAGGGCTATGCATGAAGCTCTTGCCCGTTTGTGCAGACATCAACTTGATCCAGGGAACTCTCTTTGCTCACTTTGCAAGGCGTGATTCTATGGGAATGCCATTGGAGATGCCAGGACACTCGGAGCTGAAGCACCAGGTGGACAATCTTGACTTCATGGTATATGTTAAGTAGAAGGAATTGGACAATGCTCGAGCCTACGCCAACCACAACCTTGCCATTCCTGTTAAGAAGGACCAGACTATCGTCATGCTCGTCAAGGATCGCCAATCACTTCGTCGTCAATGCGAGAAGAAGGATCGCACCATTGATCGTCTTCGCAAGAAGGTGGCTACTCCCGAGAAGACAATCCGTGAACAGGAAGTCCATCTTGAAGCAAAGGAAGAAGAGTAAGGTGAAGATATCCAAGGAGATCTTTACTCGCACCTCAGTGATGCCAACGACTACCTGGAGGATGATGCCATGGATTTCCACACTGATGATAATGATTCTGACTTCATTGATGATGATTAGATGAACTCAATCACTACCGTAGGAATGAGTTTTACCGGTCCCACTATATCTTAGTTTCATAGAATGGTTCTTAAAACCATTTATTTTCCATCTGTGTGTGGTGTGTGTTTGTATGGTGTGAATTGAATGAATGAATGAGAGGAAGTTGTTAGTTTGCAAAATCAGAGTCAAACTCAAAGTTTAAAGATTTTTGAAAACAAAACCATGAACCTTAGAAATTTCCCTCGTATCTCATTATCTATCTCAATCTTCAGATGAATCGTGGAAATCCCAGAGGAAGCAGCTCATCTCTGGACCCAATGCTGCAGATTCTGCAAATGCTAGTTTCCGACCGTGTAGCTAGTAGAGCCGAATGCCAAGCCAACCTAGCCACTCTTCAATAGATAGCTCAGATGGCCCACATAATCAAGGCCATGGAAACCAACATCACCATGGATCCAAGCTCAAGAACTTTCATAATACCAACCCACCTATCTTTAGTAAGTCTGAGGATCCCTTAGATGCTGATGACTGGCTGCAAACCATGGAGAACAACCTGGAGGTTGCAAGAGTTTAAGCCAATGAGAAAGTATTGTTTGCCACTCATTATCTGACAGGAGATGTAAGAGCCTGGTGGAATAGCACCCGTACCATAAAAAAAGGTCAGATGATGACTTGGGAAGCATTCAAGATCAAGTTAGCCGGACCCATGTGCCCTAAGGTTTGGTTACCAGAATGAGGGATGAGTTCAGGTAACTGAGGCAAGGAAGGATGATGGTAGTGGAGTACCGTGACAAATTTCTGTCACTAGCTAGATATGCCCCTGATGAGATTAACACCGAAGCCACGAAGAAGGAAAGGTTCTAAAATGGATTGCATGATGAGATGCAGACTGTCTTTGTCAAGATCCGTTTTGCAGATCTAGAAGAGCTAGTAGACTCTTCCATTCATATGGAAGGGAAGATAAACCAAGCAAATGACAATCGCAAGCGCAAGATGATGCACCATACTGGACCCCACCATACCCAGAAGTATCGCCCCAACCCATCTATAGGATATGCCCCAAGAAACAACACACCCCCTTTGTCCCGTCCAAGCTACCCCAATCGTAGCAGAGGAAACCTGAAGACTAGAGGAAACCACAACAACAACCATGGCAACTCCATCAACTTCAACCGTGCACCGCCCAAGACAAACAACAACAACAACAACAATACTGCCCCAAGGACTGGAAGCAATCTGTGCCAGTTGCAGCCAAAGACATGTCCCAGATTACTTGCTTTGAATATGGAGTCAAGGGTCACTACTCCAATGAATGCCCCAAGAAGCTTGCAGCAGCCACCAATGTGAATACACCCGCTCAGTAGCAGCGCCATGTTCAGCCTGGAAGGAGATTTGCCCCAGGGAACTCGCTCAACCGCAACGGCCGTCTGTTCCACATGAATGCTGAAGAAGCTCAGGAAGCGCCCGATGTCGTGCTGGGTATTTTTTATGTTAACTCAGTACTTGCAAGAGTGTTGTTTGATTCTGGAGCATCGCACTCGTTTGTTACAAAATAATTTGCATGCACTAGTAAGATTCAACCAACAAAATTGAAGCATGTTATGATAGTCCAAATACCTGGTTCAACCACCAAAGCTAGACAAATTTGCAAGGATGTACCTATCAGAATCCCTACTTGGAACCCAAGGTTTGGACGTAGTACTCGGAATGGATTGGACATCGAAACATAAAGGATTGATCGATTGTGCGAAGAAAGCCATAACCATGACTAGTAGCTCTGGAGTATTAGTAGAGCATGTATCTGAAATCTTGCCCCGTCAATTCAGATGCAACAAGAGTATAGCCCAACCAACCCTAGACCAAGTTAGAGTAGTCTATGAATACCCCGACGTATTCCCAGATGAATTTCCCGGTATGCCTCCATATTGGGATATCGAGTTCATTATTGAACTAATTCCTGGAACTGGACCCATAGCTCAGAGACCTTATAGTATGAACCCATATGAATTAGTGGAGCTGAAGAAGCAACTTGACGCTATGCTGGCGAAAGGTTTGATTCAACCAAGCGCATCGCCATGGAGACCACCTATTTTGTTTGTGGATAAGAAAGACGGAGGTAACCGTTTGTGCACGGAATACCGAAAGCTGAATGACATCACCATCAAGAACAAACACCCATTCCCGAAGATAGAAGATCTGTTTAACCAGTTGACAGCTGCCAGAGTGGTTTCTAAGATTGATCTTAGAACTAGTTATCATCAACTCAAGATTCGTGCAACTGATATTCCAAAGACCGCCGTTACCACAAGATATGGATTGTATGAGTATACAGTCATGTCTTTTGGATTATCCAATGCCCCCGCTTATTTCATGAATCTCATGAATAAGATTTTTACGAAATTTCTGGATAAGTTTGTCGTTGTTTTTATCAATGATATTCTGATCTATTCCAAGTCAGAAGAAGACCATGAGCTACACCTGATAACCATCCTTGAAACCCTTAGAGAGCATCAGTTGTATGCCAAGTTTAGCAATGTCAATTTTGGTTAAAGGAAGTAGGGTTCCTATGACATATTGTGTTGGTAGGAGGAGTCGCTGTCGATCCCACCAAGATCAAATATGTTGAAGAATGGAAAGACCCAACCACTCAAACCCAAGTCTGTGCATTTCTCGGATTAGCAGGATATTGCCGCAAGTTTGTTGAAGGATTTTCGAGCATCGCAAGACTGATGCCCCAATTGTTGAAGAAAGATAAGAAGTTTGAATGGACCGACAAATGTGAAGCAAGTTTTCAAGAACTCAAGAAGAGATTGATTTCATCCCAATTTTGATTATGCCAGATATCAAGAAGGCTTTTGATGTGTATTGTGATGCATCCAAGATTGGTCTCGGATGTGTGTTGATGCAAGAAGGCAAGTCATAGCATATTTGTCCCAACAACTAAAGAAACATGAGAAAAACTACCCTACCCATGATCTTGAAGTAGCAGCCGTTGTTTTAGCATGGAAGACATAGCGTCATTACCTGATGGGTAACCGCTGTGAGATTTATTCGGATCACAAGAGTCTGAAGTATATTTTCACCCAGAAGGAGCTAAATACGAGGCAAAGGAGATGGATAGAATTAATCAAGGATTATGACCTTTGTAACATCCCAAAACTTAATCCAAAGTTAATCAAGATCAAATCTACCCAATTTAGGGTTAACAAAAACTTTTCCATTTAAAATAATTAAGCATTCATATGTGTATGCACTTAAAATAGGAGTTTTTTTGAATGGCCATGTTTGACTGATCCATTGGTTGTAAAATGATTCTAAGGTGAATTACACATCATCTAGATCATTCCCTCACAAATCCCAAAGAAAAAGAAATCAAAAAGAATAAAATAAGGAAATGGTCATTTGTGCCATTTTAACTAACTAGGACACTTTGGGTGTTCCCAGGACTCAATTTCAAACAGAAACAATTGTGGTTCTTTGCACCCCTTGCTAGTACAAGTAGTGATGTACCAAGGCCCACTTTGTTTCCTCCCTAAAACATTCAAACACTAAATTTAAATGACAATGAAAAATTGAATGTAGTTCATATGTATAGATCACACTTATTCAAAAACCACTCAAATGAACTCCATTTCCAAATCCCATGCAAACCTAGATGCTTAAGCATGAGATGAATCACTCCACCAAAAATCTCCCAAAAATTCAAATATTTTCTTCATGCGTCCATTTGATCGAACAGGTGGCAGGCAAGGTTTTTCTCCCGAACTTATACTATTTTGTGATCAAAGCCTTGTCGAGTTTTTATCCTCCATTTGGTTCCCCTGTCCCTCCCAGCTCTAACCAAAGTCTTACCAGCCTACCCCTAAGCCTGGAGCAGAAGTGGCGCGCCTCCACAATATGGTCGTCACTGGCCAGACGTAGGCAGCGCGCCAGAGAACAAGCCTCGCCATTCTAGCATGCCCGCTAGCACCGCCTAACCCTACCGCCTCTCCCTGTCCACCCTTGGATCGCTGCTAGCCCCTGGACCAACTCAGCGCCGCGCTGCCCTTTCTCTCTGCGCCATGCGCAACGCACGCTAGAGCACGATCGCCGCCAGCATGCCACAGACCATGCCACGACACCAAATCGTGCACGCCGCTCCGCCTTGATACCCACACCCCGCCAGACACGACCGTGCACCGCCGTGCGACCCACAGTCGCCATCATCGTCGTCGAGCACCGCCTCTATCTCCCAGAGAGCGGGAAGCCCCTGACCAAATGCCACCGCCCCTAGCGTCTCCATTACACCATAGAGAACCGCCAGTAGACCGACCACCATCCGCCTACCTCGGTACTGCTCTCTGTACTGCTCTCACCAGAGAAGCCAGCCCACACCCGTCGGTCCCCTCGTCGAACCTATATAAGGAGGCCACCCCAGCACCATCTCTTCACACCATTCCACTCCCCTCTCTCCACTGACCATTTCCCCTCTCTCGCCGGAGCCGCTCGAGCCACCGTTCGCTGGAATTCCACCGGAGATAGCCGCTGCAGAGGAGGATAAGTCCCCGTCGAGTTCGTCCATGTCAGCCCCTGCCGCGACTTCGCCTGAGCTCGCTGTCACTGTCCAGTTCGATCGCTCGCCTCGCCGCACTAGCTGGAGCCATGGTACGTCGCTAGTAGACCCCCACCGGCCAGTTAGGGTTCAGCCTCGCTGGCGACCAGTCCGTCGTTGACGACGACCGTAAACCGTCGATCTGCGTTCTAATCGTCTGGCCCAGATCGCCCCATAACTCTTCAGGTTTTATGTACCGCTGACATGCGGGACCCTCCTGTCAGTAGCCGTCTGCGCCGGTGAGCATTATTGGGCCGGCCCATTCAGTTTCCCGCGCTGACCCGTTTAATTCAAATTAGGTTTTTCTATTTAGACTTAAAATCAAATATGTCCCTTAGTTCAAAAATGAATTCAAAGAGTTTTACAAATCCAAATGGAGTGATTCCAATTTTGTTGGAAAGGTAATGAAAATCTCTATCCAAGTGCGTTTGATTTAAATCTTTTAGAGCTAGATATCTCTCCTAGTAAAAATAATAAGACAGAAGCTTTTGCACATTCAAACATTTTTCTAAAATCAACCATAATAGATTTTGAGTTGATTCCAACCCTCAAAAATCACATTTAACCATACCTATCTGAATTTGTAATAATATTAAGGTTTGCATGTAGTGAATTTGGACTAGTACCAAAATAATGCTATATAGGCATTTATAGTCACTTTAAATCATTAAATATTAAACTTAAACTTATTAAAATGTGATCCAACATTTAAATGACATTCCCTTATGTTAGAATATGTGGTGATGACATGTGTCCACATGATCCCATATTTTAATTGGAGAATATTAAATCTTAGTTAATTTCAATGAGTAGAAATTACTTTTCTCAAATAAAAAGAATGAAGCTAGTTAATTAAATCTTGTGATGATAGTAGATCATCAAATGTGTGTCTTAGTGAGTTAAGTAGACTAGTTAAGTATTGTTTTGTGATTGTGTATTCCGTATTTATTTATAGACAATAGTATCAACCAAGCTTTCGAGGAGGAGGAGTTCTACCAAGAGGAGGAGGAGGAAGAAAACTTCAACCACTACACTACACAAGGCAAGCCATCATTAACAATGCAAGCTAACCCTTGCAAGCTAGATAACCTAAGCAAGATGCATTCGGCATGCTTTGGGTCTACCACTTTGACTATTATCTACCCTAAGTTTTATTTTCAAGCTTTACTTTCTTTACTCTATTAAAATCCTTTACTTGTTTGAAGGTAGCATAAAATGTATAAAACTTGACCTATCAAAGTGAGATTTAGATGTCATTCTATGGCATGTGATTGATCTTAGCATCCCCTATTAGTGAACACTCTTAACTTAGTAGTTTAGATCTAAACTAGAACTTGAGTCACTTTAGATGGGAATACTTGGTGAAAATGAATTGTGAAAACCTTGGAATGATGAGTCATTATATTGAGATGTTTTGACATGTTTTGAGAAACCCAAATGGTTTAGGATGATGATAATGTTGAGGCATGAGCCTTAACCCTTTTACAAAACTGATGGTTGGGTTTGGATGCGATACCATTCCAATTTTACCGTACAACCACAATACCTCAATTGGGTAAGGCTTAGCCGAAAGTTTATATGCATTAGTATTAGTTCCCTCGTGGGAGAGGCTTGAGCTGAGGCTACCTCTTGATGTATCCACCTATGAAGTGCCCAAGATGACATATGGTCATGGTTGGGAGGCCATGCTCACAGGAGAGGTTCTTATACTAGGGTGTGTACATGAAAGGTTATGTTTGATTATCTGCATACTAAGTATGATGATTCATGGTTATCCCTGACAGATGTATCGAATCTTGTGGTGAAAGTGTACCACCTCTGCAGAGTGTCAAACTATTCGAATAGCCGCGTCCGCGGTTATGGACAGTTGGAGTGGCCATACTGTTCCGTTGTCAGATGTTTTCAAAATGACTTATGATATAAATGATGAATCTTGACTTGACCACAACAGGGTTGTGACTATGACACTAGCTTCCCAACTTAAGTGATTCTAGAACTTTATTTTATCTTTCTTTGTTTCTGAACTCAGCTTAGGATTCAAACTTAACTTTACAAGTAAACCTAGAGTTATCATTTCCCACTAGAACTACCTTACTTGTTAGTGATAGTTTGCGAGTACTTAAAGAGTACTCATGGCTTTTGTCCCTGGCTATTACTATGGCCAAACTATGAAGGAGACTACCAAGATGAAGGACAGTAGGACGGCTATGATAACTAGGACTATCTTCCATCGTCAGCATTGCCTGTGCCCCTGAAGATGGACCCCATCGCTATGCTTATTATTTATTCCGCTGCTTGTTGTATTAAGACTAGATCATGAGATTTTTATTCGTGTAAGACCTTACTATGGTTTGTAATGGATGATGTACTATGATATCCAATCTGTTATGTCTTGCAAAAATGATAATCCTGGGATTGCGATGTATGGCATAACAGGCATATGGGATAAAAAATCCGGGTGCTGACAAGTTGGTATCAGAGCCATCCTGACCATAGGAGACCCTAGTTAGAATGGACGTCCGAACAAAAACTTAGTTTCAAAACCAAAGTGAGTATTTATGAAAACTATTTCCTCTCTTACCCTTGGGAATTCTTTCTCTCAAAAAAAATTCATGTTCCTCCAATTCTTACATTACTACATAAAATTTGACACACTTGATCACTTCACTAACTTCCTCGTCCTTAATTCTTATAGATGGAGACTCAGTTCAGCAAGTTCTACCAGTTGGGCAACGGAGGCCAGCTGATCTTCGAGAGGGATCTTGATGCACTATCGGACTACTTGGGACGCCCACATCCAGAATTCCTTGGATCTCAACTTCTTGGACCCCCAGGAGGACACTTACAATGGCTAGTCACCGCTGATCTTCGAGGAAGTATAGAAGCACCAATGTCTGGGAGAATCTAGTTCTCCGTAAGAGAGAACAACTGGCTAGATGGATTAGCCAGGGCAATGCATGAAGCTCTCGCACGTCTATGTTCCCTAAGTGTCAACCAAATCCAAGGAACCCGCTTTATTCACTATGCAAGGCATGACTTCATGGGAATGCCAATGGAGATGCCAAGTCACCCGGAGTTGAAGCGTCAAGTGGAGAACCTTGACTTCCTACAGTCCGACCGCTAGAAGGAATTGGACAATGCTAGAGAGTTCGCCAACCACAACCTCGCCATTGCCGCCCAGAAGGCCCAAACTTTCTCACTGCTTGTCAAGGACCGTCAGTCTCTTCGCCGCCAGCGTGAAAAGAAGGATCGCACCATCGACCGTCTTTGCAAGAAGGTGGCCAACCTCGAGAAGACCATCAAGGAGCAACAAGCTCAGCTTGCAGCAAAGGAAGAAGAAGAGGAAGGTGAAGACATCCAGGGAGATATGGACTCTTACCTCAGCAATGATGATGACTTTCTGGAGGAGGATGTAGTGGACATCCACACCGACGATGATGACTCCGACTTCATCGACGATGAGTAGATGCACTAGAGCACTATCATAGAGTGAGGAGTATCGGTCCCAATGTATCATAGCTAACAGAATGGTTCTTAAAACCATTTGTTTTCCTTTGATGTTGTGGTGTGTGTGTGTTCGTATGGTGTGTGTGTGTTCGTATTTGTTTTCCTTTGAATGAGTGAAAAGAAGTTAGTTGCAAAACCCAAGTCAAACTCAAAGTTTTAGCTTTGAAACCAAAACCATGAACCTTAGAACTTTACCTCTTACCCCTTTATCTACCTCAATATTCAGATGACTCGTGGAAACCCCGGAGGGAGCAGCTCATCGCAGGACCCAATGCTACAGATTATGCAAATGTTGGTTGCATACCGTGAAGCAAGCAGGGCAGAGCGCCAGGCCAACTTAGCAACACTGCAGCAGATCGCCCAGATGGCCCAAAACAACCAAGGGCATGGAAATCAGGATCATCAAGGATCCATGCTGAAAAACTTCCAGAATACCAATCCCCCAATCTTTAGCACTTCGGAGAACCCACTAGATGCTGATGACTGGTTGTAGACAATGGAGAACAATTTGGAAGTAGCCAGAGTTGATGACAACCAGAAAGTTCTCTTTGTCACCCACTATTTGGCAGGAGATGCAAGAGCCTGGTGGAACAGCATCCGCATGATGAACCATGGTCAAGTGATGACATGGGAAGCCTTCAAAATCAAGTTCAGCCGCACCCACGTGCCGCAGGGTTGATGACCCACAAGTATAGGGGGTATATCGCAGTATTTTCGATAAGTAAGAGTGTCGAACCCAACGAGGAGCAGAAGGTGCTGGCTAGTGGTATGGATCAGGAATTCTCTGCAAATACTTAGCAAACGGATTTTTAGGGGTTATTGATATAGCAAGTAAAAAAAGTACGAGTAAATAAAAGGCAGTAAGAATAGATGCAGCAAGTGGCCCAATCCTTTAGGCAGCAAAGGACAAGCTGTTTGTATTACTTAGGATGACCAAACGTTCTCTAGGACACATGGTAAGACTGTCAAGTGCTTTCGCTTCATATAGTTGATCAATCTTCTTTAGCTTTCCAAGTGTTGTGTGGGTGAACCTGTGCTAATGTACCGACCTTCCTAGTACTAATACATACTTGTGATTATACCCCTTGCAAACATCCGTAAGTACAAGAAAGTAATTAAGGTAGAAACCTAACCACAGCTTTAAAATCTAAGACCCTTACGTCCCTTGTGCAATGGTTTCCTAACGGGGGTTCAGGTTTCTGTCACTCTGGCAACCCCTACGATTAGTAGCCAAATACACAATGCATTCCCCTAGGCCAATATAGGTGAAGTGGCATGTAGTCGACGTTCACATGACACCACTAGAAGAAGTACACCACAACTTAAATATCAAACTATTGAATCTTTCTCAACACAACTCCACTACTAACAACATGACTACTCCCATGTCCTCAAGAACAAAACGAACTACTCACAAGACATCATATGGATCATGATCAGAGATGGAATAATGATGTATAACAATCTGAACATAAACAATAATTCAACGGTTCACTCAATAGCATCAACTACAAAGAGTAATCAACACCGAGAAAGTTTCCCCTATGAACTATGCAAGATTCAACCCAATTGTTACAGCAATATGGAGATGGTGATGAGGGTGCTGCTGATGATGATGGTGGTGATGATGATCCCAATGATGTCTAGCTTGATGGTGGTGTTGATGGCGATGATCTCCCCTTTCCGGGGAGGAATTCCCCTGGAAGAAATCTGTCTGCCGGAGAGATCTTTCTCTCTCATTGTTTTTCGCCCCGCAGAGGTGGTGGAATCTTTCTGTGGTCGCGCCTCGAGGCTTAGGGTTTCAGGAGGATAATATACGCCAGAGGGGAGTGCTAGGGGTGGACCAGGGCAGCCACACCACCTGGTGGCATGGCCTAGGCTGGCCCGCGCCAGGGGGTGGTGTGGGCCCCCTGTGTCCCATCTCCAGCCCCCCTTCTGGCTTCCTTCGTCTTCTAGAAAAATAGGATTTTCCATATATTTTCTCGGATTTTCTGATCTTCACAAATTTTGCCTCCAAACAGCACCTTTTCCATCAGAATCCTGACTATAGCGGTCCATGCTCCAAAAGTCATCAACCATGCAATAACAAATGAAATAACAATAGTATCGTCTCTTAATATTTCATATATCAATGAATAACATTAAATTATGATATAGAATAGTGATGCAAAATGGATGTATCAACTCCCCCAAGCTTAGACTTCGCTTGCCCCCAAGCGAAACTGAGCTCAATAAACATGGCCTCAGCTTTATGGAGTGAAGTGTCGATAAAAGAATACGGACAAGAAGCATCACATTCATCAATACATAGATCATAATAGAAAACAACTCACTATTATATAACTCAACTTGCAATAAGTAAAGGAAAGACAATAAAGATACATAATGTGAATCATAATTGGTAATGGGAAACTTAGCTCTTGGTCGAAGAATAGTTGATAATTTGCTGGAGTTCACAAATAACTAGTTTTCAAATGGTAGTTATCAAAGTAGTAAACACCCAGATAAGAACAATGTGCAAAATAAGGAACATAAGAAACATGATTGAATAAATCATCATATGAATGAATGAAACACCACAACTCAAAATACTTGCTGTGATAGAAGGGGATTGGTTTACTGACTCAACTAAAAAGTAAGAGAAAGGCCCTTCGTAGAGGGAAGCAGGGATTTCAAGTTTCATAAAGAGCTCCCAAAAATTATGATACTTACTAGCTTTCAGCTTGCATTCCCCCTATCATAGGCATCTTTAGGTGATTAAGGTTAAAGTGATCAAATATGAGGATATGCTTGACAAGTTGTAAATTGAGAATCTCATGTCCCTTGAATACGAGGGCCGCTCCTCATGCTACTCAATTTTAGTCACCGGTAAGTTCTTGTCATCGTAAGCATATGTGTATCATAGAGAACCGCCAACGGGGTACCCCTTGCCCGATGATATGGAAGAATACCCATATCAAAATGACAAGGCAAGCAGACAACAAGCAACTCAACAATCTTCTTATTTACCATGGGAATATGGTGCTTTTTTCTCTCTTTCCTCTTTTCATAATCTCTTTTTTCTCAATATCGTACTCATTTTTTATAAGAAGAATGCTTCATAGATGCTCGTTATGATTACGCTGCAGTTTGCCACCATGTCAGCATGGATTAGACCAGCGGCCCAGGCGTTTCTCTAACACACATGCATAACTCCATGGACTTACAAGCTCCCCTTTCATTTCACACCGACGACATCCATAGACAATAGAGCATGATATCAACTAGGTACAAAGTACCAGTGCAATGTTGAAAGCATTCCCCATGACAACATGGTTCTGCTAATTCACAACTTACATAGCGCAAACATATACGCAATGGTTCAAGTTTATTAAGTGCAAGAAAGTAGAGTGTGCCATCAAGTTCACGAGAGCTTTAATCACTAATTTTCACATAACAAGTTTAATTTGGGAGGTAGATAAAACAAGAATTTACTTGGAATAGCAATAGTGCTAATAGGTAGGTATGGTGTACACAAATGGCATAGGTTTTGGTTTAAGGGAGGTGGATGCACGAGAAGAATTCTCTCTCAGTACAGGTTTTTGGCTAGCAAGGCTGGGTAGCAAGTATAAGAGTTGAAGGAAACAAACAAACATACAAGTGATAAAAACAAACAAGCAATTTTCCTTGGAAGTACAAAAGATCTTAACTAGAGAATACTAGACTTATGAGCAAATCAAGAAAGAAAGATGATGAAATTAATTTTCTTTAGAGTACTTCTATCTTTTCATTCAACTCTTCAAATATAGTGTTACTACCGACCGAGCCAGGTTTGCCAAAACCAACTAAATTAACTCAGTGATCACAAAGTGATTCCAATACTAACAAGAAGATCAATCATATAACCACGAATTGAAAACTAATATAAGCTATGCAAAAGAGTAAATGATAGAACTTCTCATTAATATTCCATAATGGTAACTCACACCAAGGGATACATATCTAACGAGAGAGGGGACACTTCCATAATGCAAACCACCCTACATAGTAACTTCTCTATTCATGACATGACTCTACTAATAAGGTAAAAAGATAGAAGATAGTGATGTGATACCGCGGCACTCCCCCAAGCTTGGAACAAAACAAGGGGATGCCAAACCTGATGACGAATTACTCCTTTCGTGGTGGTGGTATCCTCTCGATGAGCTCTTTGATCAATTCCCCAAGTCCTCAATCTCGAAGGTGAGATTATGAATAAGCCACGAGTTTTGCTCAATGTGGCTCATGATCATGCCGGGTTGAGAATCCTAGATCTTGCGATTCTTTCCCCACTGTTCCTCCTTGAAGTCTTCTTTTCCTGCATGGCTAGAACGAGGCAAATCCCAATTGGAGGGTAATTTCCCCTTGGGTATATTCTGGTATTGATGCTCATGGAGAGGAGTATGGAAAGGATTCTTTGTGCGTGGAGGAAGTGATCAGGGATCTGAACGGTGATGAGGAGGCTTCCCTCCAATTGACATGGCCCTGGCAGGGTTTGCCGCCACTCCAATGCTTGCAATGGTAGTGCCGGTCTGCTTTGCCTCCTCTTCTTCTTCGCTCTTGATCTCCTTCTCCTGCCCGGGGTCTTGTAGATCTTCCTCCATAGGCTCCTTTCCTTTATCCTTGGCGGACACCATTGTGCTTCTAAGCTTTCAAAGATAGTTCCTGGAAGAAATAGATCAAAACAAAAACACGATGAGAACACGATATACGAACCTTGGGAGATCCGGGGGATTATATATTACGAAGTTTCACAACAAAAAGAAGATTCTGGGAGAAAACGAGTCGAAGGCGCAGTCCGGGGTGGACTCACCACCTGGTGGCGCTGCCAGAGGTGGGCCTGCACCACAGGGCGGTGTGAGCAACCCTAGCTCCGTTTCCGTCCCTCTTTCGCTTCGTACCTTTCCTTATTGACTAAAAACTGCAAAAATATAGTTGGATTGTATTTTCGCGGAATATTTCTTACCAGAACTATTACCTATTTGAAAACAGACTCTGCAGGTCTCTACATTTGGTATCTAGTAGATTCTTCCAGAGTCACCACTTGAATAACATCAATATCTTCATCTTCATACTCTTATTGCTTGAGTCATAAAACCTATCACTTCCTTATTACACCATTATCCCCACTACCTGGAAATTTCTTTCACACAAAACTTCACACAGTTCTCATTAGCAATATTAGTATAAATGAAGTGATAAGACCTTTTGAGTCCAACTTCAACTGAAAACCATCAAAACATAAGCCACTGTAGCAACTCCTTCCAAAAACCCGAAAAGAATTCAAAAAGGAAATCGAATAAATCAGCAAATGCAAGAGTGGCAAAAGCCGTCAAAACAAACCAGCAGGTAAAGATAATTTTTTTCGAAAATCTTCTGTTACTCAAATAAAAACAAAACTAACGAAAGTTAAATAACAATCTGGGGCAGAAGCACAAACAATTACAGCTCAATGCGACATACAGAGATCTCTCACGAATTTGTACTGTGAAGCACAAAAATCTATTTCGAGACAGCAACTTCCCCAAATATTACTTCTCTCTCAAAGAGGTTGATCTTGACACAAAAACCAAACAGAAGGATAACGAGAGGTTATTACCGAAGTAATAACTTCCATGACTCAAAGAAACAAAAATAAACTAAAAGCAAAAATAAATTGGGCTGTCTCCCAAAAAGCTCTTTCTTTATAGCCATTAAGATGGGTATGATGATTTCAAAGATGCTCACATAAGAATATGAATTGAGGTAAAAGAGAGCATTAAGAAGCAAAAATACACACATTTAAGTCTAACCCACTTCCTATGCAAGGGAATTTTGTAAACAAACAAATTGTTGAAACCAGAGGCTACTAGCAGAGGAGGCCAAAAGAAACGCAACATAAAAACTTTCAGCATAAAACAAGGAAACTTCATATTATTGAGATGCATAAGAACACTTTTCCCTCTCTCATAATAACTTTCACTATCATGCATAAACTTAACAATATAACTATCACAAGGACCATCGTAACAATGATCACTTATTCTAACAGAAAACATAGGAATACTAGTTCTCATAACACTACTTTGTGAAACAATATTAGATGTATCCTTACAAAGGATAGTGCGTCCCTCTTCTACATATATAGTGACAAAGTCTTTCACATTTGATATTATAGGTTCATCAACCATTTGTTTATCAGGTTCAACAGCTTTATTTGTACTTTCATTATACATACTAGCTATCATAGAATGTTCCTTTATCTTAACTGGAAAAGGCATTTTCTCAATATAAGGTTCAGGTAAAAGATGATTAGCAGTATAAACTTCAGTATTTCTTGCAGGAATACTCTTAGCAACATCTTTATCAGGTTCGTGATACTTATTCGACTTCTTTTTAGGCACTTCAATATAGGAAGCAAAAGCCTTAAAATAAGTTGCAATAGCTTGAGATTCTAGACCATAAGCATTTTTTATATTTTGAAAGTCATCAGTTCCCATTAAAGATTCAATGCATTCATAAGCATAATGTATACCTGACTTTCTTCCTTTGTCATTCTCCCAAGCTTCAGCATTATCTTGAATACGGTCCAGAAGATCCCATTTAGCTTCTTCTTCCATGCGAGTGAATGATCCAGTGCAAGAAGCATCCAATAAATCCTTATCATGTAGAGGGAGCCTTGCATAAAAGTTATTGATAATAATATTGTTGGGGAGCTCATGAATGGGACATTTGAGCATTAGTAACTTCAATCTCCCCCAAGCTTGAGCTGTACTCTCTCCATCAAGAGGCCAAAAGTTGTATATTTGATTCCGATCTTTATGAATCTCACTAGGAGGATAAAACTTTGAATAAAAGAGAGGTAATATTTCCTACCATTCTAGAGCTTGACCATTCTTCAGCGGCTAATACCATTCCTCAGCTCTTCCTTTCAGCGATAATGAGAATAATTTTTCTTAACTTGATCTGTAGTAATACCTACACATTTGAGCAACTCGCATAATTCGTGTATAAAGAGAAAATGATCACCGGGATGGACAGTTCCATCTCCAACATAGTAGTTATCCATAACACAATCAATAATTCTTGTAGGTGTTTTAAAAGCATCATTCTCAGCAGGTGGTGGTTCATCTACTACCTTAGCAGTGGTAGTAGCATTACCAAATAAGAAACTCAGCGAATTATCCATAACGAAAATAAAGCAACTAGCAGAAGTAAATAATACTCATAGTAGAAGTTTCCTTTACCAGTTCCACTCTCCAATAGCGCTTCACTACCCGGCAACAGCGCTAGAAAATAGTCTTGATGACCCACAAGTATAGGGGGTGTATCGCAGTATTTTCGATAAGTAAGAGTGTCGAACCCAACGAGGAGCAGAAGGTGCTGGCTAGTGGTATGGATCAGGAATTCTCTGAAAATACTTAGCAAACGTATTTTTAGAGGTTTTTGATATAGCAAGTAAACAAACTACGAGTAAATAAAATGCAGTAAGAATAAATGCAGCAAGTGACCCAATCCTTTATGCAGCAAAGGACAAGCCGATTATATTACTTAAGATGACCAAACTTTCTTGAGGACACATGGGAAGACTGTCAAGTGATTTTACTTCATATAGTTGATTAATCTTCTTTAGCTTGCCAAGTGTTGTGTGGGTGAACCTATGCTAATGTACCGACCTTCCTAGGACTAATACATACTTGTGATTATACCCCTTGCAAACATCCGTAAGTACAAGAAAGTAATTAAGGTAGAAACCTAACCACAGCTTTAAACTCTAAGACCCTTACGTCCCTTGTGCAATGGTTTCCTAACGGGGGTTCAGGTTTCTGTCACTCCGGAAACCCCTACGATTATTAGCCAAATACACAATGCATTCCCCTAGGCCCATATAGGTGAAGTGTCATGTAGTCGACGTTCACATGACCCCACTAGAAGAACTACACCACAACTTAAATATCAAACTATTGAATCTTTCTCAACAAAATTCCACTACTAACAACATGACTTCTCCCATGTCCTCAAGAACAAAACGAACTACTCACAAGACATCATATGGATCATGATCAGAGATAGAATAATGATGTATAACAATCTAAACATAAATGATAATTCAACGGTTCACTCAATAGCATCAACTACAAAGAGTAATCAACACCGGGAAAGTTTCCCCTAAGAACTATGCAAGATTCAACCCAATTGTTACAGCAATATGGAGATGGTGATGAGCGTGCTGATGATGATGATGGTGATGATGATGATGATGATGATGATCCCGATGAAGTCCAGCTGGATGGTGGTGTTGATGGCGACGATATCCCCTCTCTAGGAAGGAATTCCCCCGGCAAAAATCTATCTGCCGGAGAGATCTTTCTCTCTCGGTGTTTTCTGCCCCGCGGAGGCGGCAGAATCTTTATGTGGTCGCTCCCCGAGTCTTAGGGTTTCGGGAGGATAATATACGCTAGAGAGGAGAGCCAGGGGTGGACCACGGCGGCCACACCACCTGGTGGCGTGGCCTAGGGTTGCCCGCGCCAGGGGGTGGTGTGGGCCCCCTGTGGCCCATCTCTAGCCCCCCTTCTGGATTCCTTTGTCTTCTGGAAAAATTGGATTTTGCATGTATTTTCCCGGATTTTCTCATATTCGCGAATTTTGCCTCCAAACAGCACCTTTTCCATCAGAATCCTGACTGCACCGGTCCATGCTCGAAAAGTCATCAACCATGCAAAAAAAGATGAAATAAGATAAGTATCGTCTCTTAATATGAAATATATCAATGAATAACAGTAAATTATGATATAGGGTAGTGATGCGAAATGGACATATCAAGGGTCTAGTCACCAGAATGAGGGATGAATTCAGGGAATTGAAACAAGGCAGAATGACTGTAGTGGAGTACCGTGACAGATTCCTGTCCCTAGCCAGGTATGCACCTGATGAGATCAACACGGAGGCCAAGAAGGAGAGATTCCTGAATGCACTACATGATGAGATGCAGACTGTCCTTGTTAACATGTGCTTCGAGGATCTCGAAGAGCTAGTCGACTGTGCCATTCAGATGGAAGGGAAGATTAACCAGGCAAACGACAACCACAAATGTCGTATGATGCACCAAGCTGGATACAACAGCCACCGGAAGTACCGTCTCAAACCATCTACAGGATATGCACCGAGGAACAACCGACCCCCAAGGTCTTGCCCAAGCTACCCCAACCGTAGCAGAGACAATGTGAAGTCCGAAGGAAACAACAACAACCCCGGCAACACCACCAATTTCAACCGTGCACCTCCCAAGAGCAACAACAACATCAACAACACTGCACCCAGAACTAGAAGCAATGTTGTGCCCGTCGCAGCTAAAGACAAGTCTCAGATCACTTGTTTCGAGTGTGGAGTGCAGGGTCACTATTCCAATGAGTGCCCCAAGAAGACTGCCGCCACTGCCAATGTGAATGCCCTAGCTCAACATCAACGTCGTGTTAGGGAACCCTCTTAACCGCAATGGCCGTCTTTTCCACATGAACGCCGAAGAATCCCAAGAAGCGTAAGATGTAGTGTTGGGTATGTTTTCTGTCAACTCAGTTTTAGCATGAGTGTTGTTTGATTCTGGAGCATCGCACTCATTTGTCACCAAAGAATTTGCATGCACTAGTAAGATTCACCCAACCAATTTGAAGCATGCCATGATAGTTCAAATTCCTGTTTCAACTACAAAAGCTATAAAAATTTGCAAAGTCGTGCCTATCAGAATACATGGGATAGATTTTTATCCTAATCTAATAGTACTTGGAACCAAAGGATTGGAAGTAGTACTAGGAATGGATTGGACATCAAATCATAAAGGACTGATAGACTGTGCTAAGAAAGCCATCACCATGACCAGTAGCTCTGGAGTCACAGTAGAGCATATATCTGAAACCTTACCCCGTCAATTCAAGTGCAACAAGAGTCTAGCCCTACCCACCATAGACCAAGTCAGAGTAGTCTTTGAATACCCCGACGTATTCCCACATGAATTGCCTGGTATGCCCCTAGATAGGGATATTGAGTTCATTATTGAACTAATCCCCGGAACCGGACCAATAGCCCAGAGACCCTATAGCATGAACCCCTCAGAGTTAGTAGAGTTGAAGAAGCAGTTGGATGCTATGTTAGCAACAGGCTTGATTCAACCAAGCGCATGGCCATGGAGATCACCAATGTTCTTCGTCGACAAGAAAGATGGAGGCAACCGTTTGTGCACCGATTACAGAAAGCTGAATGACGTCACCATCAAAAACTAGTACCCTTTGCCAAAGATAGAGGATCTATTTGATCAGTTGACTAGTGCCCAAGTGTTCTCAAAGATTGATCTTAGGACTGGTTATCACCAAATTAAGATTCGTGCAACCGATATTCCAAAGACTACCTTTACTACTCGTTATGGTTTATACGAGTATACGGTCTTGTATTTTGGATTAACCAATGCGCATGCTTATTTCATGAATCTCATGAAAAAGATCTTTATGAATTTCCTAGATAAGTTTATCGTTGTGTTTATTGACGATATCCTTATCTACTCCAAGTCAGAAGAAGAGCATGAGTACCATCTGAGAATCATCCTGGAAACCCTGAGAGAGCATCGTTTATATGCCAAGTTTAGCAAATGTGAGTTTTGGCTGGAAGAAATAGGATTCCTAGGATATATTGTGTCTGCCGGAGGAGTCTTTGTTGACCCCACCAAAATTAAAGATGACGAAGAATGGGAAGCCCCAACCACTCAAACCCAAGTCCGTGCATTTCTCGGATTAGCGGGATATTACCGCAAGTTCGTAGAAGGATTCTCGAGCATAGCCAGACCCATGACCCAAATGTTGAAGAAGGACAAGAAGTTTGATTGCACCGACAAATGTGAAGCTAGTTTCCAAGAGCTCAAGAAGAGATTGATTTCATCCCCAATATTGATCATGCCAGATATCAAGAAGCCGTTTGATGTATATTGTGATGCATCCAAGATTGGCCTCGGATGCGTATTGATGCAAGAAGGCAAAGTCATCGCTTATCTGTCTTGACAACTGAAGCAGCATGAGCAGAACTATCCGACCCATGATCTTGAATTAGCAGCAGTAGCCTTGGCATTGAAGACATGGCGTCATTATCTTATGGGTAATTGCTGTGAGATTTATTCAGATCACAAGAGCTTGAAATATATTTTCACTCAGAAGGAGCTGAATATGAGGCAAAGGAGTTAATCAAGGATTATGACCTTGACATTCACTATCACCCCGGCAAAGCCAATGTGGTAGCGGATGCTCTTAGTAGATTACCATGCAAGCTAAACACCATGATCAAGGAAAAGCAACCAAGTTTGTATGAGGAGCTTGAGCAGTTTAGAACTGAGCTAGTTAGCAAAGGATTTCTAGCTAGAATTGAACTTCAACCCACTTTGATTAGCCAAATGAAGGAAGCCCAGAAGGGAAATGAAAGTATCGACGGAATCAAACATCGTGTTGGTACATGAAAGGTGAAGAAGGAGTTCTATGGTACAAAGGACATATCTGCGTGCCAGCAGATTTGGAGCTGAAGCAAGTTATCATGCAAGAAGCTCTTGATACTCTTTATTCTGTCCACCTAGAGGCACGAAGATGTATCAAGATTTGAAAGAGCAATTTTGGTGGCACAAGATGAAGAGAGAAATCGGAAGCTACATGACCAAGTGTGACATCTGTCAAAGAGTCAAAGCAGAGCATCAGAGACCCGCAGGACTATTGCAACCATTGCAGATTCCGGAATGGAAATGGGATTCTGTCGGAATGGACTTTATCACCGGTTTGCCTACTTCTAGTAGGGGAAATGACTCAATCTGGGTCATCGTTGATAGACTATCCAAGGTAGCTCATTTTATACCTGTCAAGACAACCTACCATAGTTTGAAGCTAGCGGAGTTGTACATTGCTAGAATTGTTAGTCTGCATGGAACCCCCAAGACCATAGTATCAGATCGAGGAACCCAATTTACCTCGAGATTTTGGCAGAAAGTCCAAGAAGGATTAGGAACCAAGTTGAACTTCAGCACCGCTTATCACCCACAAACTGATGGACAGACTGAAAGAGTCAACTAGATCTTAGAACATATATTGAGAGCTTATGTTTTGGAGTATGGATCAAAATGGGAAGACTGTCTGCCTTTCGCAGAATTCTCATACAACAATTGACGATGGTTTAACTCATCAATGCCCATTGTTATGGACTTGGGTTTTGGAGAAGGAGGGAGCGCTGGAGACATCTATCGGCTAGCAAACAAGCACATAGGGGACAAAGATTTACCCAGGTTCGGGCCTCGTAGAGGTCCATACTCCTGCTTGTCTGCTCGTGGAATTATCGAAGGAACCGAAGGTTACAATGGTGCGCAGATGCAATCTGGGAAGGGTTGTGGAAACTAGGGTTGCGTGTGTCCTTCTTGCCGCCCCCTCCTAGCCCTTATATAGATAGGCTAGGTCTCGAGTAGCAGGTCAAGTCGGTTACAAGTTAGGGTTTCCCCTTCAAACTTTCTATCTTTAGCTTCTTCTTGCTCTTCAAGCAATCGAGAGTCCGTAGGTTACTCGAGTCCTTCATTTGGGCCTTGGCGACACCATGGGCCTTTATGTATTTAGACCGTATATACCAAACTCGAGTACCCGTAGGGTATACCCATGGCAGTATCCCCCGAGTGTCTAGTGGAATCGCAGATTCGACTGGGGACTTTTGAAGTCTTTGAGTGCATGAATGAGTATATTTCGACTGCTTTATTTGTGTCATAGGGATTGTTGATGTACGTGCCTGATATAACCGAAGTATCGGTATTAGTTAACCACCTTAGGGTGAAACAACGCAATCTACTCGAACTCGAGTCCTCGGACTTGAATCCGAAAAAGTGCTGGTGTAATTTGACTCAAGTCGTGGAGGTCTTACAGGAGTCAAATTCCAGTTATATGGGTGTGAGCACTCGATGCGTCCGTCAAGGCATGTTCATCGTACCTGTAGGCATGGATACATTTCTGGTAGTGCGTAGCTAATGCGTTGCCAGGCCTTATTCAGGTCTTACCTTCATGCTGTAAGCGCGGCATCCGAATTTTGTCATCGCGGAGACAATTCGGGTGACCCAGGAGACGCAGTCTCTTTGTAGGGAAAAATTATGAGGCGGTGTCGCCATGAGCTTCGAGTGTGGATGTTATCGACACACAGTTTTTTTGTATAAATAATCATAGGGTGCGCGACCAGCGCTCCCTATTGGAGTAGCCCCCGAGTGCCTGGTTGAGTCGAAGACCCATGCAGGGACTAAAGAACTTTTGCGACTGTTGTCGTCTTTGCTTGCTTGTTTCAGTCGAATTTGTTTCCAGCGCTCCCTAGGGAGTAACCCATGTCCAAAGTCGAAACGTATTTCGAGTAACTGGGTTTGCCCTTTATTGTCCATGTTCCTGAAAAAAGAAGAGAAAAATCATAGGGTGCACGACCAGCGCTCCCTATGGGAGTAGCCTCCGAGTGCTTGGTGGAGTCGAAGACTCGAGCAAGGACTAAAGTAGTCGAAGTCTTCTGCTGCGTAGCTTTTGATGACGTCAGTGCTGACGATTTCATGACCTCTGTTACCCGTGTGAGCGAGTTTGACGGGACGTGATGAGCAGTGGGTCCCACTCTCTGACTTTGATTTGACTAGGCGTGCGTAATCTTTTATTTTAACAGCGTCTCCTCGATTTCCGCGCGTAATGGGAGTAGTGGAGGGACGGTTCGCGCTTCCACTCCTCCACCTGTCTAGCACGATGTTTGCCACACGTCCAGTAGGGTTTTTCTGAGCCGTTGGATTGCATCTTCCAGGGGTTAAATAGCGGCACTGCGACGGTAATTTTCTCATCTGCTCTCATTCATCTTTTGCTTCCATCGCCATTGTCGCTGCTCCTCTGCTTTCTCTACGCTCGTTTCTTCCATGACGCTGGACCAGCTCCGCTCGTTTCCGAGCTATATCCTTCGCTCGCATCGCCGCCGTGCATTGGGGAAGAAGAAAGGAGGCGATGTGGCTGATTTCGCGGCCACTGTTGTTGCGGCGAAGAAGAAAGGCGGCTCCGCCGCTGCGGGCACCAGCACCGCCCCGGCGGGAAGAAGAAGGTCGCAGGCACCCGCGTCACGAATGGTGCATGGCGCCCCTCCATCATCAAGTCATCGGATCTCCATCTTCTTCGCCAAGACGGAGTACTATCCACCGTAGCCGCCGACGCGGGCATCCCCAGCAGTGAGAAAATTCCTTCTCCTCCCGCTAGTTTTCGAGTGATGTTTTTAGCATTCATCATTAGCGGTCTCTCCTTGCCCCTTCACCCCTTTTTAGGGGACTCCTTTGTTTCTACGGGCTTCAGCTCCATCAGCTGTCCCCGAACTCTATCCTCCATATCTCTTGCTTCATCACCTTCTGCAAGTGCTGGCTCGGAATCGAGCCGCACTTCGGCCTCTTCAAGCGCCTCTTCAAATTGAAGCGCCAATCTGCATCTGGCTCTTTAGTATACGATGTAGGTGGTTGCGGAATCCACGTCGACCCATCCGCCACCTACTTCGACATCAAGCTCACGGCGTCCGTCCAAGGGTGGAGGGACAAATGGTTCTACATCTGCGATGAGAAGGCTAACAGTGAGCACTTCGGACTCGCGCCCTTTGATCCCGAGACGCCGTGCAGGAGGATGCACTCCTCGAAGAATGTAGTCATGCCTGGCGAGTCCGCGGAGACAGATGTGCTGTACAGGCGCGTCTGCGACCTCGAGAGTTGCATAGGCAAAGAGAAGGGAGGCTGCGCTCTCAATCGCACTTGGCTGCGCCGTTGCGTCCAGCCCCTAAAGGCCAGAGTCCACCCCATGTTTCAGTGGGCTAGTGCTGATGATGCCACTCGTGTGTCTGCCGAGGGCATGTCCGCGAGTGAGGTGAATAAGAGGGTTCGACTAGTCACCAAGTACACCGTCAAGGATGTGCTCACCAGTGAGCCAGTTGTTCCTCCATTTGATGCTATTAACCCTCCTCCTGAGGTATAGTTGTGCTACGCAGTAGCTAAATTTGTCGATTGCTTCTCTGTTGTTTACTTGCTTTTGCCTGAATTTGTTGTCTGCATGCAGGATTGGGCGGTGTCACCTTGTATGCCCCCTCTTCCTGAGGGGATTATTCCTCGCGAAGCCTTGGAAGAGGACGAGTCGGAGTCGACTGTCCCCTTTGATGTGGAGGAGGAAGCCCCCGAGTCCGGTAGTCTGGATACTCGCAAGCGTTCGCGCAACAAGGATTCCGATGTGTCGTCTCCTTTGACTCCGGAAGGTACATGTGTTGGTGCGAAGTCGCCGATACCTGCTATTCCTGTGAGCACCGTGGCACCATCTTCTCGCAAGAAGATGCGATTGCCCAAGGAGTCCTCGTCAGAGTCGGGGGAGGCCACTTTTGACTTTGACAAGTTTCACTGGTAAGTTTTCTAGTTTACTTGTTCTTCTCTGTTTTGCCTTTGTTGCCTCGTCTCTAAGTTTGCCCTTTCTCAATGTGCGTTTTGTCTTGCATTCAAGAGGCGTCGTCGTCTTCTGGCGACGTCCAATTTTTTAAAGAATCAGGAGTCGCGACCTCTAGGGCCAAGAAAGAGGTCGAGCGCGCTCCTTCCCCTCCATTGGCGGCCCACTCTGGGCACAACTCTTCCAGTTCTCCTCATGCAGGGGAGCATCGAATGGTTGCCCGGATGACGGTACAACAGACATCTTCGGAGTCATTGGAGGATGATGTAAGTGTAGATTTTCTTCTTGTAATGTTGCAGTCGATGTTCTGTATTGCTTCTGTTGATCCCTTTGTTATGCGATAGCTCCTTGCGAAGGAAGCCGCTCATTTGGCGGAGCAAGTTCTTGCGATGGGCCGCTAGGATGCGATGCTGGAGATGCGTCATCGCGTGGTTGATAGTGAGCGTTCTACACTTCTTCTTCTTCTTCCCCTTTGATATAGTCGACTCATAGTCAACTTTTTGTTTGTCGTGTAGCTGAACATAATGCCCTCCTGCACAATGCTGCCGCCATGGCGAAAACCCTCGCCGCGGCTGTGAAGGGTCGCGATGAGGCAATCTCGGCGCGTGACGAGGCGCAAAGGTGCGAAGAGGATCTGCGTGCCTCCTTCGCAGCCAGGGAGAAGTTGTTCGAAGAACAACTGTTCTCAATTGCCAAGGCCCTCTCAGGTACTTTGCTTGTGGATATCGTTATCCTTCTCTGCTTTGAATGTTTTTTGTCGGTGGCGCTGACGTTTTGTCCATGTGTGGATTTATGTACAGATGCTAGCGATTTGAGCTTCGACCCGCAGGCCCTTCGTCGCGATGACGCTCTGGCGGGTGCACTGTCACCGTACGCAGACCGCAACACCGTCGTGCAGGATACGCTCTCCAAGGCCAAAGGCGTAATCAGTCGCCTTCAGGAGGAGCTGATGCCCAAGGCGGAGCTAGTCGAGAATATAGACGAGCTGGTGGAGTCACTCGCCGGAGGTGTGCCTTTCAGCTTCAAGAACTCACTCCGCGCGGCCGGCGCGTCCATGTCACTTGCCATGGTGCAGGCCCACGGAGTTGAGATTGATCCTGCCGCGGTGTCGAAGGCGATGCCTATTAGCGCGGATGGCCAGCAGTTAGTCTTCGCTCCTTTCGCGACTGCCTGTGGCAAATATGGGTATCATCTGATAAATACTGTTGTGAAGTATTCTGAGGAGCTGCAACGTGTCAAGAAGGCGGCGACAGCTTCGGCATCAGGAGCTGGTGCAAAGTCAGGGGTATCTGACAATGCCATGGACTCGATGAAGCCCCCGAAGGCGTCGAAGTCGAAGAAGCCAGTCGCTCCTTAGTAGTCTTTATAATAGTTGACTAGTTTATGTCCTTTGTTAAGAACATGCCTGCTGGCGAGTGTATCTGCTGATACTTTTGCTAGTCTTGAATGCATCTGAACCTTTTGCCTTTGTATTGATTTGGTCATCTTATTTGTTTCTATCTTGACTTGTGGTAGGGTTCATCGAGTGATCCTTTGAGGGAAACTCAGGACTCGCCGCCTCTTGATGATACTTTGGCACCGCCACGCTCCAAGGTAGATGAACTGTCCCTGCTCTCGCGACTGCGCGACCGCGTGAAGCAGCTGGAGCGTGAGTTGCCCATGCTCCGCGGTAACGCGGATGTATGGAAGTCGAAGGTGGAGAAAGCCGCCGCCCGAGAGCAGTATCTGCTTGGCGAGGTGACGCAGCAGGGCGACCAATTCAAGTGTTAGTTTGCTTGCTCTTATCTTTTCCTTGCAGTCACTCGCGATGCTGTACTTATGCTGATGTTCGCTGCTTCGTGTAGTTATCAGCGCACATCATCCGCAGGATGAGAAGGATAGAATTGCCATTCATATGCATGATCTCACCCAGGAGCAACTTCAAGAGAGTGGATACTTCTGGGTAGATCATGATCGTGCGATTGCGCTGGCGACCCTGCAGGATCGCACGTTGCGAGTGCTGCACTTCGCGAGGAAGTCGCAGTCATGTGTCAAGAACATTTATCGGATGATGTTTCCGCTGGATGTTACTCCATCAAGCCTGCTGGTGCTCCTTGCCAAGTTTCAAGATCTGTCCACGGTTCGCGAGTGCGTGAGGCAACAGTTGGTGGCTGGTGCCAAGGCCGCTCTATCTTTGGTGCGACTGCACAGGCCTGACGTAGATGTTGCGGCAACCTCGTTTGGGCTGTCGGCACCACCAGCAGGTTCTGCCTGGAATATGGTGCCGCACTACCAGGCGGTGGATCGCCCAGCAGAAGAGATTGTCGACTTCTTTCAGGAACAAACCAACGTTCTCTTGCTGCAGTAGTAGCTTAGTTTGTATCCTACACATAAGTGTACTCGTGTTGTAAAATTCGTATAAATGTTGTAAATAATTTATTGTCGAATATGCATAAAGAGCGTTGCTAGCATGAAGTGCGCTACACTATGCGAGTCCTTTTCGTTAGCCTGGCCATGCTCTTATCTCAGTCCCTTGTCAACATGTCAGGTGCATTGCAGCTGGGTTGACGTTGTGTTTAGGGTTTCGATTGATGTACCAGCTACTCAGGATATCGCATTTTGGTTCGAAGAACAAATGTATATAGGGTGGCGCAGCCCCTGAGTAGATAAATTGGAAAAGTAAAGGAGAACACAGAGTTTTGGGGCACTTAGCTTTATTTATTTGAAGAACAGTGCGAGGTACAATGTGTGGCTAAGTAGCCTTGGTTCAGTAGCCTTATTTGCAATGTAAAAAGTAAAAACGACTAACGGTAGAAGCGTCGCAGCTGTGCGACATTTCAGGGGTTGGCGTATGCGACTCTTGTCTCGAAATCTTGAAGGCGATAGGTGCCACCTGGGATTGCTTATGTAATCACGTACGGTCCTTCCCAGGGGGACTCGTGCTTGAGATGCCCCTGCTGCTTCAGTCGCAGGACCGGGTCGCCTTCGACGAAGGATCTGGGGCGAAGCCTCCTACCGTGGTAGTTGCGCAGGTTCTGCTGGTAGATCGTGGATCTTTCTGCGGCGGTTTCCCTTGCCTCGTCAAAGAGGTCGACGGAGTCTTCAAGGGCGAGGGATGACTCTTGTTCATTGTAGCCCGTGGCACTGTATGGCGTTGTGCGTAGGCTCCAGAGTACGGATTGCAGTTCGTTCGGCCAGTAACCCGCGGCTTGTTCGAGTAGCCGGAGGAGTAGCTTCTTGATGCCGCCGCAGACGAGCCCGTTTGCTTTTTCCACCTGACCGTTGGTCTTTGGGTGCGCTACCAAGGCGTAGCTGATGTTGATCCCCAGGTTCTCGCAGAATTCTTGGAACTCCTTGGATGTGAAGGTCGTCCCGTTGTCGGTGATGATGTTGTGCGGTACTCCGAAGCAGTAGACGATGGACTCGAAGAACTTTACTACGATGTGCCCTGATTGGTTGGTCACTGGCATGGCCTTAATCCACTTGGTGAATTTGTCGACTACAACCAAGAGGTAGACGTAGCCTCCTCGTGAGGACCTTGGAAGTTTCCCAACCATGTCGAGTCCCCATTGCGCGAAGGGCCAGGCTAATGGGATTGGCCGTAGCTCTGCGCCAGGTGCGTGCGGCTTGTCCGCGAATCGCTGGCAAGCGTTGAATTTTTGGACGATGTCCTTGGCATCGCGCATGGCCATAGGCCAGTAGAATCTAGCTCGTAGAGCTTTCGCAACGAGCGCGCGACTGCCGGCGTGGTGCCCGCAGGTCCCTCCATGGATGTTGAGGAGAACAGCTCTTCCATCAGCCGTGGAGAGGCATCGTCTGAGCACTCCTGTGATGCTGCGTTTATACAGTTCGCCGTTGATAACAGTGAATGCCTTGGATCCTCGCGCGATGTGCCGTGCATCTGTCCGATTGTCCGGTAGGCTCTTGCTGAGGAGGTACGTGATGTACGGCTGCGTCCAGGATTGCTCAATCATCATGACGGTCATTGGTCCCTCGATTCATGTGTCTAGCTCCAAGTCATCAAGTGCCATTGGCTCATTGGGTGGCGTAGCCCCCGACTCCATTGCTGCGCTTGTTTTCTTCTCTGCAGCCTTTGGCTTCATGGAGCGTTCGTAGATGCGCTCGAGAAATTCCCAAGGTGGTATGGGGGCGCAGGTAGAGCCTATGTTGGCAAGTGCATCTGCCTCTTCGTTGCTTTCGTGACCTACGTGCCGCAGCTTGCAACCATCAAAATCTCCTTCGAGTGTGTCGTAGAGGTCGTGGTACACGATCATGTTGTCATTCAGTGCATTGCACTCATTCATCGTTTGGTTGACGACCAACTTGGAGTCGCCGTATATGATAAGCCTCTTGGCGCCGCAGGCTTTTGCCATCCTCATCCCGTACAACAGGGCCTACTATTCAGCGTCGTTGTTGGAGGTTGTGAACTGCATTCGCAGGATATACTTCATCTTGTCCCCTTGAGGTGATGTCAGTATGACACCTGCGCCTGCTCTGTCCTTTCGCTTGGACCCGTCGAAGTGCATTGTCTAGATGTAGGACATGTCTGGTTTGTCTGGGAGCTCGTTCTGCATACAGTGCATGAGGAAGTCAGGGAGAACTTGCGACTTGATTGCGTCGCGCTTTTCATATGTGATGTCTCATGGAGACAATAATATTCCCCAAAGCGTGACTCGTCCCGTGGCGTCGGGGTTATTGAGGATATGCCCCAACTATGCATCGTTGACCACCACGATTCGTTGTTCCTGGAAGTAATGGCGTAGTCGTCGAGCGGTCATGAAGACGTCGTACGCGAGCTTCTGGTAGTGCGGGTACCGCTGTTTTGTTGGCGTGAGGACCTCGCTAAGGTAGTATACTGGGCATTGTATGCCGTGGACCTTGTTTTCCTCAACTCACTCGACGACGAGCACTATGCTGACCACTTGGTTACTAGCGGAGATATACAGCAATAGTGGTTCCCTTTCTTGTGGGGTCACCAGCACTGGCGAAGTGGATAGCAGGCGCTTGAGGTCTTCGAATGCTTCTTGCGCTTCATTGGTCCACTCGAATTTTTCAGCTTTGCGGAGGAGCTGGTAGAAGGGCAGCGCCTTTTCACCCATCCGACTGATGAATCGACTGAGGGCCGCGATTCGCCCAGCCAGCTGCTAAACGCCCCTTATGTTTTTTGGCTTCTCCATGGCTAGTATGGCTTTTATTTTCTTCGGGTTTGCCTCGATTCCCCTTGCGGAAATGAGATACTCGAGTAGCTGCCCAGATGGTACGCCAAAGGCGCATTTGTCCGGATTGAGCTTGATCCAGTAGCGGTCGAGGTTGGCGAAGGTTTCGCGCAAATCTTCGATTAGGGAGGCTTCCTCCTTGGTCTTGATTACTATGTCGTCGACATAGACTTGAATGTTGTGACCCAGTTGTTCCTTGAGGCAAGCCTGCATGCACCGCGGGTAGGTGGCTCCCGCGTTCTTTAGCCCATATGGCATTGTGTTGTAGCAGAACACACCAAAGGGCATTGTCAACACTGTTTTCTCTTGATCTTCCTCCTTCATTCGAATCTGATTATAGCCTGAGTAGGCATCGAGGAAGTAGAGGCGCTCGCATCCCACAGTGGAGTCGATGATCTGGTCGATGCGCAGCAACGGGAAGTGATCCTTTGGGCGGTGCTTGTTCAAAGTGGTGAAGTCCACGCACATCCGCAGGATATCCGTGTCCTTTTTTGGTACCAGCATCGTGTTGGCGAGCCAAGTGCTTTCCTTGATCTCGCGTATGAACTTGGCTTCAAGGAGTCTGTTGATCTCCATTCCAACTGCCTGCGCTCGTGGCTCAGACAATCGCCGAATTGTTTGCTTGACTGGCCTTGCGTCGGGGTTGACGTTGAGTGCGTTCTCGGCGAATTCCCTGGGAACTCCAGGCATGTCCGTAGGACACCAGGAGAAAATTTCGCAGTGCTCACGGAGGAATTCGACGAGCGCGAGTTCCTATGCGGGATTCAAGTTGTTGGCGATGAGAGCCGTCTTGGCGGGATCCGATGGGTGGACCTGCACTTTCTTTGTGTGCACCAATGAGTCGAAGGAGAGATCAGGTGAGCTTGGCCGGCTCAGGGGAGGTAGACTGTTGTCTGTTGACTTCTTTAGTCTTGCGAGTTCCTCCTGCATGCCAAAGGACTGAGAAATTCTGTTGAATTCCCTGTCGCAACTGTCAGATCTCTCGAAGATCCTGTTGATCGTGATAATGCCATTGGGACCTAGCATTTTAATCTGCAGGTAGGCGTAGTGGGGTACTTCCATGAACCTAGCGAACGCGACGCGCCCGAGGATGCAGTGGTACTGTGAGGGCCAGTCGATGACCTCAAAGTCGATGCGCTCGCTCCAGAAGTTCTTCGGCATGCTGAAGATGACGTCGAGGTTGATTTTGCCCAGGGGGTATACGCCTTTCCCTGGGACGATGTCGTGGAACATTGTGTCCGAGGCCTCCACGCAAGTTAGAGGGATTCTCATTGCTCGCAAGGTACTCGCGAATATAAGGTTGATGCCACTCCTACCGTCCATGAAGACGTGGCTCATGTCGAAACCTTCGATTTGCGCCTCGGGTACGAGGGTGTAATGGCCTGGACGGGGTACCTGAGGCAGATGGTCGCGCCTGTCGAAGGTGATGCATGAGTCGCTTCCACTGAGGTACTCAGTGGTAGATGGTGGCGAGTGGGTGGCCAAGTTGACTTGGCGAGTGATGGCCTTCTGCACCGTATTGGAGGGGCATCTCTTTTGGATCATCATGGTGCCCATGGTTCGTGGGTACGGTTCACCTCCGTGGTGCTGGTCCGGTACAGCTGCATTCGGGGGTGGCCCAGGTGGTGGTGGCGGTGCGCCGTGTGCCACGGCGCCTGGAGCGGCTCAGTAGCCTCTTTCGACTGTGTTGCGGTTCATCCGAACCAATCCCTCATGTAGCTTGAGGAATTCGCGGCAATCCTTGAGGAGGTGGCTGGACTTCTTCTTGCCGTCATGTTTGTCGATGTAGAAGTGTACCGTGCATGGCCCGTACAGTTTGTCCTCAATGGAGCTCGCGGGTGCCTCATCGCAAGTGCGGCGCTGCCCCACTTGCGTGGTTTTCCCGGAGTCGCGGTATCCGCCGCTACGGTATCCGCTGTTGCAGTTATCGTCGCGTCTGTCGGCGTAGCCAGCCGCAACCATGTTGACGTCGTCGCGGTCATCGTAGATGCGCATCCGGCGCTTGCCTCGGCGATCGCGTCTGTGCTCGAGTTCCGCCTCCTCGTCGGAGTGAACGCGATTCTCCACAGAGTCTTCTCCATCGGCCCACCGATTCGCGATCTCCATTAGGTGGTCGATGGTCTGGAGCTTTGAGCGGCCTAGCTCCTCCCTGAGTTCTAGGCGGTGGACGCCACCGTTGAATGCGTCAATCGCGTGATCCTCCGAGATGTTCTCGGCGGAGTTCTTGATGATGGACCACCTTTCGATGTAGGAGTGCAGCGGTTTGCCAGATCTTTGCTGGCAACATCTCAGCTCTTCGATTGATGCGGGCCGCTTGTATGTGCCCTTAAAATGCACACGAAGCTGTAAACCAGCTCATCCCAACTGCGAATAGATCCGCGTGGAAGGTTGTTGAGCCATGCTCGGGCGGCGCCCTGCAGCTGTAGCTGCAAGCATTGGATGGCCGTGCTTCGACTACCTCCGTGGAGCCTGACGGAGGAGATGTGGTCCTCCAGCCAGATCTTTGGGTCCTGTAGGCCATCAAACTTCGAGTTCTCCGACGGGAGTTTAAACCATTTGGGCATTCGCATCTGCCTGATGGATCTGCTGAAGCATCTGGCGCCACAGAGCTCCACATCTTCTTCTTCCGTGTTAGTCGACCGAGCATGTCGTGCCCTTGATTTGTCGATCTTGCGCTGCGTGAGGTCGTCGTGCACATCATAGTCACGGTCGTGTCGCCGTGAGCGGCAGCGTCGAGACAGGTCGTGACTGTCGTCGTTGGACGAGGGCGAGGAGTATCGCTTTGCTAGGGCTTTGCCCTTCTTCGAGTCTGGTGTTGGCTCCTTGTCGAGGGCGGCCTCGATTAATCCCAAGCCCGTGATCGTAGATCGGTGCATGGTGGCTCGGGGATCTCCACCTGGCGGCTGGTTGTTAAGGAGGTACATGGTGTCCGCTGTCACCGCAGCCTGCGGCGTCTTGGGGACCACATTGCCCCGTGTGTCGATTTTCATAGAGCTAAAGTCGAGGACCTTTGCAGCTTCGATGCGTTCTTGCTCGGTGAGATGGGCCATCCGAGATTGCCTCTTCTTGGCGAGGTACTCGTTGCCCCTTGAGGAGGATCCTCTGTGGGAGGAGAGCCCAGCACGACGAAGGCTCGATTCGTCTGCTACCTTTTTACACGCTTCGAGTTGCGCGATTGTTTGTAGTTGGCGCTTGAATTCTTCCTTCACGAGCCAGTGATAGCCCATCAGTAGTTCTTGCGGGGATCCCAAGGGTAGAGGAGCGCCTCTAAGGGCCTCGAGGCAGCGAGCGCATTCTTGCTTGTTGAGCCTGATCACGACGCGTTCGCCGGTTTGCTCATTTAGTATGGTTGGAGGTTCGACTGCTCCTCCATTATCGACGGGGGTGCGATTGCCACCGTTGCCGCCATTGCCACCATTGCCGGCGTTGGGCGGGTCAGTCTCGTTACCGCGATTGCCAGCGTTGTTGCGATTGGCAGAGGTATCGCCTGCATTGATGACGGCGCACATGAAGTGGTTGGGGAAGCTGCTGCTTCCGCAACTCTCAGATCCGGAACCGTAGGTTCCACCTTCAGTGGCTAGATCGTTCAGATCGGAGTCGCGACTGCTGTCGCTGACCGTGTTCTCAACTGTTGTCGGGGTATTCAGCTCACTGAGGGTGCCGATCGATGGAGGGAACCATGATGCTAGGGCAATCGATGGTGTCGTCGGCTGATCAGGCATGCGAAGCGTGCCCATCTGACCGTCTTGGAAGTGGAAGCTCCCTATCGCCAGGCTGATTCCGTCGCCTCTGGACTCGAAGGCCGGGCGAGTGGCTAGTGTGTGGATGGTGAAGTTGAACGCACCGAAGAGCTGGTGGATCTCCGTTGTCGTGGAGTTGTAGATCGCGGTTGATGGGGCCAAAGAAGCCGCAACATCAGCACTCCCAATCCCCACAGTCGGCGCCAATTGACGAGGGTTTAACTCATCAATGCCCATTGTTATGGACTTGGGTTTTGGAGAAGGAGGGAGCGCTGGAGACATCTATCGGCTAGCAAACAAGCACACAGGGGACAAAGATTTACCCGGTTCGGGCCTCGTAGAGGTCGCTACTCCTGCTTGTCTGCTCGTGGAATTATCGAAGGAACCGAAGGTTACAATGGTGCGCGGATGCAATTTGGCGAGGGTTGTGGAAACTAGGGTTGCGTGTGTCCTTCTCGCCGCCCCCTCCTAGCCCTTATATAGATAGGCTAGGTCTCGGGTAGCAGGTCGAGTCAGTTACAAGTTAGGGTTTTCCCCTTCAAACTTTCTATCTTTAGCTTCTTCAAGCAATCGAGAGTCCGTAGGTTACTCGAGTCCTTCATTTGGACCTTCGCGACACCGTGGGCCTTTACGTATTTAGACCATATATACCAAACTCGAGTAACTGTAGGGCATAGCCATGTCAACAACAGTTATCAAGCCAGGTTGCAAATGGCCCCATTTGTGTTCTTATATGGAAGGAAGTGTCATACCCCCTTGAATTGGTCGCAAGTAAGAGAGAGTCAGATTTTCGGACCCGACATCCTACGGGAAGCTGAAGAAAAGGATCACAAAGTCCATGAGCACCTCAAGACCGCCCAATCCAGAGAAGAGTTATGCTGACAAGAGAAGGAGAGACATGACTTTCAATGTCGGAGATTATGTGTATCTCAAGGTTTCGCCATTGAAGGGAATGCAACGCTTTAGTCTGAAAGGAAAGTTAGCCCCAAGATATATCGGACCCTTCAAGATTCTGAATCACTGAGGAGAAGTATCGTATCAACTGGAACTGCCAGAAGAGATATCAGCCATCCACAATTTGTTCCATATCTAGTTACTTCGCAAATGCCTAGAAGTGTCGGAGAAGACTGAAGTATTCAAGAACATTGATCACCGAGCCGTTGATATCAACAAGGATCTGGCGTATCGTGAAGTGCCCATCCGTATCTTGGAGGAAGCTTACAGAACCACCAGGACCCGGAGTATCAAATTTCTCAAGATTCAATGGATCAACCATACCGAAGAAGAAGCCACATGGGAGCGGGAAGATTACATTAAGACAGAGTTTCCAGATCTCTTTAGTTCCTAGTTTTCTTTTGTAAATCTCTTTAGTTCCTAGTTAAGGGGGGAAGGTTTGTAACATCCGAAAACTTAATCCTAAGTTAATCAAGATAAAATCTACCCAATTTAGGGTTAACAAAAACTTTTCCATTTAAAATAATTAAGCATTCATATGTGTGTGCATTTAAAATAAGAGTTGTTTTGAATGGCCATGTTTGAGTGATCCATTGGTTGTAAAATGATTCTAAGGTGAATTACACGTCATCTAGATCATTCCCACACAAATCCCAAAGAAAAAGAAATCAAAAAGAATAAAATAAAGAAATGGTCATTTGTGCCATTTTAACTAACTAGGACACTTTGGGTGTTCCTAGGACTCAATTTCAAACATAAACAATTGTGGTTCTTTACACCCCTTTCTAGTACAAGTAGTGATGTACCACGGCCCACTTTGTTTCCTCCCTAAAACTTTCAAACACCAAATTTAAATGACAATTAAAAATTGAATGTAGTTCATATGTATAGATGACACTTATTCAAAAACCACTCAAATGAACTCCATTTCCAAATCCCAAGCAAACCTAAATGCTTAAGTCCCAAAAATTCAAATATTTTCTTCATGCGGCCATTTGATCGAGCAGGTGGCAGGCAAGGTTTTTCTGCCTAACTTATACTATTTTCTGATCAAAGCCTTGTAGAGTTTTTAGCCTCCATTTGGTTCCCCTGTCCCTCCCAGCTCTAACCAAACTCTCACCGGCCTACCCCTAAGCCTGGAGAAGCAGTGGCGCGCCGCCACAATATGGTCATCGCCGGCCAGACGCAGGCAACATGCCAGAGACCAAGCCGCGCCATTCCAGCATGTCCGCTAGCACCGCCTAACCCTACCGCCTCTCCCTGTCCACCCCTCGATCGCTGCTAGCCCCTGGACCACCTCAGCCCTATGCCGGCCTTTCTCTTTGCGCATGCGCAACACACGCTAGAGCACGATCGCCGCCAGCATGCCACAGACCATGCCTCGACACCAAATCACGCACGCCGCTCCGCCTCGACACCCACACCTCGCCAGACACGGTCGTGCACCGTCGTGCGACCAACAGTCGCCATGATCGCCGTCGAGCACCACCTCTGTCTCCTAGAGCGCGGGAAGTCCCCAAACAAATGCCACTGCCCCTAGCATCGCCATTACGCCGTAGAGAAATGCCAGCAGACCGACCACCGTCTGCCTAACTCACCCATGCCGGTAGCCCTCTGTACCGCTCTCACCGGAGACGCCAGCCCACACCCGTCGGTCCCCTCGTCAAGCCTATATAAGGAGGCCACCCCAGCACCATCTCCTCACACCATTCCACTCCCCTCTATCCACTGCCATTTTCCCTCTCTCGCCGAAGCCGCTCGAGCCGTCGTTCGCCGGAATTCCATCGGAGGTAGCCGTTGTAGAGGAGGAGAAGTCCCCGTCGATTTCGTCCACCTCAGCCCCTGCCGCGACTTTGCCTGAGCTCGTCGTTGGCATCCAGTTCGATCACCCGCCTTGTTGCACTAGCTGGAGCCCTGGTACGTCCCCAATAGACCCCCACCAGCCGTTTAGGGTTCGGCCTCGCTGGCGACCAGTCCGTCGTCGACGACGACCGTGAACCGTCGATCTGCGTTCTAATTGTGTGGCCCAAATCGCCCCATACCGCTTCGGGTTTTATGTACTGCTGACATGCGGGACCCCCCCTGTCAGAAGCCCTCTGCACCGCTGAGCGTTACTGGGCCGGCCCATTTAGTTTCCCGCGCTGACCCATTTAATTCAAATTAGGATTTTCTATTTAGACTTAAAATCAAATCAGTCCCTTAGTTCAAAAATCAATTCAAAGATTTTTATAAATCCCAAAGGAGTGATTCCAATTTTGTTGGAAAGGTAATGAAAATCTCTATCCAAGTGCGTTGGATTTAAATCTTTTAGAGCTAGAGATCTCTCCTAGTAAAAATAATAAGACAGAAGCTTTTGAACATTCAAACATTTTTCTAAAATCAACCATAATAGATTTTGAGTTGATTCCAACTCTCAAAAATCACATTTAAGCATACCTATATGAACATGTAATAATGACAAGTTGGTATTGCTCTCTGTACTGCTCTCTGTACTGCTCTCACCAGAGACGCCAGCCCACACCCGTCGGTCCCCTCGTCGAACCTATATAAGGAGGCCACCCCAGCACCATCTCTTCACACCATTCCACTCCCCTCTCTCCACTGACCATTTCCCCTCTCTCGCCGGAGCCGCTCGAGCCACCGTTCGCTGGAATTCCACCGGAGATAGCCGCTGCAGAGGAGGATAAGTCCCCGTCGAGTTCGTCCATGTCAGCCCCTGCCGCGACTTCGCCTGAGCTCGCTGTCGCTGTCCAGTTCGATCGCTCGCCTCGCCGCACTAGCTGGAGCCATGGTACGTCGCTAGTAGACCCCCACCGGCCAGTTAGGGTTCGGCCTCGCTGGCGACCAGTCCGTCGTTGACGACGACCGTAAACCGTCGATCTGCGTTCTAATCGTCTGGCCCAGATCGCCCCATAACTCTTCAGGTTTTATGTACCGCTGACATGCGGGACCCTCCTGTCAGTAGCCGTCTGCGCCGGTGAGCATTATTGGGCCGGCCCATTCAGTTTCCCACGCTGACCCGTTTAATTCAAATTAGGATTTTCTATTTAGACTTAAAATCAAATCAGTCCCTTAGTTCAAAAATCAATTCAAAGATTTTTACAAATCCCAAAGGAGTGATTCCAATTTTGTTGGAAAGGTAATGAAAATCTCTATCCAAGTGCGTTGGATTTAAATCTTTTAGAGCTAGAGATCTCTCCTAGTAAAAATAATAAGACAGAAGCTTTTGCACATTCAAACATTTTTCTAAAATCAACCATAATAGATTTTGAGTTGATTCCAACTCTCAAAAATCACATTTAAGCATACCTATCTGAACATGTAATAATATTAAGGTTTTCATGCAGTGACTTTGGACTAGTACCAAAATAATTCTATATAGGTATTTCTAGTCACTTTAAATCATTAAATATTAAACTTAAACTTATTAAAATGTGATCCAACATTTAAATCACATTCCCCTATGTTAGAATATGTGGTGATGACATGTGTCCACATGATCCCATATTTTAATTGGAGGATATTAAATCTTAGTTAATTTCAGTGAGTAGAAATTACTTTTCTCAAATAAAAAGAATGAAGCTAGTTAATTAAATCTTGTGATGATAGTAGATCATCAAATGTGTGCCTTAGTGTGCTAAGTAGACTAGTTAAGTATTGTTTGGTGATTGTGTATTCTGTATGTATTTATAGACGATAGTACCGACCAAGCTTTCGAGGAGGAGGAGTTCTACCAAGAGGAGGAGGAAGAAAACATCAACCACTGCACTACACAAGGCAAGCCATCATTAACAATGCAAGATAACCCTTCCAAGCTAGATAACCTAAGCAAGATGCATTCGGCATGCTTTGGGTCTACCACTTTGACTATTATCTACCGCAAGTTTTATTTCCAAGCTTTACTTTCTTTACTCTATTAAAATCATTTACTTATTTGAAGGTAGCATAAAAAGTATAAAACTTGACCTATCAAAGTGATATTTAGATGTCATTCTATGGCATGAGATTGATCTTAGCATCCCATATTAGTGAACACTCTTAACTTAGTAGTTTAGAGCTAAACTAGAACTTGAGTCACTTTAGATGGGATACTTGGTGAAAATGACTTGTGAAAACCTTGGAATGATGAGTCATTCTATTGAGATGTTTTGACATGTGTTGAGAAACACAAATGGTTAAGGATGATGAAAATGTTGAGGCTTGAGCCTTAACCCTTTTACAGAACTGATGGTTGGGTTCGGATGCGATACCATTCCAATTTTACCGTACAACCACAATACCTGAGTTGGGGAAGGCTTAGCCGGAAATTTATATGCATTAGTATTAGTTCCCTCGCAGGAGAGGTTTGAGCTGAGGCTACCTCTCGATGTTGTCCACCTACGCAGTGCCCAAGATGACGGATGGTCATGGTTGGGAGGCCATGCTCATAGGAGAGGTGCTTATACTAGGGTGTGTAAAGGAAAGGTTATGTTTGATTATCTATATACTAAGTATGATGATTCAGGGTTATCCCTGACAGATGTATCGAATCTTGTGGTGAAAGTGTGCCACCTCTGCAGAGTGTCAAACTATTCGAATAGCCACGTTCGCGGTTATGGACAGTTAGAGTGGCCATACGGTTCCGTTGTCAGATGTTTTCAAAATGACTTATGATATAAATGATGAATGTTGACGTGACCACAACAGGGTTGTGACTATGACACTAGCTTCCCAACTTAAGTGATTCTAGAACTTTATTTTATCTTTCTTTGTTTCTGAACTCAACTTATATTTCAAACTTAACTTTACAAATAAACCTAGAGTTGGCATTTCCAGTAGAACTACATTACTTGTTAGTGATAGTTTGCGAGTACTTAAAGAGTACTCATGGCTTTTGTCCCTGGCTATTACTATGGCCAGACTATGAAGGAGACTACCAAGATGAAGGACAGCAGGACGGCTATGATAACCAGGACTATCTTCCATCGTTAGCATTACCTGTACCCCTGAAGATGGACCCCACTGCTACGCTTATTATTTATTCCGCTGCTTGTTGTATTAAGTCTAGATCATGAGATCCTTTATTCGTGTAAGACCTTATTATGGTTTGTAATGGATGATGTATTGTGATATCCAATCTCTTATGTATCGCAAAAATGGTAATCCTGGGATTGCGATGTATGGCATAATAGGCATCTAGGATTAAAAATCCGGGTGTTGACAACCTTGACATTCACTATCACCCCGACAAAGCCAATGTGGTAGCGGATGCTCTTAGCAGATTGCCATGTAGATTAAACACCATGATTAAAGAAGCTCAACCAAGTTTGCATGAAGAGCTGGAGCAGTTTAGAACATAGATAGTTACCATAGGATTTTTAGCTAGCATTGAACTTCAACCCACTTTGATCTGTGTGCCATTAGATTCTGAGCTAAAGCAAGTTATCATGCAGGAAGCTCATGATACTCTTTATTCTATCCACTCCGGAGGAACAGAGATGTATCAGGATTTGAAAGAGCAATTTTGGTGGCACAAGATGAAGAGAGAAATCGGAAGCTACATAGCCAAGTGGGATATCTGTCAGAGAGTCAAAGCGGAACATCAGAGACCCACAAGACTTTTGCAACCATTGCAGATTCTAGAATGGAAATGGGATTCTGTTGGAATGGACTTTATCACCGGTTTGCCTACATCTACTAGGGGAAATGAGTCTATTTGGGTCATAGTGGATAGGCTATCCAAGGAAGCCCATTTTATACCTGTCAAGACTACCTACCAGAGTACGAAGCTAGCAGAGTTGTACATTGCTAGGATCGTAAGTTTGCATGGAACCCCTAAGACCAAAGTGTCAGATCGAGGAACCAAATTTACCTCAAGATTTTGGTAGAAAGTCCAAGAAGGATTAGGAACCAAGCTGAACTTCAGCACAACTTATCACCCGCAGACCGATGGACAAACTGAAAGAGTCAACCAAATCTTAGAAGATATGTTGAGAGCTTGTGTGCTAGAATATGGATCAAAATAGGAAGATTGTCTGCCTTTCGCAGAATTCTCATACAACAATAGTTATCAAGCTAGTTTGCAAATGGCCCCATTTAAATTTCAGTATGGAAGGAAGTGACGTACCCCCTTGAATTGGTCACAAGTAGGAGAGAGTCAGATTTTCGGACCCAACATCCTACGAGAAGCCAAAGAGAAGGTTCACAAAGTCCGTGAACACCTCAAGACTGCCAATCCAAACAGAAGAATTAAGCTGACAAGAGACGTAGAGACCTGACCTTCAATGTCGGAGATTTTGTGTATCTCAAAGTATCACCCTTGAAGGGAATGCAATGTTTTCAACTAAAAGGGAAGTTAGCCCCCAGATATATTGGACCCTTCAAGATTTTGAGTCGTCGAGGAGAAGTATCTTATGAACTGGAACTGCCGGAGGAGATGTCAGCCATACATGATGTGTTCCATATCTCGTTACTTCGCAAATGCTTAGAAATTCCGGAGAAGACCAAAGTATTCAAGAACATAGATCATCGAGCCATAGATATCAACAAGGATATGACGTATCGTAAAGTGCCCATTCGTATTTTGGAAGAAGCCTTGAGAACCACCAGGACCCGAAGTATCAAGTTTCTCAAGATCCAATGGAGCAACCATACTGCAGAAGAAGCTGCTTCGGAGCGACAGGATTACATTAGTACTGAGTTTCCAAATCTCTTTAGTTCCTAGTTTTTCTTAAATCTCGGGACGATATTTTGTTTAAGGAGGGAAGGTTAGTAACACCCCGAAAAAACATTAATCAAGATTATCAAGTTTTAAGCACCCAAATTTAGGGTTAACAAAAACGTTATTTCCAAAAATCTATATGAATGCATGTGTGATTTGCATTAGTGTATCATGGATTGAATTTGACATGTTTGATTTCTACAAATGATAAGAAATGGTTTAAAAGTGAATGCTACATCATGTAGGCCAACTACAAATAAATTCAAAGGAAAAAGAAATCAAATATGAATAAATAAAGCAAATGGTTATTTTCGCCAAAGTTAACCACTAGGTCACTTTAAGTGTTACTAGAAGAAGATTTCTAACAAAAACATTTCTACTTCTTTTCACCCCTTGCTAGACCAAGTAAAAGTGTATCAAGGCCCACTTTACAAACTTACAAAAATATTTTCCAAAGCAATTTAATGGACAGTTGAAAATTGAATCAAGTTCATATGTTAAGATCCCACTTTTTCAAAAACATATCAAATAATTTCCCTTGAACTCTCCAAGCAAACCTAGACTATCAAGCTTAAGATCAAACCACTCAAAAAATTTGAATCTAAATTTCAAAAGTAAAATTCTTTCGGCCATTTAATAAAACACCCTGCAGACACAGATCACACTCTTCCTTACTTCACTGTTTGGGGCATTGACCACTCGACCAAATGCCCCCATTACACTCCCTTGGTCTCCCCCAACATCTAGCAGCACCAGACACGCTGCCCCTTAGCCGTTTTGCACCAATGCGCCGCCGCCCCAAGCCAGCCTCGTCGGCCGACCATGGACAGAGCGCCACGGACCACGCCACCCTCTCCCCTGACACGTAGGAGACAGGCGACCATCCACCGCCACCCCCTCTCCAGCCATCGATCAAAGCAGGCCATGGACCACCCAAGACCAGCCGCGCCCACTCTCTCTGCGCCGTGCCGAGAGCACGCCAGAGCGCCACAGCCGACCGACTCACACAAACTCCGCCTCGCTCTCTCGCACACACGCACACTCGACATGATCACAGCTAGCTCCCAAACACCCCTGTTCGCCACTATGCGACATGTAGCCCTCGTGCGTCGTGTCGAAGACCGCCGCTCCCGCATAGAGAATCGCACGCGTTCGACTGTTCCATGCTGCCCCGTGTCGTGCCATTATTCCCGTGAAGACCGCCAGGGATCACTGCACCGCCCCCTACCTATAGCCACACAGATAGCACGTTGTACTGTCGTTGCCAGAGACGCCAGACCATCCCGCTTGGTCCCTTCATCGGTGTATAAATAGAGACACCCATCGCCTCCATTCTCCACACCAACACACTCCCCACTCCACACATACCGTTCCACACTTCTCCCCGGAGCAAGGCGAGTTCCGATTCGCCGGAATTTGTCCGGAGCTCGCCGCTACAGAAGGAGAAGGGCGCCATTGATTGGAGCCGCCCTAGGAGCCGCCGCGACCACCGTTAGAATCACCATCATCAACAACGTCGTTTGCCCCCATCGTCGACCCTAGCTAGAGCCCAGATGATCCCCCACGTACCCCCAACGCCACGTTAGGTTTAATTCCTTGCTGGAGCTGTTCGTCGGAGACGACGAATCACAGCCGTTGGATCGCTTTCTAATCGTAGGGCCTAGAATCCACGATACCGTTTCGGGTAGACTGAGTTGCTGACTAGTGGGACCCTCTTGTTAGTAGCCCTCTATGCCGCGCTATGCAGATTGGGCCGGCCCAGTTACTTTCCCACGTAGGCCTGTGAATTCAAGTAAGTATTTTCCAATTTAGTTAAAACTAGATTCTGTCAGTAGATTCAAAAATCAATTCAAAGAGATTCACTGAACCAAATTGATTGTTTTCAATTTTTTTAGAAAGATATTTAAATTTTCTATCCAAGCCCGTTCGATTCAAATCATCTGAAAGTATATATCACCTATACCAAAAATAACAAGACAAAGACTTTTTCAACTTCAAACATTTTTCAAAAATCAACCATAAGTTCTTTTCAGTTGATTCCAACTCTCAAAATCACATTTTATAAGATCTATATAAATATATAAAATATTTAGGTTTACATGCAGTGACATTGGACTAGTACCAAAAGAATGCTATATAGGCATTTCTAGTAACTTTAATTCTATTAAATGATAATCTTAAAGTTTATAAAATATGACCAACACTTTAAATCACATTCCCATGTATTAGAATATGTGGTGATGACATGTGGCCACATGATCCCATATTATAATTGGAGAATATTAAATCTTAAGTATTTTCAATGAGTAGAAATTACTTTTCTAAAACAAGATAAACAAGATTACGTCTTTTTTTCATGTGATGATTGTGATGATGCTAGATCATCAAGTGTGAGACTTAGTGTGCTAAATAGAATTAGTTAAGTATTGTTTGGTGATTGTGTACCCTGTATTTATTTATAAACGGTAGTACCGACCAAGGATATGACGAGGAGGAGTATTACCAAGCAGAAGAAAAAGAGAACTTACACTGCACCAATCCAGGCAAGCTATTATCAACAAGTTAGAACCTTGCAAGTCATTCTTGCAAAATAACTTTAGCAAGATGCATTAGGCAGGCTTTGGTTATATACCTTTGATTATACCAATCCCATGTTTTACTTGCAAGCTTTATTATTTTTACTTTACCAAAGTTCTTTACTTTTAGTTAGTGCTTGCTGAGTATTTGGAAAAGTAGTATCGATAGCATAAAGAGTATAAAACTAGGACTAAACTAGATGTCATTCTATGGCATGAGATTGAAGATTAGCACCCCTCATTAGTGAACACTCTTAACCTTAGTGGCTAGTGCTAAGTATAAAAGTTGATCACTATAGATGCGAATACTTGGTTAAAATGATTATGAAAACCTTGGAATGATGATTCATTCTATTGAGATGCTTTGACATGTGTTGAGAAACACAAAGGATTTGATGATGAAAATATTGAGGCATGAGCCTTACCCCTTTATAAAAACTGATGGTTGGGTTCAGATGCGGTACCAATCCAATTTTACCGTACAACCACAATACCTGAAATGGGTAGGGCTTAACTAGAAGTTTATATGCATTAGTATGGGTTCCCTCGCAGAAGAGGTTTGAGCTGAGGCTACCTCTTGATGTTGTCCACCTATGCAGTGCCTAGGATGGCAGATGGCCATGGCTGGGAGGCCAAGCTCATGAGGGAGGTGCCTGTTATAGAGTGTGTAATTAAAAGGTTTTGATTGATTATCCGCATACTAAGTATGATGATTCAGGGTTATCCCTGACGGATGTATCGAATTTTGTGGTGAAAGTGTACCACCTCTGCAGAGTTTCAAACTATTCGAATAGCCGCATCCACGGTCATGGACAGTTGGAGTGGCCATACTATTTCGTCGTCACATGTTTTCAAAATGACTTGTGAAATGAATTGTTACTTTGACTTAACCACAACAGGTTTGTGGATATGAAAACTAGTTTCCCACTTAAGTGATTTAGAACATTAAATTAGTTTTCTTTACTTCTAAACTCAGTTTAGCTAAACCTGGCTTTTTGCAAACAAACCTAGAGCTGAAGATCCTATTAGAACTACCTTACTTGTTAGTGATAGTTTGCGAGTACTTAAAGAGTACTCATGGCTTTGTCCCTGGCTATTCACGTGGCGAGACTATGAGGAGGACTACCAGGATGATGGATAGAAGGAGGTCTACGAGAACTAGGATCATCTCCCATCATCAACATTGCCTATGACCCTGAAGATGGAGCCCAATACTATGCTTTATTATTCCGCTGCTTGATTGTATTAAGACTGGATCATGAGATCCTTTATTTGTGTAAAACCTTATTATGGTTTGTAATGGATGATGTACTGTGATATACAATATGTTATGTCTCGCAAAAATGGTAATCCTGGGATTGCAAGGTATGGCATAACAGGCATCTGGGATTAAAAAACCAGGTGTTGACAGGTTGTCCTTGGCCGACAAGCAAATTCCCTAGGCTGCATCACCCTTCCGGTCGCTTTTGGTGATGTAAACAATTACCCCCAACAACGCATGACCTTTGAAGTGGTGCCTTTCAAGAGCGTGTACCACGTCTTCTCTGAATGTGACATCTTCCACTCCTTCCATGCAAGTCCATGCTTTGTCTACAACAAACTCAAGATTCCCGAACCAAATGGCGTCATCACCGTTGACGGAACCTTCACCAAGGCACGGGAGTGCGAGCTCAGTGAAGCCGCCTTCGCCGAAGCAGTCCTCTATGGTGAGGAGTCCAAGGAGATCCAGAACTAGGTCAATGCCACATAGATGCTAGCTTTGAAGAAGCAGATCACTATTGATGAACCCGCCTTCAAGGCCGCCATCAAGACCAAGCAGGTGGAGGTTGTTGAAGTTGATTCCTCCAAGACCACCTCCATTGGCACGGACCTGGATCCCAAATAGGAAAGCGCGCTCGTCGAGTTCCTCCATGAGAATAGGGACATCTTTGCCTGGCAACCTGCCGACATGAAAGGTGTACCTAGGGAACTTGCCAAGCATAGCTTGAATATTGATCCTAATGCCAAACCGATGAGACAACCTCTATGATGCTTTGGTGATGAAAGACGAAGGGCTATAGGCAAAGAAATAGCTAGGTTACTTAAGGCTGGCTTTATCCGAGAAGTTATTCACACCTGATGGGTGGAAAATCCTGTACTTGTCCCGAAAAAGGGAACCAATGAATTAAGAATGTGCGTTTATTAGACCGGCTTGAACAAAGCGTGTCCGAAGGATTCGTTTGCTTTGCCTCACATTGACCAAGTCATTGACTCGACGGCTTGCTCGGAACTTCTGTGTTTTCTCGATGCCTATTCAGGATACCACCAGATCCAGATGCAAAATCAGACCAATTGGCCACTTTGTTCACCACACCCTACGACACGTATTGCTACGGCACGATGCCCTTTGGGTTGAAAAACAATGGTGCTACGTACTAGCTGACGATGCAACATTGCCTGCATGACCAAATAGGTCGCAACATTCCGTTTTACGTGGACGACATCGCGGTAATATCAAAGAAATCAAATGACCTTATCACTGACTTGCAGGAAATCTTTGACAATCTCTGGAAATACAACATGATGTTGAACCCAAAGAAGTGCGTCTTCTGGGTGCCATCCGGCAAACTGTTGGGCTTCCTCGTTTCGCATCGTGAATCGAGGTGAACCAAAGGAAAATCAAGGCCATCCTTGACATAAAATGCCCGACATGCTTGAAGGACATACAAAGGCTCACAGACTGCATTACAACAGTAAGCCAGTTCATCAACCGACTTGGTGAGAAGGCTATGCCGCTCTACAAGTTTCTTAAGAAGGCGGACAAATTCACATGGACGGACGAAGCTGAAGCAGCACTTGAGGAGTTGAAGAGAATACTCTCCTCCCCACCTATACTTGCAGCACTGGTGCCAAGGGAGCCTATGTTAGTATACATGGCGGCGACCAACCGAGTAATCAACATCGTCATCGTGGTGGAGCTCAAGGAACCAACGCACGAATACGGAGTTTAGCGACCCGTTTACTATGTAAGCAAGGTATTGACGGAATCCAAGCAACGTTACCCACACTACCAGAAGATAGCTTATGGAGTTTCCCTTGCTTCGTGTAAGCTAAGGCATTATTTCCAGGAGAACCCCATCACAGTAGTCAGCAAAGCTCCACTATCCAACATTATCAAGAACAACGATGCTACAGGGAGAGTGGCAATGTGGGACATTGAACTTGTCGCCTTCCAAATCACCTAAAAGCGACGTGACGCTATCAAATCACAAGCATTGGCGGATTTTCTTGTGGATTGGACAGAACTGCCAGACGACACTCCTCTACTAGAGCCAGAGTATTGGGTCATGCACTTTGACAGATCCAGGTGACTTAATGGCTCGGGGGATGATGTATTATTGCAATCACCAATAGGAGAGAAGTTGCAATACGTCCTGCAGATCCACTTCAACGCTACAAATAACATGGCGGAGTATGAGGCCCTCTTTAACGGACTTTGCGTAGCCAAGGATATTGGCATCAAGCACATAGTTTGCTGTGGAGATTCCGACTTGGTTTCCCAGCAAGTAGCTGGCACGTAGAATGCGCGGAACCCTATGATGGTGGCATATCGAGACGAAGTAGACAAGATAGCCAAGTGCTTCGATGGCTACGAAGTCAAGTACGTCAAAAGGGAGGATAATGAGGGAGCAGATATGCTGTCAAAGCTTGGATCAGCTCGTCGACCAATTCCACCAGGCATTTTCCTAGAGCATTTATGGCCTCCATCCATGAAGGGAGCGGACCCCGACAATCCGAATAGAGTGGACTCATTTGTTAACACAGTAGTAGTGACCTCTCTAGCTTGGACGATGCCATTCATGGATTATCTAGAAGATAGAACTTTGCCTGCCGACGAAGTTGAAAGCCGGCAAATAGTACGTAGAGAAAAAGGTTACGCCATCATTGACGGCTAGCTATACAAAAGAAGTACCACAGGAGTGTTCCTACGGTGCGTCTCCTAGCAGCAAGGTATTGAAATCCTTAGAGAGATACATCTCGGAGATTGCGAGCATCACGCCGCTCCCCGGTCGTTGGTGGCCAAGGCCTTCCAACAAGGATTCTACTAGATAACTTCCAAGACGGACGCCGACAAGTCGGTACAAACATGCCATGGGTGTCAGTTTTATGTAAGACAACCAAATGTTCTAGCTGAAGAATTGCGAACAATACCAATAACTTGGTCGTTTGCAGTCTGGAGACTGGACATGGTGGGACCTTTCTAGACAACACCCTGTGGATTCACACACTTGCTAGTAGAAGTGGATAAATTCACAAAATGGATTGAAGCTAAACCCATTAGAAAGCTTGATGGGGTAACAACCCTAAAGTTTGATTGGGATCTAGTGGTGAGATTTGGTCTCCCACATAGCATCATCACCGACAATGGTAGAAATTTATCTCTCGGAGAAGTTGAGGAGTACTTTCAAGCGAAAGGCAGCCGCCTAGACCTAGCATCTGTGTCACATCCATAGTCAAATGGGCAAGTTGAAAGGGCAAATGGACTAATTCTGCACGAAATCAAGCCATGCTTGGAGGCACTGCTACGTAGAGCAGCTAGAGCCTGGGCGGAGGAACTACCGTCTATCTTGTGGAGTTTAAGAACAACAACCAACAGATCCATCGGCTTGACTCCATTCTTCATGGTTTATGGAGCAGAAGAAGTTCTTCCATCCAACATCCTCCACGACACACCAAGAATTTCTGCCTACAAGGAGGATGACGCTGAAGAATCCGGACGGCTATCCGTGGACCTACTTGAAGAAGAGCATGTGCTGGCATGCCAGAGATCTGCCGTCTACCAGCAGAAGCTACGCGGCTACCATCGTCGCCATGTAAAGCATCGCTCGTTTAAAGAGGGGGATCTGGTGCTTAGATTCAAGTAGGAGATATCACACAAATTATCCCCGCCTTGGAAGGACCATTCGTCATAAGTAAAGCATTTCTCAATGGTTCATATTACCTCGTTGATATTCACAAGTTGAAAGATAGGCCTAAAAATCGCAAGAGCAAGCAACGTGACTCCGATCATGATTACCCGGAGATAGATCGGCCATGGAACATAGCACAGCTACGTCCCTTTTACACTTAGCACATTTATATTATGTAATAAGTTTCTTATATGATCAATGAAACAAAGAATTTGGTTCACTCATATTTTTTGAGTCTTTTACCTCCTTTAGTTGTTCATTTTTGTACCATATAAACCCTTTATGCGCAAGGTTGCATTTGACCTTTTTAAAATTCCGCCTACAGGTGTTAGCTTAAGTTTTCTGGTCTACACGTTTTCTGAAGTATTTATGTGGATTCCGGGGTAGTGAATTTTCGGCACTCAAAGCCGGCGATTTTGTTCTTAGGTTCTGGACTGTGCTATTAAGAATGATCACCTGAGAGCATAATTCTGTGTTGTGAGTCTTCCATCTCACGAAAGGTCAAGCATACGAACCAGAATAATGGATCAGCCAATACTTGCTTAAAAAACATATACACATGCTGGAAATAGATAAGTTGCAGGAAGCTTGAATACAAGTTTTTCCGCCTTAGACAAACATAAGTTTTTTCTGCATACATTCTGCAGAGACACATTTAATACAAATATTGTTTTTGTGGCTCTATTCCATAGGACTTCGTGGTGGCATCATCAGGAGAGCGAGGCAGGGAGAGCTCATCAAACTCTTAAGGAGAAGGGCTAGACTTGGAAGAAGTCACGTCGTCATCCAGGATCTTGGCAGGCACAAAGACATCCGCCTTAACCATCTTGGCAACTCTAGTGTCGAAGCCGGCGAGAGAATCCCAAATACCATCACTATCAATCTCTCGACCTTTCTCGTCTATCTTGGGAAATCCGGAGGTCACCAGGTCGATGTCGGCGTTGTCATAGTGCGCCTGGACTAAGGAGAGGGTCATCCTTGCACCAGCCCCGACGCAAGAGGCTTTCTAGTCCTTGACTTTCTTGGGGGCTCGTCGCAGGATTTCCGCGAACTTGGCTGCTGACTCTGACGCCTTGATATTTACACCCAAAGGATGAGCTATCTCCTTGGCTTGGGCGATGGCAGTGCTGACAAAGTTTCCAGCAAGAATCATGTGTTCCTTGGAACTTGGAGCACCCTCACCCAAGTTGGCTAAGCCAATGGGAGCTGTGGTTTTCACAAAACACAAGGACCATGAGTACAAACAAGTAAAATGGATGTCCAACTTACAGAAAAAAAGACCAAGACGGAGAAAGGTTACCAAATATGCTCGTTTCCGGTTGCATGCATGTCTCTGCCAAGACATCGCGCTCCTTCTGGACTAACTTGAACATCACAAGACTCCTAGCATTTTGCTCTTTGGAAGCTTGGTTATGGTCTTTGATTTGTGCAATCTCATCCTTCAGGTGTTGCATCTCGACGTCCACAGACTCTTGCATAGCTTTCATCGTTGCCTCATTTTCCTTGATGGCCTCGGCCAGGTCCTTGTTCAGAATCTTGTTTTCATCATGTAGCTCGTGGATATGCTTGGATTGCTTGACGATGCTCTTGACCTTAGCAATTGCTTCTGTAAGACGGAAATAAGAAAGTGCTATCAAAAGACGGAAGAAATGACTCAATGGGAAAGCAAGGAGCTATCGTAGGAAACAGACTCTGGCTATTTTTTATTTGTTCCTTCAGGAATTTGGTTTTACCCTGTTCAAGGTCCATCTCCTTCCGAAGAGTAGCAAACCTCTCATTGGCGGCTATCCTTCGTTTATTCTCATTTTGCACATGATATAAGCATGCTTAGTTTCTCTAGAGCATCTAGTCGAAACTACTCAAGTTTCAACTAAACGCTCGGGGGCTACAGTACATGATTTTAAAGTAAGCTAGTTTCTCTAGAGCATCTAGTCGGAACTTTTCAGTTTCAACTAAACGCTCGGGGGCTACGCGGACAAGTTCTACACTTAGTTCTTTGGAGCACTCAGGCCAATAACTATTGATTTATCCGCCTAAGAGCTCAGGGGCTACTGTGGGATATACTACACAAAGTAAAGCAAGTGAAGTTCAAAAAACTTACGATGGCAATGATCCTAAGATTGTTGGCTAGATGAGCATAGGTGTCATGGAAGGTCCGGGTATTCTTATAGATTGCGTCGGCCTGCTTGATAAGATCATCCAAGCTCAATATCGGAGGAGTTGCAAGCAATGGAGAGGTTGAAGCCGGAGGCATGGATGAAGCCCTAGCTACCTCCTGCACCTTCAAAGCAGTTGATGGCGCAGAAGCTCCCGCCTCAATCGTTGCTTCCACATCCACCTCTTCCACTTCCTTCCCCTTCTCGGTGGCATCCTTAGCCGAAGCTTCAGACACTTCAAAGGAGGTGCTCTGTTGCGTCGCCTGGCCGCTGGGAGCAACGTATGCCTCGATAGAGCCTGAGACATCAAGGTTTGGATTGATATCTATCTCCATGGTAGAGGTCTCAGGGATGATGGGGGATGACAGCCGAGCGGGACCAGCTAAGGGTATTGCGGCAGGAGTAGGGGGAGCAGTGGCAGGAGAGGGCTTGGCATACGGACCCTTGGTCAACATGTCACGAATGTTTTTTGACCCTCCAACATCTTTGGAGGATCGCTTCAAACTAACACCGGCTTTCCTCCTGAAACTTACAAGGTATAAGTACAAGAGTTGAAAAAAGGTGCGAACTGAAAAATACAAGTCGGAGAATGAAAGTACTTACTCCATGGCAGGAGCCTTGGAAATGGGAATGTCGGTGGACTTCTTCTTCTTCTCCGCCTCTAAGGCGGTAGTGGAATGTTTGGAGACTCCACTCTCAGATTTCTTCTTCTTGGCCTCGGCAGCAACGTTAGAGGTGGAGCTCTTCCGCTTTCACACTGCCAGAGCTGGTTCATCCTTGGAGGCGTTGTCATCGGACACCACCTGGATATCCTTCAGCTTTGGATCGTAGACCTGGGAGGCCATTTCTTCCGCCGCCAAGCTCGCTAGCTGGGATACAAAAAAGTGTTAAACGAACAAGTTCAAAGTTGGAAAAACCTTAGAGTATGTAACGAGCAACAAAGGAAATAGAAGCTACCTCTGGGCACTTGCCGCAATCGAACATGTTGAAGGTGATCTTGAAGCCACAATTCTTGTCCTTCACCTTGATGATATCCTTTAGCCAGAGCTTGATGGAGTCAGTAGAGAAGTTATCCCGCGAAATTCGCATGGGATTCCTCCTGTTTTGGCTATACTTGCACATCAGCTCGGCGTGGTGCTGCAGAGGCTATATCCACCTAACATACCAGCACATGGCAAGGTCCAAGCCTGTTAGACCTCCATCTACGAGCCATTCGATCCGCCTTACGGCACGATTGGCTTCATCGTTGAAGCAAAGAGAGGCCAGGGTCCGCCAAGCGGGCACTTCGGTGGCAGCTCCATCGACGAAGTTGGGGTAGGTCTCAAGACGATCTGGCAGAGGGACATCTAGCCCGTACAAATATGTGCGCTGCCAATTCTTGCAAGACTCGTGCCCTACGATGTCGAGGAAGCACCGGCTAGGCCTGATCTTAAAGCTAATGGTTCTGAAGATTCGCGTATCATCCTTGGACTCTACGGACTCTCTCTTAATGGTGAAGAAATATACAAACAGATCTAAACTAGTTTTGATTCCTAGATATCCTTCGCACAGAGCTAAAAAGTTGCTATGGACTAGGATGCTGTTGGGAGAGAGATTGTGAGGAAGTACCCAGAAGTGTTGAAGGACATCCAGGAAGAAGTCGGAGACTGGTAAGGTTACACCATGTACCAACTGAGATTTGAGGTACACCTTTTCTCCGGGTTGGGGAGAAGGGACCACCTCACCGGCTGGCGCTGCCCGCCAAACAAACTTCTCCACCACAGGGAGGTACCCCTCGTCGACCAGCTCTTGGAGGTCTTCGGCGGAGAGATCGGAGCCTCTCCACACCCCCTTGTGGGAGTTGCTTTCTTCTTCAGTGGCTTCAGGCTCCGCTCATTCTTGGTCATCGCCCGCAGACTCCGTCATGGCTGAGATGGGAACGATCACCCCCTCCGGCGGAACGATCACTCCCTAGGATGGCTCCGTCCTAGCCTCGGGAATCACCGTTGTGGAAGGAGCAGAGCTGCTGGAGGCCATTGTGACGAGGAGTATGTGGAGGAAGAAAGGGCTCTGGTTAGGGTTTTTGCAGGAGAGCTCAAACGGTCGCGTGGCTGGAGGAAGACGAAGAATGGGAAGAAAATGCGGGTAAAAGAAACAAATTGACCGCGGTGGAAATATATAAGCCTCATGTCAAGATTCGTCCAAAAAGATCTAATGGATGGAACGTTGCCGACGTGGAAGTGAACGTGCGCGGTAATTTCGCCACGTCCTCCGTCTTTTGCCGCTCCGTTGTTTCAGATTTTGCGTGCGTGAGAATAGCTAATGATTAATTCTATGCTTCTAGGAGTTTTGAGTTAGCGTAGCCTGTACCCTACGTCATCCTCCTGACAGTTGCAGTGAAGGGTCACGTCCAAAGATTCCATCGAATACGGAGATCGTCCGACTCTGGAAATGAAGACTCAAGGAATCTCCGGCTACATTGTGAAGTCGGAGAGGATTGCAGGGTTCTTTGCGAGACCTTTGAGATATTGCTTGATGGATTGCTGACATCACTTAGATGGGATATTCATAGATCAACGAGCAAGACGTCGCAAGATTTCAAAGTCCTCCGGGGGTTACTGTTGTGGATATGCTATATGGGTATCCTCATAGCATGTCACCAATCTGCCTAACCCGGGTGGCCCATAGTTGGTAGCAAGTCCTATGGCCTGCTGGGTGGCCCAGTTAGATGGATCCTGAAGGGAGGCCCATGCCGGATAGAGGAAGGCTACGCTGGAGTCACCGACATACTCGGAGCCTTGGAGTACAAGACACGGAAGACTAGTTCGTGTAGGTGTAGGACTCTTTACCTTGTTCGGCAAGGACCTTTCCCTGTAAACCCTAGGTCTTGGCTCCTTTATAAGCCGGCCTATGGGAGCCTTTAGGGCACAACTTCTCTGATTGCTGTGTACAACGGGCAACACCTCGCACAACGAACCTATCTATGTAACTCGGCGTATTCCCATTATAGTGATTTATAGCAGGAGTAAAGTTCTGCCACCATTATGGGACTTGAACCTAGGTAAGCTATGTTACCTCATACCCGCCAACACTCCGCCTTACCCCACGTCTCTAAACACGCACTGTGAGGACCCCTCCATGGCGTACTCGTCGGCAATACCACGACAATACCCGTAACAAAAGGTGTATTGGGCAATCAAGGATGGCGTTATATTTTAAGTTTCATGTGTTTTACAAACAAAAGATTTCTATAAAAACTTGGCTGTTTGGTTTACATGAATACAAAAACATAGGATTACTTTAAAACATGGTAAAATCAAAGTCAAACCTCACGGGAGTGTATATTTATGATCTTACTGTGTCTCTTGGGACCTCATTCTTGTTCTTTGCGCACATAGGAATTTCAAAATGATGTCCAAGTTGGTTATGAAAAATTGCATATGAGTTTTGGAGGATTCTAACCCATAGGATTTTGGAAGATATCAAATTCCTATGGAGTCACTTCTTAGTTCCTATGCCCTCCATTCCATAAGAATCTAAACATGAGCTCCAACCTCATTCTATTTCTCCTTTGAGAAGTCCAATGCGCTTACACTATATTCCTGCAAAACTACTATGTTTGTTTTCTATTCACCATCCAAAGACACCTGTTACAAAATTCCTGCATTTTTAATTCCTAATATGAATTTACTGTACCTACCATGTTAATCCTGTGTTTTTCCTATTCCTACATTTTTTTAAACCATTGATCAAAAGAGCCCCCTAATCTTATTAATCAATCATAGGAAAATTGCCTGCGTTTTTTCCTCTGGTCCATTCCTCTAAACAGTGCTAGCATAGGAAACTTAAGTATTCCTACACTTTTTCTTTAATGCAAATAAGACCTTATTCCTTGGTGTGTTTGTCTACATGCATTCATGATTTATTCATCATGTTTATGCATCTTTCAGATAGTAGTTTTTCCACAGAGCTAGCTAGCACCCCCCCCCCCTTTGTCAAACACCTTGCATGCCCCTAGATATTAAGAAAATATGTCGCAAGGCATTGACATGTTGTTGATGCCACTAGGAAATCCAACAGAAGAAGCATTTGTACCAGTTGATGATGACATACCTGGAACATGGGATGATGAAGGATTTGAAAACAAGGGTTGCTCGGTTGGTGCCAACGAATAATGGATTGCAATTGCAAAGCACCCGAGGCGCTAGTACCTCCAAAAACTTCTACATTATGGCACATATTGAGCTGTCACGTGTGCAGCGTGTTGATATTTATCCATCGGGTAACCAGTGTTTCCCCGGTCCCCAATGCACTTACCTCTACCAGCACGCGAACATCGAGGTGCTGAAGACACAAATAGAAAACAAATCGTACAGATTTCACAACCAATGGCACTACAGCGCGATGGCGGTGTTTGACAAATTCATTGCTACCATAGGTTATCCTTGTGACAGGGACTGGATTATCCTTCGAAATGACTATCTTGCACCAGCAATGTATGTCGATGCCATTGCCAAGTGTCTAATGAGTGGTTCTATTGATCGCATATACGCGGTGACAGAACCGCGAGGAGATGTTCTTGTTTGGGAACCAAACAAGTGGAGCGAGTCCTGTTATTTAAAAGTAAAATTTATAAATTACTTACAACTGCATTGTTCGTGATACTTTTGCTAACTAAAATGTGCACACAGGTATACTTGCAGGCCCACGTGTCATACAGGTGCTAGTAATTGAAGAGTCGTCAAACGTCCAAGCCGGTGATGATGCCGAGCCTAAAGATATTGCATTACGCAGCTGGTACTTGGCAGAGCTTGGCTGCGATATCCTATGGATTCACACCAGGGGTGCGCGAACCAGCAGCCATGGTAATATTGTATCATACATGGGTAGAGAACTGCTCTCTTATCCCTCGCTCCGTTGCAACGTTTTCTAGAGGGCCCTTAATTTGGATGACCCTAAAGCACCGGACTGGTTTAGAAAGATAATCTTGAAGGGAGGTTAGTGTTTGTGGGAATCTATAACATCTCAAAAATATTAAAATGGAATATCAAATTCTAATCAACTGAGATTAGGGTTAACCAAAATCATTTAATCTTAAACCCTTATGAATGCATGTGTGTTTGTTATTAATGTATGAATGCTTTTTATGCCATGTTTGATTGTTATATATGATGAGGTTTAGTTTAAAGATGAAAACAATATCATCTAGGTCAATTCCAAAACAAATCAAATCAAAAGAAAATCAAATTATAAAGCATATGACCTAATGGTCATTTTTGCCAAAGTTAACACCTATCCCACTTTGGACATATCTATTAAATGATTTCAAACAGAAACAATTCCATTTCTTTTCTCACGATCTAGACCAAGTGAAAATGAACACAAGTGAACTTTCAAAACTCACTAGAACATTTTCAAATCCATTTGAGGGAGATTTCAAAATTGAATCTAGTGTGTAACATCCCAAAAACTCTAATCAAGATTATGAAGTTCTAATCACCCAATTTAGGGTTAACAAAAACTTTTATTAATAATTTGAATATGAATGCATGTGTGTTTTGCATTAGTATAGAATTGATTTAAATTGCCATGCTTGATTGTTACAAATGATGAGAAATGGTTTAAAGGTGAATACTACATCATCTAGGACAATTATAAACAAAATCAAAAGAAAAAGAAATCAAATATGAATAAATAAATCAAATGGTCATTTTGACCAAAATTAACCACTAGGTCACTTTGAGTGTTCCTATAAGAGAAATTTCAATAGAAACAATTCCACCTCTTTTCACCCCTTGCTAGACCAAGTAAAAATGTATCAATGCCCACTTTACAAACTTACAAAAGCATTTTCCAAACCTCTTTAATGGACAGTTGAAAATTGAATATAGTTCATATGTTAAGATCCCACTCTTTCAAGAACCCAGCAAACCATTTCCACTTCACCTCTCAAAGCAAACATAGACACTCAAGCTTAAGTAAAGATCACTCACCAAATTTGAATCAAAAATTTCAAAGTAATTTTCTTGCGGCCATAAAAACAAACACCTGGCTTACACTAATAAAGCACTACCTAACTCCACTGTTTTGGAGCAGTAATCATCCACCCCTTTGTCCCCTCTTCACTCCCTTGTCCCCTCTAGTGTCGGGCAGCACCTAGACAAGCCCCCCTTAGCCGTGTGCATAGTGGAGTGCTTCCCAATTGTGGTTGTCGCCGGCCAATAGTGGACAGCGCGCCAGGAGCATCGCCGCCCTCGCCCATGACGCGCACAGAACGTGCCTCACCCTCTCCGCGCACGCTCATGCTCGCCATGATCACCCCAACCCCGCAGACACCCTTGTTCACCGCCGCACGACCCGTAGATGCCGCATGCCGTCGCAAACACCTATGCGTCCGCGTGGAGCGCCGCACGCGCCCGACCAATCCACACCACCCCACGCCGTGCCATTAAGCCAGATAGGACCGCCAGGGCACACAGCACCGCCCCTACCCTCAGCTGCGCTGATAGCCACCTGTAGCATCGTCACCGACGAGCTGCGCCCACACCGTTCGGTCCCCTCGCCATAGTATAAGTAGAGGCCTTCCCCGCCTCCATTCTCCACACCACTACACTCCCCACTCCTCAAAACCACTCCCTCACCCTTCGCCGCAGCAAGGCAAGCTCTCCCTCATCAGAATTTGTCTGGAGCCCACCGCTGCTAGAGGAGAAGGGAGCCGTTGCTTTCGACAACCCCAAGACCTGCCGTGACCGCTCACCGAACTGCCGTTGTCTACCATCTCGATCGCCCCCATCGCCGACCTTAGCTGGAGCCCAGGTGAGCCTCGATGGACCCCAACCACCGCGCTAGGTTAAATTCCTCGTCGAAGTAGTTTGTCGTCGAGGACGACTCCCAGCCGTTCGATTAGATTTAGATTGCACGGCTCAGCTTTGTAGGTACCGTCTCGTTTAGTTAGTCTCGCTGACTGGTGGACCCCCTCTGTCAGCAGCCCGCTGCGCTGTGCAGTGCAGTTGGGCCGGCCCGTTTAAGTTTCCCGCACAGGCCTGGAGATTCAAATATTTATTTTCCATTTTAGTGAAAAACCTATTTTGTACCTAGATTCAAAAATCAATTTAGAGAGTTTCACTGAACTAAATTCATGATTCAAATTTTGTTAGAAAGGTACTAAAATTATCTATCCAAGCCCGTTGGATTTAAATCATTTGGAGTTAGACATAATCTATAGTAAAAATAACAAGACACAGACTTTTGCAACTTCAAACATTTTTCAAAAATCAACCATAAATGCTTTTGAGTTGATTCCAACTCTGAAAAATCACATTTGACAAGATCTATTTGAATATGTAAAAACATTTAGGTTTGCATGCAGTGACTTTGGACTAGTACCAAACTAATGCTATTAGGGCATTTCTAGTCACTTTAAATCTATTAAATAATAATCTTAAACTTTATAAAATGTGACCAACACTTTAAATCACATTCCCATGTATTAGAATATGTGGTGATGACATGTGTCCACATGATCCCATATTCTATTTGGAGAATATTAAATCTTAATTAATTTAAATGAGTATAAATTACTTTTCTAAAATAAGATAAACAAGATTAAGTCTTTATTTCATGTGATGTTTGTGATGATGCTAGATCATCAAGTGGGAGCCTTAGTGTGCTAAATAGAATTAGTTAAGTATTGTTTGGTCATTTTGTACCCCGTATTCATTTATAGACGATAGTACCGACAAGGATACGAGGAGGAGGAGTACTACCAAGCAGAAGACGAAGAGAACTTCAACCACTGCACCAATCAAGGCAAGCTAGAATTATACAAGTTAACCCTGCAAGCTATTACTTGCAATCCATCATTACTAGAAAGTTAGACCTTGCAAGCTAACCCTTGCAAGTATTAACCTAAGAAAGATGCATTAGGCATGCTTTGGTTATATCCCTTTGATTTATACCAATCCCAAGTTTTACTTGCAAGCTTTACTCCTTTACTTTACCAAAGTTCTTTACTTTTAGTTAGTGTTTCGTGAGTATTTGGAGAAATAGAATAGATAGCTTAAAGAGTATAAAACTAGGCCTGTATAGTTATACTTAGATGTCATTCTATGGCATGAGATTGAAGATTAGCACCCCTCATTAGCGAACACTCTTAACCTTAGTGGCTAGTGCTAAATATAAAAGTTGATCACTTTAGATGGGAATACTTTGTGAAAATGATTATGAAAACCTTGGAATGATGATCCATTCTATTGAGATGTTTTGACATGTGTTGAGAAACACAAAGGATTTGATGATGGAAATGTTGAAGCATGAGCCTTAGCCCTTTTATAAAAACTGATGGTGGGGTTCGGATGCGATACCATTCCAATTTTACCGTACAACCACAATACCTGAATTGGGTAGGGCTTAGCCAGAAGTTGATATGCATTAGTATGGGTTCCCTCGTGGTAGAGGTTTGAGATGAGGCTACCTCCTGATGATGTCCACCTATGAAGTTCCCAGGATGGCAGATGGCCATGGCTGGGAGGCCAAACTCATAGGGGAGGTGCCTATGCTAGAGTGTGTAATTGAAAGGTTATGATTGATTATCCGCATACTAAGTATGATGATTTAGTGTTATCACTGACAGATGTATCGAATTTTGTGGTCAGAGTGTACCACCTCTGCAGAGTGTCAAACTATTCGAATAGCCGCGTCCATGGTCATGGGCAGTTGGAGTGGCCATACTGTTCCGTCGTCAGATGTTTTCAAAATGACTTGTAAAGTGAACTATGATTTTGACTTGACCACGACAGGGTTTTGAATATGAAAACTAGGTTGCCACTTAAGTGATTTAGAACATTAAATTAGTTTTCTTTACTTCTAAACTCAGTTTAGATAAATCTGGCTTTTTGCAAATAAACCTAGAGCTTAAGATTCATATTAGAACTACCTTACTTGTTAGTGATAGTTTGCGTGTACTTAAAGAGTACTCATGGCTTTGTCCCTGGCTATTCCCGTGGTCAGACTATGAGGAGTACCAGGATGATGGACAATAGGAGGTCTACGACAACTAGGATCATCTCCCATCGTCAGCATTGCATGTGACCCTGAAGATCGAGCCCACTACTACCCTTTTTTATTCCGCTTCTTGAATTGTAGTAAGACTGGATCATGAGATCCTTTATTTGTGTAAAACCTTATTATGGTTTGTAATGGATGATGTACTAGGATATCTAATCTATTATGTCTCGCAAAAATGGTAATCCTGGGATTCCGAGGTATGGCATAACAGGCATCTTGGATTAAAAAACTGGGTGTTGACAAGTTGGTATCAGAGCCGTCCTGACCATACGAGACCCTAGTTAGAATGGACGTCCGAACAAAAACTTAGTTTCAAAACAAAATAAGTGAGTATTATTCTACATAAAAATTTGACACACTTGATCACCTCACTAACTTACTCACCCTAAATTCTTATAGATGGAAGTCCAGTATTGCAAGTTCTACCAGTTGGGCAATGGAGGCCAACTGATCTTTGAGAGGGATCTAGGTGCACTATCTGAGTACATTGAGCGCTCGCATTTGGAATTCTTCGGGGCCCAACTCAACGATCACATCGGAGGAGATCTACAATGGCTGATAGTTGCAGATCTCAGATGCAAGATGGAAGCACCCACTTCTGAGAAGATCCAATTCACCTTGCGAGAGAACAACTAGCTAGATGGATTAGCTAGGTCCATGCATGAAGCTCTTGCCCATTTGTGTGGGCAAAACATCAACTTGATCCAGGGAACCCTCTTTGCTCACTTCGCAGGGCGTGATTCTATGGGAATGCCTTTGGAGATGCCAGGACACCGGAGATGAAGCACTAGGTGGACAATCTTGACTTTATGATGTATGATAGGCAGAAGGAATTGGACAACGCCCGAGCCTACACCAACCACAACCTTGCCATTGCCATCAAGAAGGACCAGACTATCGCCATGCTAGTCAAGGATCGCCAATCACTTCGTCATGAACGCGAGAAGAAGGACCACACCATCGATCATCTTCGCAAGAAGGTGGGCGCTCTCGAGAAGACCATCCGTGAACAGGAAGTCTAGCTTCAAGCAAAAGAAGAGGAGGAAGGTGAAGATATCTAGGGAGATCTCTACTCTTACCTCAGCGATGATAACGACTGCCTGGAGGACAATGCCATGGAGTTCCACACTGATGATGATGACTCTGACTTCATTGATGATGATTAGATGCACCTGATCACTACCGTAGGAGTGAGTTGTACCAGTCCCACTGTATCGTAGTTTCACAGAATGGTTCTTAAAATCATCTGTTTTCCATTTGTGTGTGGTGTGTGTTTGTATGGTGTGCTGGAATGAATGAATGAGAAGAAGTTGTTATCTTGCAAAACCAAATTCAAACTCAAAGTTTAAAGCTTTTGAAACAAAACCATGAACCTTAGAAATTTCCCTCTTATCTCATTATCTACCTACATCTTCAGATGATTCGTGGAAACCCGGAGGAAGCAGCTCATCGCAGGACCCGATGTTACAGATTCTGCAAATGCTAGTCTCTGGCAATGCAGCCACTCCTAGAGGGCCTGGTTGACCATGTGTGTTCTTTTCACAAACCATATATGGATCCACCAGTGTCATTGAAATGTGTGTTCTTTTCACATACCATATATGGATCCACCAGTGTCATTGCATGTGTGTTCTTTTCACATTCCAGATATGGATCAACCAGTGTCATTGTATGTGTGTTATTTTCACAAACCACCTATGGATCCACCAGAGTTCATTGCATGTGTGTTCTTTTCACAAACAATATATGGATCCACTAGTGTCATTGAAATGTGTGTTCTTTTCACAGACCACATATGGATCCACCAGTGTCATTGCATATGGATCCACCAGAGTTCATTGCATGTGTGTTCTTTTTACAATCCACCTATGGATCCATTAGTGTCATTGAATTGTGTGTTCTTTTCATTAACCACAGCTAGAGTCATTGCATGTATGTTCTTTTCACAAACCACATATGGAACCACCATTGTCATTGAAATGGATATTATTCAATTAACCAAATCTAGAGTCATTGCATGTGTGTTCTTTTCACAAACCACATATGGATCCACCAATGTCATTGGATATGTGTTGTTTTCATAGACCACCTATGGATCCACCAGTGTCATTGCATGTGTGTTATTTTCATAGACCACATATGGATCCACCGGTGTCATTGCATGTGTGTTGTTTTCAAAGACCACATATGAATCCACCAGTGTCATTGCATGTGTGTTCTTTTCATAAACAATATATGGATCCACCAGTGTTAATGCATGTGTGTTCTTTTCACAGACCACATATAGATCCACCAGTGTCATTGCATCTGTGTTCTTTTCACAAACCACATATGGATCCACTAGTGTCATTGCATGTGTGTTCTTTTCATTAACCACAATTAAATATAGCTAGAGTCATTGCATGTGTGTTCTTTTCACAAACCATATATGGATCCACAAGTGTCATTGAAAGGTGTATTCTTTTCACAGACCTCATATGGACCTACAGTGTCATTGCATGTGTGTCATTTTCATTAACCACATATGGATCCACTAGTGCCATTGCATGTGTGTTCTTTTCATTAACCACATATAGAGTCATTGCATGTGTGTTCTCTTCAGAAACCATATATGGATCCACCAGTGTCATTGAAATATGTGTTCTTTTCACAGACCACATATGGATCCACAAGTGTCATTGCATGTGTGTTCTTTCCACAGACCACATATGGATCCATCAGTGTCATTGCATGTGTGTTCTTTTCACAGACCACATATGGATCAACCAGTGTCATTGTATGTGTGTTCTTTTCATAGAGCACATATGGATCCACCAGAGTTCATTGCATGTGTGTTCTTTTCACAAACCATAAATGGATCCACCAGTATCACTGAAATGTGTGTTCTTTTCACAATCCACGTATAGATCCACTAGTGTCATTGCATGTGTGTTCCTTTCATTAACCATAGCTAGAGTCATTGCATGTCTGTTCTTTTCACAAACCACATATAGAACCACCATTGTCATTGAAATGTGTATTCTTTCATTAACCACATCTAGAGTCATTGAAATGTGTGTTCTTTTCACAATCCACATATGGATCCACCAGTATCATTGCATGTGTGTTCTTTTCACATAACACATATGGATCCATAAGTGTCATTGCATGTGTGTTCTCTTCACAAACCATATATGGATACACCCGTGTCATTGAAATGTGTGTCCTTTTCACATAACACATATGGATCCACCAGTGTCATTGCATATGGATCCACCAGAGTTCATTGCATGTGCGTTCTTTTCACAATCCACCTATGGATCCAATAGTGTCCTTGCATGTGTGTTCTTTTCACAGAGCATATGTGGATCCACTAGTGTCATTGCATATGGATCCACTAGAATTCAGTGCATGTTTGTTCCCTTCACAAACCACATTGATCTACCAGTGTCATTGCTTGTGTGTTCTTTTCACAGACCACATATGGATCAACCAGTGTCATTGTATGTGTGTTATTTTCAAATACCACATATGGGTCCACCTGAGTTCATTGCATGTGTTTTCTTTTTACAAACCATATATGGATCCACCAGTGTCATTCAAATGGATGTTCTTTTCACAGACCACATATGGATCCACCAGTGTCATTCCATATGGATCCACCAGGGTTCATTGGATGTGTGTTCTTTTCACAATCCACCTATGGATCCACTAGTGCCATTGCATGTGTGTTCTTTTCACAGACCATATATGGATCCACCAGTGTCATTGCCTGTGTGTTCTTTTCAAAGACCACATATGGATCCACCATTTTCATTGCATGTGTGTTATTTTCACGGACCATATATGGATCCACAAATGATTGAAACGTGTGTTCTTTTCATAGACCACATTTGTATCCACATGTGTGATTGCATATGGATCCACCAGAGTTCATTGCATGTGTGTTCTTTTCACAAACCATATATGGATCCACCAGTGTTATTGTATATGTGTTCTTTTCACAAACCACATATGGATACAGCTAGAGTCATTGCATGTGTGTTCTCTTCAAAAACCATATATGGATCCAGAAGTGTCATTGAAATGTGTGTTCTTTTCACAAACCACATATGGATCCACCAGTGTCATTGCATGTGTGTTCTTTTCACAGAGCATATGGATCCACCAGGGTCATTGCATGTGTGTTCTTTTCCTAGACCACATATGGATCCATCAGAGTTCACTACATGTGTGTTCTTTTCAAAAACCATATATGGATCCACCAGTGTCATTGAAATGTGGGTTATTTTTATAGACCACATATGGATCCACTAGTGTCATTGCATATGGATCTACCAGAGTTCATTGCATGTGTGTTCTTTTCACAATCCACCTTTGGATCCACTAGTTTGATTGCATGTCTATTCTTTTCTTTAACAACAGCTAGAGTCATTGCATGTCTGTTCTTTTCACAAACCACATATGGAACCACCATTGTCAATGAAATGTGTATTCTTTCATTAACCACATCTAGAGTAATTTCATATCTGTTCTATTCACATACCACATATGGATCCACCAGAGTTCAGCGCATGTGTGTTGTTTTCACTATCCACATATGGATACACCAGTGTCATTGAAATGTGTCTTCTTTTCATAGACCACATATGGATCCACCAGTGTCATTGCATATGGATCCACCAGAGTTCATTGCATGTGTGTTATTTTCACAATCCACCTATGGATCCACTAGTGTCATTGCATGTGTGTTCTTTTCACATACCATATATGGATCCACTAGTGTCATTGCATGTGTGTTCTTTTCACAGACCACATATGGATCCACCATTTTTATGGCATGTATGTTCTATTCACAGAACATATATGGATCCACAAGTGAAATTGAAATGTGTGTTCTTTGTATCCACCAGTGTCATTGCATATGGATCCACCAGAGGTCATTGCATGTGTGTTCTTTTCACAAACCATATATGGATCCACCATTGTCATTGTATGTGTGTTCTTTTCAGAAACCACATATGGATACAGCTAGAGTCATTGCATGTGTGGTCTTTTCACAAACCATATATGGATCCACTAGTGTCATTGAAATGTATGTTCTTCTCACAGACCACATATGGGCCCACCAGTGTCATTGCATGTGTGTTATTTTCATTAACCACAACTAGAGTCATTGCATGTGTGTTCTCTTCATAAACCATATATGGATCCACCAGTGTCATTAAAATGGGTGTTCTTTTCACACACCACATATGGATCCACTAGTGTCATTGCATGTCTGTTCTTTTCACAGACCACATATGGATCCACCAGTGTGATTGCATGTGTATTCTTTTCACAGACCCCATATGGATCAACCAGTGTCATTGTATGTGTGTTCTTTTCACATACCACATATGGATCCACCTGAGTTCAATGCACGTGTGTTCTTTTCGAAAACCACATATGGATCCACCAGCTTCATTGCATGTGTGTTCTTTTCACAAACCACATATGGATCCACCAGTGTCATTGCATGTGGATCCACCAGAGTTTATTGCATGTGTGTTCTTTTCACAAACCATATATGTATCCACCAGTGTCATTGTAGGTGTGTTATTTTAACAAACCACATATGGATACAGCTAGAGTTCATTGCATGTGTGTTCTTTTCACAAACCATATATGGGTACACCAGTGTCATTGAAATGTGTGTTATTTTCACAGACCACATATGGATCCACCAGTGTCATTGCATATGGATCCACCAGAGTTCATTGCATGTGTGTTCTTTTCATAATCCACCTATGGATCCACTAGTGTCATTGCATGCGTGTTCTTTTCACAGACCACATATGGATCCACCAGTGTCATTGAATGTGTATTCTTTTCACAGACCACAAATGGATCAACCAATGTCATTGTATGTGTGTTCTTTTCATAGACCACATATGGATCCACCTGAGTTCACTACATGTGTGTTCTTTTCAAAAACCATATATGGATCCACCAGTGTCATTACATGATTGTTCTTTTCACAGACCACATATGGATTCACCATTTCCATTGCATGTGTGTTATTTTCACAGACCATATATGGCTCCACAAGGGAAATTGAAATGTGTGTTCTTTTCATACACCACATTTGTATCCACCAGTGTCATTGCATATGGATCCACCAGGGTTCATTGCATGTGTGTTGTTTTCACAATCCATATATGGATCCAGCAGTGTCATTGTATGAGTGTTCTATTCACAAACCACATATGGATACAGCTAGAGTCATTTCATGTGTGGTCTTTTCACAAACCATATATGGATCCACCAGTGTCATTGAAATGTGTGTTCTTTTCATAAACCACATATGAACCCGCCAGTGTCATTTCATGTGTGTTCTTTTCATTAACCACAGCTAGAGTCATTGCATGTGTGTTCTCTTCAGAAACCATATATGGATCCACCAGTGTCATTGAAATGTGTGTTCTTTTCACAGACCACGTATGGATCCACTAGTGTCATTGCATGTGTGTTCTTTTCACAGACCATATGGATCCACTAGTGTCATTGCATGTGTGTTCTTTTCACAGACCACATATGGATCAACCAGTGTCATTGTATGTGTGTTCTTTTCACATACCACATATGGATCCACCAGAGTTCACTACATGTGTGTTCTTTTCAAAAACTATATATGGATCTACCAGTGTTATTGTATATGTGTTCTTTTCACAAACCACATATGGATACAGCTAGAGTCATTGCATGTGTGTTCTCTTCAAAAACCATATATGGATCCAGAAGTGTCATTGAAATGTGTGTTCTTTTCACAGACCACATATGGATCCACCAGTGTCATTGCATGTGTGTTCTTTTCACAGACCATATGGATCCACCAGGGTCATTGCATGTGTGTTCTTTTCACAGACCACATATGGATCCACCAGAGTTCACTACATGTGTGTTCTTTTCAAAAACCATATATGGATCCACTAGTGTCATTGAAATGTGTATTATTTTCATAGACCACATATGGATCCACTAGTGTCATTGCATATGGATCTACCAGAGTTCATTGCATGTGTGTTCTTTTCACAATCCACCTTTGGATCCACTAGTTTGATTGCATGTGTATTCTTTTCTTTAACAACAGCTAGAGTCATTGCATGTCTGTTCTTTTCACAAACCACATATGGAACCACCATTGTCAATGAAATGTGTATTCTTTCATTAACCACATCTAGAGTCATTTCATGTATGTTCTATTCACATACCACATATGGATCCACCAGAGTTCAGCGCATGTGTGTTGTTTTCACTATCCACATATGGATACACCAGTGTCATTGAAATGTGTCTTCTTTTCACAGAGCACATATGGATCCACCAGTGTCATTGCATATGGATCCACCAGAGTTCATTGCATGTGTGTTATTTTCACAATCCACCTATGGATCCACTAGTGTCATTGCATGTGTGTTCTTTTCACATACCATATATGGATCCACTAGTGTCATTGCATGTGTGTTCTTTTCACAGACCACATATGGATCCACCATTTTCATTGCATGTGTGTTCTTTTCACAGAACATATTTGGATCCACAAGTGAAATTGAAATGTGTGTTCTTTTTATAGACCACATTTGTATCCACCAGTGTCATTGCATATGGATCCACCAGAGGTCATTGCATGTGTGTTCTTTTCACAAACCATATATGGATCCACCATTGTCATTGTATGTCTGTTCTTTTTAGAAACCACATATGGATACAGCTAGAGTCATTGCATGTGTGGTCTTTTCACAAACCATATATGGATCCACTAGTGTCATTGAAATGTATGTTCTTCTCACAGACCACATACGGGCCCACCAGTCTCATTGCATGTGTGTTCTTTTCATTAACCACAACTAGAGTCATTGCATGTGTGTTCTCTTCATAAACCATATATGGATCCACCAGTGTCATTAAAATGGGTGTTCTTTTCACACACCACATATGGATCCACTAGTGTCATTGCATGTCTGTTCTTTTCACAGACCACATATGGATCCACCAGTGTGATTGCATGTGTATTCTTTTCACAGACCCCATATGGATCAACCAGTGTCATTGTATGTGTGTTCTTTTCACATACCACATATGGATCCACCTGAGTTCAATGCACGTGTGTTCTTTTCAAAAACCACATATGGATCCACCAGCTTCATTGCATGTGTGTTCTTTTCACAAACCACATATGGATCCACCAGTGTCATTGCATCTGGATCCACCAGAGTTTATTGCATGTGTGTTCTTTTCACAAACCATATATGTATCCACCAGTCTCATTGTAGGTGTGTTATTTTAACAAACCACATATGGATACTGCTAGAGTTCATTGCATGTGTGTTCTTTTCACAAACCATATATGGGTACACCAGTGTCATTGAAATGTGTGTTATTTTCACAGACCACATATGGATCCACCAGTGTCATTGCATATGGATCCACCAGAGTTCATTGCATGTGTGTTCTTTTCATAATCCACCTATGGATCCACTAGTGTCATTGCATGTGTGTTCTTTTCACATACCATATATGGATCCACCAGTGTCATTACATGATTGTTCTTTTCACAGACCACATATGGATTCACCATTTCCATTGCATGTGTGTTATTTTCACAGACCATATATGGATCCATAAGGGAAATTGAAATGTGTGTTCTTTTCATACACCACATTTGTATCCACCAGTGTCATTGCATATGGATCCACCAGGGTTCATTACATGTGTGTTGTTTTCACAATCCATATATGGATCCACCAGTGTCATTGTATGAGTGTTCTATTCACAAACCACATATGGATACAGCTAGAGTCATTGCATGTGTGGTCTTTTCACAAACCATATATGGATCCACCAGTGTCATTGAAATGTGTGTTCTTTTCACAGACCACATATGCACCGCCAGTGTCATTTCATCTGTGTTCTTTTCATTAACCACAGCTCGAGTCATTGCATGTGTGTTCTCTTCACAAACCATATATGGATCCACCAGTGTCATTGAAATGTGTGTTCTTTTCACAGACCACGTATGGATCCACTAGTGTCATTGCATGTGTGTTCTTTTCACAGACCATATGGATCCACTAGTGTCATTGCATGTATGTTCTTTTCACAGACCACATATGGATAAACCAGTGTCATTGTATGTGTGTTCTTTTCACATACCACATATGGATCCACCAGAGTTCACTACATGTGTGTTCTTTTCAAAAACCATATATGGATCCACCAGTGTTATTGTATATGTGTTCTTTTCACAAACCACATATGGATACAGCTAGAGTCATTGCATGTGTGTTCTCTTCAAAAACCATATATGGATCCAGAAGTGTCATTGAAATGTGTGTTCTTTTCACAGACCACATATGGATCCACCAGTGTCATTGCATGTGTGTTCTTTTCACAGACCATATGGATCCACCAGGGTCATTGCATGTGTGTTCTTTTCACAGACCACATATGGATCCACCAGAGTTCACTACATGTGTGTTCTTTTCAAAACCATATATGGATCCACCAGTGTCATTGAAATGTGTGTTATTTTCATAGACCACATATGGATCCACTAGTGTCATTGCATATGGATCTACCAGAATTCATTGCATGTGTGTTCTTTTCACAATCCACCTTTGGATCCACTAGTTTGATTGCATGTGTATTCTTTTCTTTAACAACAGCTAGATTCATTGCATGTCTGTTCTTTTCACAAACCACATATGGAACCACCATTGTCAATGAA
>OU342741.1:222672229-222691512 GCA_910589775.1 Avena eriantha
GTATTCCTGTCATGAACCACATATGGATCCATCAGTGTTCATTGCATGTGTGTTCTTTCCAAAAACCACATATGGATCCACTAGAGTCATTACATGTGTGTTTCTTCCCACAAACCACATATGGATCCACCATATTATTACATGTGTGTTCTTTTCCACAAACCACACATCGATCAACCAGAGTCATTGCATGTGTGTTCTTTTCACAAACCACACATGGACCCAGTTGAGTCATTGCATGTGCGTTCTTTTCACAAACCACACATGGATCAACCAATGGCATTGCATGTGTGTTCTTTTCACAAACCACACATGGATCGACTAGTGTTCACTGCATGTGTGTTCTTTCCACAAACCACTTATGGATCCACCGGTGTTCATGCATGTGTGTTCTTTCCACCAACCACATATGGATCAACCAATGTCCTTGCATGTGTGTTCTTGCCATGAACCACATATGGATCCACTAGAGTCATTGCATGTGTGTTCTTTCCACAAACCACATATGTATCCACTAGAGTCATTGCATGTGTGTTCTTTTCACGAACCACATAAGGACCCACCAGAGGCATTACATGTCTGTTCTTCTCCACAAACCACATATGTATCCACTAGAGCCATTGCATGTGTGGTCTTTTCCAAAAATAACACATGGAACCACCAGAGTGATTGCATGTGTGTTATTGTCAAAACCACACATGATCAACCAATGTCATTGCATGTGTGTTCCTGTCATGAACCACATATGGATCCACCAATGTCACTTCATGTGTGTTCTTTCCACAAACCACACATAGATCAACCAGAGTCATTGCATGTGTGTTCTTTTCACAAACCACACAATGCACCCACTTGAGTCATTGCATGTGTGTTCTTTCCACAAAACATACATGGATCAACCAATGTCATTGCATGTGTGTTATTGTCACAAACCAACATAGGATCAACCATTGTCATTGCATGTGTGTTCCTGTCATGAACAACATAGGAATCCACCAGAGTTCCTTGCATGTGTGTTCTTTCTACAAACCATATATGGATCCACTAGAGTCATTGCATGTGTGTTCTTTCACAAACCACATATGGACCCACTTGAGTCATTGCATGTGTGTTCTTTCCACAAACCACACATGGATTAACCAATGCATTGCATGTGTGTTATTGTAACAAACCACATATGATCAACCAATGTCCTCGCATGTGTGTTCCTACCATGAACCACATGTGGATCCATCAGTGTTCATTGCATGTGTGTTCTTTCCACAAACCACATATGGATCCGATAGAGTCATTGCATTTGTTTTCTTTCCACAAACCACATATGGATCCACCAATGTCATTGCATGTGTGTTCTTTCCACAAACCAACACATGGATCAACCAGAGTCATTGTATGTGTGTTCTCTTCACAAACCACACATGGACCTACTTGAGTCATTGCATGTGTGTTCTTTTCACAAACCACATAAGGACCCACTAGAGGCATTACATGTATGTTCTTCTCCACAAACCACATATCTATCCACTAGAGCCATTGCATGTGTGGTCCTTTCCACAAATAACACATGGATCCACCAGAGTGATTGCATGTGTGCTATTGTCAAAAACCACACATGGATCAACCAATGTCATTGCATGTGTGTTCCTGTCATGAACCACATATGGATCCACCAGTGTTCATTGCATGTGTGTTCTTTCCACAAACCACATATGTATCCACCAATCTCACTTCATGTGTGTTCTTTCCACAAACCACACATAGATCAACCAGAGTCATTGCATGTGTGTTCTTTTCACAAACCACACATGCACCCACTTGAGTCATTGCATGTGTGTTCTTTCCACAAACCATACATGGATCAACCAATGTCATTGCATGTGTGTTATTGTCCACAAACCACATATGGATCAACCAATGTCATTGCATGTGTGTTCCTGTCATGAACCACATAGGAATCCACAAGAGTTCCTTGCATGTGTGTTCTTTCTACAAACCATATATGGATCCACTAGAGTCATGCATGTGTGTTCTTTTCACAAACAACATATGGACCACTTGAGTCATTGCATCTGTGTTCTTTCCACAAACCACACATGGATTAACCAATGGCATTGCATGTGTGTTATTGTAACAAACCACATATGGATCAACCAATGTCCTCGCATGTGTGTTCCTACCATGAACCACATGTGGATCCATAAGTGTTCATTGCATGTGTGTTCTTTCCACAAAACCACATATGGATCCGATAGAGTCATTGCATTTGTTTTCTTTCCACAAACCACATATGGATCCACCAATGTCATTGCATGTGTGTTCTTTCCACAAACCACACATGGATCAACCAGAGTCATTTGTATGTGTGTTCTCTTCACAAACCACACATGGACCTACTTGAGTCATTGCATGTGTGTTCTTTTCACATACCACACATGGATCAAACCAATGGCATTGCATGTGTGTTCTTTTCAACAAGCCACATATGGATCCACCAGTGTTCACTGCATGTGTGTTCTTTCCACAAGCCACTTATGGATCCACCAGTGTTGAATGAATGTGTGTTATTGTCACAAATCACATATGGATCAACCAATGTCCTTGCATGTGTGTTCCTGTCATGAACCATATATGGATCCACCAGTGTTCATTGCATGGTTGTTCTTTCCAAAAACCACATTGGATCCACTAGAGTCATTACATGTGTGTTCTTCCCACAAACCACATATGCATCCACCAATGTCATTAAATGTGTTTTCTTTCCACAAACCACACATGGATCAACCAGAGTCATTGCATGTGTGTTCTTTTCACAAACCACACATGGACCTAGTTGAGTCATTGCATGTGCGGTCTTTTCACAAACTACACATGGATCAACCAATGGAATTGCATGTGTGTTCTTTTCAAAAACCACATATGGATCCACCAGATGTTCACTACATGTGTGTTCTTTCCACAAACCAATTATGGATCCACCGGTGTTCATTGCTTGTGTGTTTCTTTCCACAAACCACATATGGATCAACCAATGTCCCTTGCATGTGTGTTCCTGTCATGAACCACATATGGATCCACTAGAGTCATTGACTGTGTGTTCTTTCCACAAACCACATATGTATCCAATAGAGTCATTGCATGTGTGTTCTTTTCACAAACCACACATGGATCCACTAGAGCCATTGCATGTGTGTTATTTTCACAAACCACATATGGACCACCCAGAGTCATTGCATGTGTGTTCTTTTCCACAAACCACATATGTATCCACTAGAGTCATTGCATGTGTGTTCTTTCCAAAACAACACATGGATCCACTAGTGTCATTGCATGTGTGTTCTTTTCACAAACCACGTATGGATCAACCAATGTCATTGCATGTTTGTTCCTGTCATGAACCACCTATGGATCCACCAGTATTCATTGCATGTGTGTTCTTTCCACAAACCAGATATGTATCCACTAGAGTCATTGCATCTGTGTTCTTTTCACAAACCACACATGGATCCACTAGAGTCATTGCATGTGTGTTTCTTTTCACAAACCACATATGGACCCACCAGAGTCATTGCATGTGTGTTCTTTTCCACAAACCACATATGTATCCACTAGAGTAATTGTATGTGTGGTATTGTCACAAACCACATATGGATCAACCAATGTCATTGCATGTGTGTTCTTTCCACAAACCACACAATGGATTAACCAGAGTCATTGCATGTGTGTTCTTTTCACAAACCACACATGGATCAACCAATGGCATTGCATGTGTGTTCTTTCCACAAACCACACATGGATCAACCAATGTCATTGCATTTGTGTTCTTTCTACAAACGACATAACATCGCGTCTTCTAGAAGCCCCCGCTGAAGTAATTTTCCGATCCAATTGTCGCAGACCGTTCGATTGTGGCGCGTCGACGAATATGATGGTTCTTCATAAGAGAGATCCGCGAGTAGGCTATTCCGCGGACATGATTGGTCGCGCTAAATTTTCACTTATATTACTATTATTTCCACTCCCCCTATAGCCTACTAGTAATATCATAGAGCTCATGAGTGAGCACGTCTACTCCACAGCCCCCTCTTCCCTCATCCACCACACGTTACTATGCCCGGACGACACCACCGACTTTTGTGTGCCGTGCCCGTACGACATCCGCAATTCTCGGGTTGCTACCTTCATGCTAAGAAATCATTTTACAAGCTTTTGAACTTATCCTACATATTCCTACTATTTGCCAATCTAACTTCTGATCTTTTTTCCGATTTCTCGATGAACTTCAGATGTGGCATATGCTGCAGCCCAAGAATCGTGGACTGACGAAAATACTGCAGGAAAATTCAGCAACTACAGCATCAGAGCGGTAAGTTCATACTCTAGGTACAATGGTAACCCGAATCTAGAAAGCGTAATGTAATTCTTTTTTTGTTTCCTTCGATCTACTTCATAGGAAGGGAGGGTCACTGGCTGTGACAAGTTTGTGTGGATTGAAAAGCCATTGATAGGTTTTCACTAAAAGCTTGTTCAGGATCGCGTGATGCTGTGTGGGGACAAGAAAGAGGAGATTCGTGAGATGGAGCGAGAGATCCAGGAGCTTTTCCAGGTGCAGGGGAAGGCAGGGGCAGGGAGGTGGTAAGACAGATGGGCTCAAGATTAGGCTAGATAGTGGAAACAATTTCGTCATTATCTGGGCATTATCTGTTGCATTTGCAGTTTATGTTGCCATGTCGTTGTCCAGCAGCTGAAATAAGTTGCTGCTTTCGTGGAGTGTAGCAGCTACCTTAGAATTGTTTTTCAGCCTAGAAAACTTACATAAGTGTACTGCCAATAGTAGGGATTTATTAAGCGCTTATAAATAATTCATGTCTGTGCCACTACACCCATCGATTTTGGAGACCCCTTAACCGCTCAACTATCGCGATTGTTCAGATAGTAGTGGCACAGTCACAATTTTGGATTCAACTAGTGGCCTCGACGTCTCCAATCCTAAAGTCGCGATACATTTTACTCTGAGTATGGGAGGAAGATTGATTCGCCCCGACAAGTTCCACGCACATACAGCTCCAGAGTTTAACCTAACGACATATATAGGTTCAAGTTCAATACATCATTAGGCTTCTACACTGCTAGCCTTCTTTCTCTACTTGGGTGCCAAACTTTCTTCCTCTTGCCTTCACGTCCACTCGCTTCTTCATCTCCTACCTTCTTCATCTTCCTGGGTGGCCAATTTTCTTACCTTCATGTACCCTGCATCTCCGGGTCGAGGGAAGTCAGGCCAATCAGGCACTAGAATCTTGTCCAGCATCATCACTCCACTCGTTTTGGTTTTCTCTTCCCGTAGCAAATCACTGAGTCGGCTATCTTGTTTCTTACCTTGCGCTTCCTGTAAAAAAAATAGTACATGGATTACTACCTTATATCTACAGACTATAAACAATTTTTTGTGTGAAGTGTACCATCTCATACCTAGGTTTGGGAGCATTAAGGTTGACAACCCACTTATCTATGGCCTATAAGATGGCAGGTCTTGCATCTGTTTTTTCCCTTCTTGGTATCACAGAAAGCCAAACCCTTCTCTCGAGAAAAGCTTAAACCTATTCACCTGAGGTCTGCACTCTGCCCCTTTTTGAACTGGCTGGCAGAGCTCGAAAGCTAGTTGGACTTGAGCCACTAAGATGGGTCTTGTACATGGCTCGGCGGATCTAGCATACGCAGCTCTGGACTTTTCCATAGAGTAGTAGTCTGACAAATACTGATCCAAATGTGTAGAGTTCTTTTCTCACCAAAGAAGGCGAAGGCGGTGGTTGCAAGTGTTTCCTGGTATGCTGCCACTCTAAGCAGGGCATTCTCACAGCGGATGTTCAAAACATCCCTTTTGCCACTCTTGGACATATCGACCACCTCACAACTGCTGCTGGTAGACGGGGAGAACTTAAGATGAGCAAGGTCCTCGGCTTCTCTTGTGCAGTTGCTGTACAACTGGTGGTAGCATATGTCCTCTAAGTCTCCTACTGATCTCTCTCCTTATATTTAACCAGCTTCATGATCATACCACGTATGTTGTCCATCAAGATATGAACAGGACGCACTTTATGTCCTTCACCCAGTTATTCAGGCATTCTGCAAGGTTGTTGTTTATGTAATCAACTTTGATGTCAGTGTGTGAATTGACTCCTCTTCCATAGCTGCGAATGATGGATGGCTAAGTACTTCTGTAAGTTCAGGGGCTTTCGCAAAATCTTGCTCATGAAATATTCATTGCTACTAGGTTTGTAAACTCTAGCAGCAGGAAACATGTAACGAAATACGCTGCATGCGTAGTGTGAGAGTACAAGTTGAGCATCATATGGGCATGGCATTCTCTACCTTCAGCCTCGCGGAACACCCTACTTCACCTACATTCGTCAGCCCTTTGCATGCATTCCGTGGAATATAGCCAATGGGATCCATGTGGCCTGTTGATCTCTGAGCCTACCTCATAAACCAGACCCAGTTTTTCCTCCGTTTCTGTTTCAAACAGCCCGAATGCCACTGGGAACATCCAGTTGTGACCATCAAGTATTGTGGCAGATGGCAGATAGCCTTTCCAATTACCAGGTTAGGATAGTGCTGTCTACACTCAGATACGGCCTACATCCATCCTTGAATCCTTGGATGCAAGGTTTAAGCGCCATGAAAAATCTTTTGAAATATTTTACCATGTACTGATTCGTTGTCAATCTCCAAAACACTCCCCGGACACCTAGCTTGTACCTCCGCCTTGAAGTTGTACACATCCAGAAGCTATTGGTCCAATCCCCTTGCAGACCCCCAGAGCTTTCTCTTTACCTTTCCAAACCGTGTAATACGGTAGGACAATGTTGTATTTAGAATCGAGGCTAGTCTAAATATTCTTCGCGGTCTCCTTAGGGTTATCCTTTAGTATGGACATAGATTGCTTAGCCACCCACTCCGTATCAGCCATTGAGGATTTCAGTTTGCTGCCTGTCGGACACATGTGTGGAGGGCCCATTTTGTTCACCTATGACACAGATTCATTAAAAGATAAGCGGAGTCGACTAGTTTCCAAAAAGATATCGCACATCAATTGTAGTTATAGAGTGAAAAGAGAGAAAGTTCTAATGGTTTGCTGCATTCATTGCCCTAGTACCCTAATTACCTTCGACGTAGGTAAGGCTCTTGATGTGATCCTCCATGGACAATGTTCCTCGGCCTGTCCGTTCATCCATGTTAACTTGCAAACGGCCTCATACCTCTAGGCAGTGTGTTCTTCAGTCGATAAATTTCGAACTCCCCCTTGATACAAAAATGCCATAATGACATCCTGAACTCATGCATGCTCCTGAACTCGGTGCCGACCAAAATTATAGGATACTCGTGGTCATGTTTCATTTCTTCTACTTCAACACCCAAATCATCGACTGGAATACCAGCCTCATCATTAAGTTCCTTGTCTATTTCATCATCACCAGATTCTTGATCCTCTACAGTGCCTTCTTCTTCATCTGATTCAGAATCCTCGCCATCTTATCTAATGCCTAGTACTGCACACATCATATTGACTGCCATGGGTGGGGCTACACCATCGTCTCCACCCGGATGGATCGGAAGATTGCCTGAATCCACCTCACCGGCAACTTTTTTTTCTCCAAGACACTAGGTTGGTTCTGATGCAACCACATGGGGTGGTCTTACATTTGCACGCATCCCAGGTACTTCAGTGGAGAAACATTAGTCAGAATCAATTTCATCTTGACTGTTCAGAAACCCTCCTACTTTTCCTGTGTACATCCTCCTTCCTGATGTAATCTTTCCTGATGGTATTAGTAGGGCTTGACATCTACGTTCCATTCCCCATCGAACTAGGCTTTTTGCTGCCGCTTTGGGTGTGATCTCCTTACTGCCTCCCCTCACGGGTGTTGGCTCCAGGGTGCTGGCATTATTGCCGGTGTGTTCTTCTTTGAATTAGCCCTTTTGCTGCTACTATTGGGCGTGTTCTCCTTCGTGTTGGCATTATTGCCTGACCTCAGCGGCGTGTTCCACTCCAAATTAGCCCTTTTGCTGCTACTATTGGGCGTGGTCTCCTTCGTGCTGGCATTATTGCCTGACCTCAGTGGCATGTTCCGCTCCAAATTAGTATTTTTTCTGCTCCCACTGGGTGTGGTAGCCTGCGTGCTGGCCATCTTCGCCTCTTTGCTACCACTCCTAGGAGTGTTCAACACCGTGCTAGCCCTCTTAGCATTTTTTCTGTACCGTTCGGTGTGGCATTTTGACTGGATCTCAGGGGTGTACTCTGTGGCATGGTGCCTTTTTTCATGCGACTCTTGGGCGTCCTCTTCTCTGGCGTGGTCTCCTTGGTGACGTTCTTCTTCGGGTTGCCCTTTCTGGGGATGCTCTTCATGGTCCTCTTTATGACGCTCCTTTGTAAGACTCTCCTCTGTTCGAAGCTACCCTTAGTCAAACCAGCCCCAGTGATGCCATGGATCAGGTCACGCATGCCTTCTTAAATTCCATCATCTCTATTATCGAGTTCCAATTCCTCTCCAACCATTTGCACTATCAAGTGGAAGTACACTTCACCTCTATAATGTTTCCTTGTAAACGGTACGACTAAATCCCTGGTATCTTTCACTTCGATAGCCTTTTTGCTCTTGTAACCAAAATATAACAAACGTGCTTCCTTAGGAGACCCCCACAACACCTTCACATGTAATGATGCCATCTGGTCAGATAACTCTAACCACTTCAGGATCATATCTGCCAAGGATTACATCAAACTCGTCATAGAATTTTTCTATGCCATCATCTAATTTTGTAGTATAATCCGTGACTAACCGATATGAACGATTACTTTGCCATCATCAGGTTCTTCAGGATAGAAACCTCCGTAGAGGTTTGAGAGGTGGTTCGGCACCATCAGACCTCGCCCCAATGCCACCACCATCGCCATCACCAGCGTCATCATTAGCTGGATCAACCTTGGTGGAAGTACCAGGACAGGAGGAAAGGCGAGGGCCCTTAGCAGCGGGAGCTACATTACATGGTGGATAGGCAGGGCCCCTTCTACGGCAGCCACAATAGGATCAGCTGCTACCATGCCACATCGACGATCAGGAGCAATTCCCACAACAAAAGTGTTTTGAGTGCTAGCAGAGTCAGACCATGAGCTAGCTCCAGACTAGCAGCTCGCTGAACCTGAGCACGGGTTCGAGGAGGACACAAGGAATCAATATTTGTAACAATAGTGGGGCAGCCTCTGGAAGCCTTAGTTTGCTCAACAGCAGCATGGATTGGGTCAACAGCGGCCAGATCAACAACAACACGAGGACGACCAGTATGAGCAGATTCTAGAGCACTGGTTCACACAACTTGAGGACAATTTCGAGGAGGAGCAGCACACAAGCAGCGGTCTTGGCAACAATAGCGGGGCAGCCTCCGGAAGCCTTAGTTTGCTCAATAGCAGCATGGATTGGGTCAGCAGTAGCCGAAGCAACAACACCACGGGGATGACCAGTACCAGCAGATTCCAGAGCAGAGTTTTCCACAATGGCAATACAGGGACTCCTACGAGGAGGTTGCCTGACAGAAGCATGTTCCGGACGAGGAACCACATTTTGCTCAACAGCAGCAGGGGTTGGAGTTAGACCACCCTGTCCAATAATAGCTAGGTGACTCCGAGAGTAGCAGGATCGTCCTCTTCCAGTATGTTACAAATCAGCATAACCACTCAATCCCAGCATGTTTTTTCATCAACCCAATTAGCTGACTGTCACATGCTATAGGAACCTTGAAGCTTCGTTCATCAACGGTGTTGAACCGTGCAGTCTGCTCCGGCCTCATTTCAGCAAGTTCACGCACAACAGCAACCAAATTAGGGATAGTGCATAACTGCACAGGAGCTACTTCCATCTTTAGATTGTGAGCTTGTTTCCACGTGCTCTTCCCATCTGCTAATTTAATGTGCTAGCCGCAGATGGTGACCAGAACCGTGTATTTGGGTTCAACGGAGATCCTACTTGACAAAAAATTTGAGACAAAAGATAAGAATTGTTTGTCAGCGTCGTGCTAGCAAACAATTCTATGTTCGATATATCTCTGTAATGCCAATAGCCAGCTAGCAGTTATAGGTAGTGCGAATAGAAAAGAGAAGAGCAGCTCACCCACAATTATCCAGAAGTACTTCTTCCTTGGCAAATGGATCTGCCATCCTTTGCGCTGCTCAGCTCATCGGTGGTAGAGGCGGGCTAGATCATCGCAACGGCTGGCATGGCATTCGGCATTAGAGCTCGGTAGCAGTGAGTAGGCGCAGCAACTTGGCGCGGGAAGTCAAATGCCCGAAGAGATCATTCTGGTTGGAGAGGGGATTTCGACACCACCGGTGCTAGGGTTCATGCAAAAGGAGGAGGGAGTGGATTTGTGAATTTGGTCAATGCACCATGCTCCTTTAATCTCTCGCTTCGCCTACGTGGTTGCCGTGTTGGCGCTCGCGTCACGGAAATATTACTAACCTGAGGGTCCCGACTGTCTACTTCACACGGGGTAGTTTCACGGAATATTTGGGTGAGATGAGTTTGCATCGAAATGGCCCCTCTTGGTAGTTGGTGGCCAAACATTTCGAAACACGGCAATTTTAGGCAACTTAGGTACCGCGGTGCACTCGCCCAGGAACTTTGGTACCGCAGACAAACAGACCCATGACATAGCACATCTTCTGTAGTGGTGGTGTGGGGGTAGTTCTTGGAGAGGGAGAGGATCTCGCTAAGGTAGTAGATGGTCCTCTACACCGGCTGAGCCTTGCCTTCCTCAGGGCGCTCCACCACCAGGACGACGCTGACGACCCGGCTGATGGCTGCTATGTAGAGCAACATCGGCTCCTTGGTAGCTGGCGTGGCTAGAACCGCGCGATGTGGATAGCATGCGCTTGAGGTCATGGAAGGCGGCATCGGATTGCAAGGTCCAGGAGAACTTGTCCGTCTTCTTCATCAACTGGCACAGTGGGAGTGCCTTCTCCCCCAACCGGCTGACAAAATGGCTAAGGGAGGCCAGGCATCCGGTGAACTTTTAGACTCCGAGCAACCTCTTGGGTGGCTGCATCCTCTTGATAGCTGCAATCTTATCCAGGTTTGCCCTATTCCTCGTTGGGAAACAAGAAAACCGAGTAGCTGGCCAGATGGGACGTTGAAGATGCACTTCTCTGGGTTCAGTTTCATCTAGTACCGGCGGAGGTTGCCGAGCGTTTCCCCCAAGTCCAGGAGGAGGGTGCGCTTCTCCTTCGTCTTGATGATGATGTCATCCACATAAGCATGCATGTTTCAGCCGATCTGTGAGTGCAAGCATTTCTACATACAGTGCTGATAAGTAGCGCCTGCATTTTTAGACCAAAAGGCATGGTTACGTAATAGAAGGCCGCGTACGGGGTGATAAATGACGTCTTAATCTGGTCGGCCGGGTTCAACCGGATCTGATTGTAACTGGAATAATAGTCCAAGAAGGACAACAAGTTGCAGTCAGCCGTGGAATCGATAACCTGAACGATACAGGGCAAAGCGAACGGGTCTTTCCAGCACACCTTGTTCAGGTTGGTGTAGTCGATACACATGCGCCAAGTCTTGTTTTTCTTCAACACCAGGACTGGTTTGGCTAGCCAGTCCAATTCCATGATGAATCCGGTTGTGAGGAGCCGAGTAATCTCGTCACCAATGATCTTCCTCTTCTCTTCTACGAACCGGCAGAGGGGCTGCTTGACCGTCTTGGCATCCGGCCACACATGGAATGAGTGCTCGACGAACTCCCTCAGAACAACCGGCATGTCCTTGCGTGACCATGCGAAGATGTCCCGATTCTCATGAAGGACGTCGACGAGCATGCCTTCCTATTTGCTATCCAAGCCGGCACCGATGGTGACGAACTTGGTCGATTCGGTAGGGTCAAGCAGGATCTTCTTTGTCTCCTCAGCCGGCTGGAAAGCCGCGTCACCAGTTGGCTTCCTGTTAGACGACGCCTCTTGCTGAGCCAACGCCATGTTGCGCATGATCTCGCGCTTCTCCTCGGCTATGATGAGGGCTTCAGCCAGCTTGGAGTCGGTCGATGCGCATTCCATCGACTGCATGAAACAGCCGGCGACAGTGATCATGCCGTTAGACCCCGGCATCTTCGTCTTGAGGTATGCATAGTGGGGGATGGCCATGAACTTGGCGAGAGTGGGAACCCGAGGAGAGCGTGGTAGGAGCTTGTCAGGTTTACCACCTCGAACCATACCGACTCGCGCCGGAAGTTCTCCTCGGTTCCTAAGATGACGTCCAGCCAGATTTTACCCAACGAAGCACAAGTCGGCCCTGGCAGTATGCCATGGAATGCCGTGGTAGTCGGGCGCAGGTCGCATTCGTGGATGCCTAGCTTCTCCAGGGAGGACCGGTAGAGCAGGTTGAGGTTGTTGCCCCCGTCGATGAGGACGCGTGAAAAGCGGCAGGTGCGCTCATTGGAGACGATGAGGGGGTATAGCACCATTGCATAGCCCCTAGGATTCGGAAGACGATCCGGCTGGTCCTCTCGGCTCTAGGTGATGGGGGTCTCCGACCAGTTCAGGTACTAGGGGACTGGGGAGACGATGGCGTTGACCTCCTTGGAGCATTGCCTGTGACGGTGCTTGTCGTCTGGCTCAGTTTCGAAGATATGGTAGGCATCATGCGGTTGAGGGTAGCCATTTTTGTTGTTGATGTTGTTTCCATTGTTGCCGGATCCCCTAGCCGGTGGTGGTGGTCCGCCGGGAGTGGGTGGCAGTGGACGAGGTAGGCCTCATTGGTCCTTCATCGGGCGGTTCTAGCTGCAGTTCCGGGTAGTATGAGTAGCCGGTTTGAAGGGTCCGATGTGCCATATGCATGGGCCATCAAACATTTGTTCGAAGGTGAAACCGCGGCTTCTGCCTCCTTGCGTCGCTAGCCGGCACATCGGGTGTGCCCTCCACAGCATTGACCTGCCTCGCGTGGTAATGGGGTTTTTGTTGTTCGGCTTGGCGGTCCCCATGGAACCAGTTGCCATTGCCATGACGCCTGGAGGATCTGGCTTTGCCGCCCGGGTTACTCGGTCGGTCTTGACCCGGCGCGGTGGGAGTCGGTTGGCCATCAGCATCCACCCGGAGGGGCTTCTTCATCGCGACGTCAGCCGTGGCATACTGGTCCACAACCGTCATGAGCTCCGCCATGGTTTTTGGCTCATCACACAGTAGCCAGTGGCAAAGCACGGTGCCTTCTCGGCACCCCTCGACGAAGAACCTGGTCGCCTGGCTCTCCAGGATGCCCTCACAAGTGTTGCATAGCTCGGTCCACCTGGCAATGTACTCGTGGTCCGACTCGTGGTCGCCCTGAATGCACAGGGCCAGATCGCGAGGGTGACCCGGACGCTTGTACGTGCCATTGAAGTTGCATATGAACACCTTCTCGAAGTCCGGCCAGGCATTGATGCTATTGGGCGTGAGGCTATTGAGCCATGTCCACGCCAACCCAGTAAGCATGAGGGGGACGTAGCGCACCGCTATGTGCTTGTTCCCATGGGCGATGCCGACTGCCGTGGCATAGTCGGTCAGCTAGTCCTCCGGCTTGATGATGTTGTCGTACTTGGGGGTAACCCGGCAGGGTAAACTTATCCCGAAACGGTTCATCTGTATGCGGGGTCCAAAATAAACCAGACCGATAGAATCTTCTTCCTCCGTGACAAGCGCTTGAGCTAGGAGCTCGATGCGGTCACGGGCATCTAAACGTTCTGGGTTGGGCGCTCCTACCCGGCCCGAGAGACGGCAGCCGACAGGTCATGGCACTCCGGTTTGTGGAGGGGGGGTGGTGGGGGTTGTTGTTCACCGTCTGCTCCTAACACGGCTGGCCCTTGCGGCCCGAGTCGCGACACCTACTACGGGACTTCCCCGTCGGAGGAGAGGATGTCTGCTGGGTCTCGCGGGGTGTGCCCTTGCTGTAGCCGGGCGGCTTGCTTCCCTTGGAGCTACTAGGGTCCTTGTGCATCTGTCGGATGGCGTCAGCCTGCTCATCCGCGATCTGGAGAAGCTCCTGCACCCGGGCATGTTGCCGGTCTCGCTCCTCACCCTCCAGGTTGGGCAGCTCGTCGGCCGTGGCTCGTGCCGCATGCAGGTTCTTGATGGGCGTGATGTAGGTGGGCCGGACAAGGAGAGGCGGTCGATCCGACTCGCTGTCCCTCTCCATCCTTCCACCTAGCTCACCGCCCCGGCGTCGCACCTGTCCGCGCCATTTGGCGGCTTGGTAGCCGGGGTGTGGCCGTGAGCACGGTCGTACTCGCGCATGGTGATGTTGACTTGCATCTTAGCGGCGGCTAGCTCGATGGCCTCCTGCAGGAGGAGCTATCTCTCCATGGTGAAGTTTGCCTCAGCCTCCTCCGAGTTGTCCCCGAGGGTAACCGGGGTGAGGATCCGGTCGATGGCTTCTTCCATTGGGTCCTTTGGCCTGTGGTGGGTGGTGGAAGTTCTGGCCTCGTTGCCGCCCTGCTCCTGAAGATGGCAAGGCTGGGTGCTAGAGACGGCCATCATGACCTTAGTGCCGCGTGGAGCGACGAAAATGCCGATGCTAGGGAGCAGCGACTCTAAGATGGAGATGATATCCCTAGGGAAACTCTACGGCATGGTGGCGACGTAGACGGGAAGGTCGCCGAATAGCATGATGGAGCCGCACGCCAGGAAGGTGGATCCGGTGAAACACGATGCGTTGTCGATGACGTAGTCAAACTTGCCTAGCGTAAGCACGAGGCCGGAGGCCATGTGCTCACCGGCTGAAGTGCGGGGTCCCGTGCGGAACGCGACTCCGGTCGAAGCCATAGCAGCCCCACGGTGGGCGCCAATTGTCGTTGTATTGGGAATGGCAGTACCTAAGAAGGTTAGATAGAGGTGTGGGACTAGAAGGAAAGCTCTCGACGGTGTCCATAGGAGGGATTGGGTACAAGCATGTGTAGCGAGACCCAAGAAGTACCCAGGTTTGGAGACCTCGTGGTGAGGTAAAACTCCTACTTCTTCCGATATGACTAGGAGTAGAAACAAAGTACGATTGCTTCTTGATCTCTATGAACTAGCTACCTCTTAATTGTTAGCCCTTGTTGCGAGAGCCTTGCGCCCGTTATATAGGTAGAGGGGAAACAATCTCACTAGCCACGCCGGCTGGCAGGTCCCACAGGCAGGCCCCAGCCGGCTGGTCATCTACAGTATCTGGTAGGGTATGTCATGTCGAAGTACACGTCGTGCGGGTTGTCGTGGATACAATGAACGCTATGCGAGCCTATTGTCAGCTTCCGGCGACTATGCGTGCGTCACCCGCAAAGTCTTCGGTATGGCCTCGTAGTTGTGGGTCTTGTCACTATACTAGGGTGTACCGTGTGTGTAATGTGCAGCACGTCGTCCTGTCTTGTTGATTGTATCTGGCTATGCCCACGTAGCCAGAACCGTGTCTTGCCGCCCTTCTTGGTTCCGGCTTCGGCTGGAAGCAGGAACAAAGTGCCTGCGTCTGGCTACAATTTGCTAGCCGGACGCTAGCCGACTGTCCTTGTTCTTGTTTGGTTGGGGTACCCGAGGGACATCCCCTGACATCCGGAGACAGACACCGCCGGATAAGCCCTCGCGAGGGACCGCCTCACGAGAGGCTACCCGCCCAAGGGGGAGTATCCGTAGGGCCCAACTACGGGTGCCCGGAGGCATACCCTAGGGCTCCCCGGAAGATTCACCAAACAGACAGCATGCGGAGCGAGTCCCGACAAGGGGCACCGTCATCGTGCGCCCCCGGTTCACCTCGGTAAAGAAAGGTCCGGTCCGGCCCCTTTTTCAATAGTAGAAGGACATATGACAATGTGGCAGGTGTACCGCCTTGCTGATTAGGTGTAAAGGAGACATCGGGCGGTGCCGGGCGAATACAAACGGGGAAAGGGAAGGTCTCTTTACTAGCAGATGGAGGAGCGCCAGCGTCCAAGACCTAGTCCACCTAAAAGCAGTCATGTAGACCAGGACCTCGTGGAATAGCACTGTGGTGACCCTTCCCACCCATGAACCCGGGGAAGAGGCTCAACGCTGCCCTATATAAGGAGCCCTTCCCCCACCTTAAAAGTCATTGATCCTTGAGATCTAAAACCCTAGACTTTCATCCCCCATTGTACCCTCATAAAGCACACGACAAATATAGCCAAGCAATAGTAGGGGCTTTACCTCCTCACGAGGGTCTCGAAACTGGGTAAAAAAACATGTAGCCTCTTTGTCATGTGCTTGCTTCGCCACCATTGTAGCTCGCCAGATTCCCTTGGAGTTTCATGTTGAACCCCCTCATGAACCAGGGATCGATGGACTCTAGTTGATTTGTGGGACAAATCTCCGACAGGTGTGATGCATTGGCCCTCACAACAAGCACCAGCCGTTCGAGAGGTTAGGCTTCATGTGTACATTTCTTCTAATCACCTAGGTTTCGGAGACTAGGTATATGTCGGTGGATTGGATTCGCCTACCCGTTTCTAACTATTCAGCACCAAAACCTGCAATCGAATAGGCCGGCAAGTTCAACACATATGCGTCCATGTGGTTCATGCCTCGTCTTCTTGGCTCAAGAGCGCCCTGATGATGGCTCTTATTTATCGAGAAGAGATGATGTGAGGCATTGGTTCTTGGTAATCATAACTTATATGGTTGGGATGATACAATTTGTTCTCCTCCTCTCACTGCTTTTGCAAATTGTTGGTTTCACCTGGCCTATGCAAATCTTAATGCATTCAAAAAAATTCAAACCAAAACTTTGTAAGTTTGAACATGTGCTACTTATACAGTACATAGTAGTATACATTGTACAACCGGCTCCTCTAACGTTAGGGAAAATAAAGAAGGAAAGTCAGTGTGCTATAGCTTAATTACCTCATTATAATCTATAATTAATTATTATATGTAATTGATGTAGACATAAAAAGACGAGACTAAATTTTATTACACCATATTTTGGCTTGTACTTAATAGTAACTCAATACTACATACTACTTCCATACCGGTTTAATAGGCTACATACCTACATACTACCTCCATCCCAAAGCTTACTTTTTTTAAAGTCAAGCTATGGAAAGTTTGACGAAACTTTTAGAAAAAACTATGTGTTAGCCCAATAAACCGGTATGGAGGGAGTAAAATAGATTTGCATTGTACTCGCTCCGTCCCAGAGCTTAAGGCTTATATTTTTTTGAAAAGTCAAGCTACAAAAAGTTTGACCTTAATTTTTTTGAAAAGTCAAGCTACAAAAAGTTTGACCTTAACTTTTTTTGAAACAAATATAAGCCTTAAGCTCTAGGATGGAGGTAGTACAAATGAATTTTGTGACATTTAGGACTTAATTGTATTGTTTGAAAGAAGGAAAGTTAGGGTCCTATAGCTTCTCTAACTTTTCTTCTATAAGTTAGAGGATCTGTATAACTTGTTTCTTGCCAAGATCGAGAGGTAAATATAGTTTTAGTCCCAGTTCTCGCATCTGGGGTACAAATTAGTCTCATATCTTGCAAAGTGGATAAAATCAATCCGAAAACATGCATCCCTAGCGCTAATCAGTCTATTTCAAAGAAAATTTTAGCATATTTGACCAAATTTGTACACGTTTAGCTATCCTGAACGCGTGTTTTTGCGATTGAGATAGTAAAATAGTACCGGCATGTAAGTGGGGTCCTTCCATGACTTATATTGCTTTGAAAGTTCATGTAGAATTTTTGTGTAGATTTATGTCATTTTAGCTTGGCTGAACAATGTACTTTGCAATGCTCAAGTTAACTAAAACTGCACATGTTGCATTTCACTCAATATTGCATCGTCAGTTTCTAGTTAGCTAAAATCATACCAAATTTGATTCTTTTCTTGTACACTTCATAATCCATATGCATCAAATCTTTTATATGTGACAATTCAACTTGAGCATTGTGAAGTACGTTGGATCGGCACATAGACATATGATGGTCGCATATCATGTCAAATTACCAAGATTTTAAATTCAGCGCATGGGCTTTTCTGTAAACAACGATGCCTTGCATGGGCCCACAAATTACCCTGGCCTCGCTTTTCTTATCTTATCTTACATCTTACAATTATATATTGTACGAAGAACTTCGAACACTAGCCGTTGGATCAAGATTGTCAAATCCCAACATTGCTAGCAGTTGTATCTTCTTTCGCATTATGGGATCTAGAAGATTCTATTCATAGTCTTTAGCACAATGAAATTTATGCACAAACCTCAAACACATGTTCCCAAAGTAGCTAATAAAGGTTGAAATCTACCTTATATAAAGGACAAGAATGATATACACCCAATACTTTATGGATCTAGTCCAGAAGTATAATTAATTTTCGAGGGTTACATATTATAATTATATAGTGATGATATGTCAGACTTCTATTATCTAATACTGACATGCAAGGTAGGTGCAACTTACTAGTATGGACTAACCCGTAAAATGCCCAGTAAGGACAACTCAGCATGGTCAAATTCGCTCAGTTCATTCAAATTCCATCCAATCTGTTTGAAATAGACTAAACTATGCCCGGGGTTCAAGGTGTGGGGCTAGTTTTGCCCCATTTACAAGATGTGAGACTAATTTGAACCCCATATGTAAGACGAGGGACTAAAATTGTATATCCTTGCCAAACTAGCTTTCCATGGGCATGGAATTGACAAAGCGAATACAGAGCTTGTTCTTATAGGGACTGGATCGCGTTCCGACGAATCCCTACGGGGTGCTTGTTGTAATTTCATGGGACCTGGTTGTGTCTCCTTGTTTTCTTCTAGTACTTTCTATAAAATGTACAGACAGCTTCATTAATACAAATCTCGTTCCATGAAAAATAAATACAGAGCTCGTACATGCAAATAAAATAAAAATATAGAGCTCGGATTTCCGAATTACAGTACGACCCGTACTCGAGGCATCTAGTACTAGGGAGTCAGGCCGGTCACAGTCTCCTCCAAATTAACTACTCCGACCGTCTAGATGTCTACTAGTACTAGGGAGTAGGGAGTCGGCGGGTCACTTCCTCCTCCAAATGCAGCTGAGGAGCGCATGCTCGAGTGGATTAATCTAGCGGTTTCCCCCTTGCCTATTCACATGCGCCCCTCTAGGGAGTCTTCCCCTTCTCTTTGTTGGCGTCTTCCCCTTCCGCATCACGCGTCGCCACTACCGCCATATGCCGCTTTCGGATTCTCTTTTGCGTCTCTCTCAGGCAATTTCCATCGTCGATTCCCCCTCTCTTTCGAAACCCAATCAAT
>OU342741.1:222692512-222752487 GCA_910589775.1 Avena eriantha
AGAGGTACCGGCCAGTAGCGAGTTGGCAAAAGCCTTGGAGGTGGAGCTGGTCGTGGTACCTGAGCCGGAAACAACACCAACACTACGAAGATCGCCCAGATTGCGAAGTGTTCATGATGTGTTACTTTTAGACAGTGATGAGCCGGCAACTTATTCGGAAGCGATTGTGGGTTCTGATTCTAAGTCATGGCTTGGAGCCATGTGATCCGAGTTAAAGTCCATGGATGAAAATCAAGTTTGGAACTTGGTTGATCTGCCAGACGGTGCAAGACCCGTCGAGTGCAAATGGGTCTTTAAGAAGAAAACTGATATGGATGGAAATGTTTCTGTCTATAAAGCACGGCTTGTCGTGAAGGGGTTCCAACAAGTTCAAGGAGTTGACTACGATGAGACTTTCTCTCCCGTGGCGATGCTTAAATCAGTTCGGATCATGTTAGCTATAGCAGCCTATTTCGACTATGAGATATGGCAGATGGATGTCAAGACGGCTTTCCTTAATGGAAAGTTAACCGAGGACGTGTATATGATACAGCCCGAGGGTTTTGTCAATCCAGCTAATGCTGACAAGGTGTGCAAACTTTAGAAATCCATTTATGGGTTGAAGCAAGCATCTCGGAGTTGGAACATTCGCTTTGATGAGGTAGTCAAATCGTTTGGCTTCATCAAGAGTGATCATGATTCTTGTTTACACAAGAAGTTTAGTGGGAGCACAGTAAACTTTCTGATCTTATATGTTGATGACATATTACTGATTGGAAATGATGTCTAGATGTTGCAAGAGACCAAGGAATCATTGGAAAGGAGTTTTTCCATGAAAGACTTGGGTGAGGCGACTTACATACTAGGAATCTGGATCTATAGAGATAGATCAAAGCGGCTCATTGGATTGAGTCAAAGTACATATTTGGAAAAAGTGTTGAAGAAGTTCAACATGGAATCGTCTAAGAAGGGGTTCTTACCGATGTCCCATGGCGTGAAACTTAGCAAGACTCAGTGTCCTTCGACAACTGATGAGCGAAGTCAGATGAGTGCGATTCTGTATGCTTCTGCAGTCGGATCCATTATGTACGCTATGATTTGTACTAGGCCAGATGTTTCCTATGCTCTAAGTGTTGTGAGCAGGTACCAGGCTGACCCTGGAGAAATCCACTGGGCAGCGGCTAAAAATATCCTCAAGTACTTGAGAAGGACTAAGGATATGTTCCTGGTTTATGGAGGTGAGGATGAACTCAGTGTAAGGGGTTACACGGATGCGAGATATCTCACTGACTCAGATGATTCTTGATCGCAATCTGGATATGTGTTTGTGATAAACGGAGGGGCTGTGAGCTAGAAGAGTTCCAAGCAAGAGACGGTGTCTGCGTCTACGACATAAGCTGAGTATAGTGCTGCCTCGGAGGCGGCAAAAGAAGCCGTTTGGATGAGGAATTTCCTCATGGATCCTGGTGTGGTTCAGGGCTCGTCCAATCCGTTAGACGTGTATTGTGACAACAATGGTGCTATTGCACAAGCCAAGGAACCTAGACAACACTAGAAGAATAAACATATAATCATGCGGTACCACCTTATTCGCCAGTTCGTGGATCAAGGTGATATCAAGTTATGCAAGTTACACACGGATGCAAACATTGTGGATCCATTGACAAAGCCACTTCCACAGCCGAAGCATGAGGCGCACCTGAGAGCAATGGGCATTAGATGCCTAGACATGTGATGTCGGAAGATTGACTCTAGTGCAAGTGGGAGACTATTGGGAATATGCCCTAGAGGCAATCATGGTTGATGATATTTCCCAGTGTATTCATAAGGTTATGGTCCATGTATGAACTGCTGATATGTATCATCGAATATGTGATTTGATTGTGGAACTATATATTCATGTTGTTCATACTAATTGTCCTTGGTCATTGAGGTTGTGCTAGACACACAACTTAGACCAATGTGAAAGTCGGCAGATGACTAGGTTCCACTTGTCGGGTTACCATGAGCCTGTCGGGTCACACACTCAAGAGCGGAAGCAAGTTTGGGTTAGACCCAAACAGGAAATCTATTTGGGTTGGACCGAAATAGAGACATGGACTTAGTCAGCAAGTGGGACTTGCAGTGGCTAATATAGGCCTTTTATTGAATGGGCCACAAGTGAGTGGAGTCCACTTTCACTTCCTATATAAGCTGGGGTGCAGGTGCTTAGAGCACAAGGTTAGGTCACTCCATGTGTTGGAAACCCTAGCCCCAGTCCGTCCTGTCGCTGCCGTACCGGACCTAGCAGTCTATCGCCGGCGCTTCTCCTCATACGTGTGGATACCGGCGGAGGTGCTATACGTTCAACACTTCGATGATCGTGGAACCGGAACGGATCGTGAGGCGTGGAACAGAAACGGATCATGAGGACTGCACTCATCAAGCAACGTGCGTCATCGATTCCGCAACCGCGCGTCTAGTGGTAATTCTCGTGGCCTAGTACCTTAGCTAGATCTTGGGATCACCGCGTAGGAAAAAGTTCTGTTTTTCTCTGCGCGGCCCAACACACACATGCAATGACTCTAGTGGATCCATATGTGGTTTGTGGAAAGAACACACATGCAATGAACACAGGTGGATCCATATGTGGTTCATGATAGGAACACACATGCAAGGACATTGGTTGATCCATATGTGGTTTGTGACAATAACACACATGCAATGCCATTGGTTAATCCATGTGTGGTTTGTGGAAAGAACACACATGCAATGATTCAAGTGGGTTCATATGTGGTTTGTGAAAAGAACACACATGCAATGACTCTGGTGGATCCATATGTGGTTTGTAAAAAGAACACACATGCAATGAACACTGGTGGATTCATATGTGGTTCATGATAGGAACACACATGCAATGACATTGGTTGATCCATATGTGGTTTGTGGCAATAACACACATGTAGTGACATTGGTTGATCCATGTGTGGTTTGTTGAAAGAAGACACATTCAATGACTCAAGTGGGTCCATGTGTGGTTTGTGAAAAGAACACACATGCAATGACTCTGGTTGATCCATGTGTGGTTTGTGCAAAGAACACACATGCAATCGCATTGGTGGATCCATATGTCGTTTGTGGAAATAACACACATGCAATGACATTGGTTGATACATGTGTGGTTTGTAAAAAAAATACACATGCAATGACTCTAGTGGATACATAAGTGGTTAGTGGAAAGAACACACATGCAATGAACACTGGTGGATCCATATGTGGTTCATGGCAAGAACACACATGCAATGACACTGGTGGATCCATATGTGGTTTGTGAAAAGAACACACATGCAATGACTCTAGTGTTGGTTTTATTATAAGAACACACATGAAATGGCTCTAGTGGGTCCATATGTGGTTTGTGAAAAGAACACACATGCAATGATTCTAGTGGATCCATATGTTGTTTGTGCAAAGAACACACATGCAATGACAGTGGTTGATCCATATGTGGTTTGTGGAAAGAACACACATGCAATGACACTGGTTGATCCATATGTGGTTTGTGGAAAGAACACACATGCAATGACTCTGCTCGATCCATGTGTGGTTTGTGAAAAGAACACACATGCAATGCCATTGGTTGATCCATATGTGGTTTGTGAAAAGAACACACATGCAATGCCATTGGTTGGTCCATGTGTGGTTTGTGAAAAGAACACACATGCAATTCCATTGGTTGATCCATGTGGTTTGTGGAAAAGAACACACATGGAATGACATTGGTGGATCCATAAGTGGTTTGTGGAAAGAACACACATGGAGTGAACATTGGTGGATCCATGTGTGGTGTGTGAAAAGAACACACATGCAATACCATTGGTTGATCCATGTGGTTTGTGGAAAGGAACACACCTGCAATGACATTGGTGGATCCATATGTGGTTTGTGGAAAGAACACACATACAATGACATTGTTTGATCCATGTGTGGTTTGTGAAAAGAACACACATGCAATTACTCTAGTGGATACATATGTGGTTTGTGGAAAGAACACACATGCAATGGACACTAGTGGATCCATATGTGGTTAATGACAGCAACACAAATGCAATGACTCTAGTGGATACATATGTGGTTTGTGGAAAGAACACACATGCAATGAACTCTAGTGGATCTATCTTGGCATAATCTGATGTATGCCATGATGTATTTCATTGTAAAAGACACTCACTTTCCATTTTATACTACTCAGCTTTGCCCTTGGTTTATTGATACTACCCAGTTTTGTCCCCTCTCTCTCTTTCGTAGAAGCCCAAACCTGTGCCCACTTTGTCTGGTACACCCTGATTCATTGTCACAGTTGCCACGCGGATCGTGCGCACCAACCGTTGATCCTTTGTGATCCAACGAGGCTCGTTGCACATGTCGTGCCCTTCACAGGACAGTGCGAGACAGCACAGACGTCTCCGTTAACGAGACTTCTACAAGAAGGAACACAATGCCGTCCATCGAAAAGGTCTACTACATGGCATCTGGTCATCCACGGCCCACGGGATATACCATTTTTACTATGCAGTGCGCCTACACTCTCACTTTTGATAGGCCCCCACCACATGAACCTTCCACACGGCAGCTGCAGCCGGAAGAGCTGCCTACTGGGGCCCTCGAGGAGGCCTAAACGTCCCTGCATTAAAAACTCAGCCTATCGGGTCCTCCATTCACACTCATCCACTACTCTCTCTTCCCTATCTAGCAAAACCCCACAATCTTGAATGTACTTGCACGAACCTTCTCCATGAAATTAGTGCATGAGGGTGAGTGTGCGGGCATCGCTGCCAGGGTAGTGCTTCACGCGACAGATCTGGAGGAGCATCACGCAGCACAAGGCGAGGAGGACGTGTAGTTCAACCCCTTGGGGGACCATGTGCTCGCCGGTGCTGACGACTTCGGAGGCCCCGATGAGAGTGTGGAGTTCGACGAAAACACTCCGCTCGTGTACCCGGAGGTACATCTATTTCTACATGTTTCATATTTTCTGCTCGAGCTTAATCTATCCTAGCGTGAATGACAAATCTAATCCTAATGATTTGATGCAACGTACGAATCGGTACATGGAGAGATCTAGTCTGTTCTAAATGAATGCACATTATTTATTTATTAATAAGTTCTCAAGAACACAAACCACATTAAATTAGGAGCGAGCTGGGGAGATGGTCGTAATGAACTGCTCAACCTGTATAGACATGTTATTAAATTGAAAGTAACTCGGAATGGTGGAAGGAATATATATTTATTATTTTTCTCATTTTGGTTTGCATTCCGTACATTACGGGTGGATTCAAGTGAGATGGACTCTAACAAGGAGACCAGGGACAACAAGAGCCGCCATGTCACGAAGAAGCTCAAGAGAGGGATAATCCCTTTCCGCACTCGACTTGGGGAGCTCATGTGCCCTTTCTGTAAGAAAGGAGTCAACCCGAGGATTGCTAGCTTGATTCCGCATGCGGTTGGCATCGGTAAAAGTCCGGCTAGTAAACACAAGTCGGCGACCAAGGCTAAGCACGCTTCTTATGGCAAAGTCTTGAGGGAGTATGTCAAGACCGGCCTAGTGTCCCCTTACTTAGGAATCAACAACTTCTAGCCGACCAACCCATCACTGTGCTGGCCCAGCCACTAATAATATTTAGTTCTCTTACCGTATCTAGACCCTTAAACTATGGAGATATCTATTTTGGTACCCTTCAAATTATATTCAAGTTCATCTGTTTATGGAGTTAAAGTTCCGGTGGCATACTCGTTATTTTGCATGGATAGATGGGTGCCCCCGATAGATATAAGGGTTATCATGTCTGCTAGATCTCAGAGGATCAATGGTTGGTGGGCATGATCCGTGTGACAACTGTCTCGACCAATCAGAGGGTAGCAGCGAAGATGAGCACATGTGCGAGAGATGGATCCAAACTGAGGGGAAAACCGAGTAGCACTTAAGAACCAAGGGCAAAACTGAGTAGAACTTAAAAACCAAGGGCAAACTGAGTAGAACTTAAAAACCAAGGGAAAGAGTGACAAAGAGATTCAAATAGAAAATAGAAAATGATTTAAAAATGGAACCAAACCGCCAGTGTTATGCTCAAGGGCAAAACTGAGTACAACTGAATCGCTAGGGTTAGACACGAGGGAAAAAAATGTGACTCACGGTACGAGTGTGCGGTGCACGGGGCTGTAGCGGACACGTGTGGCCGTGCACGGTGCAGTAGCATACGCGGTGAACGGTAGTGCAACGAAACATCACTTCCCTTCTCCTTTAATAGAGGCCTCCCCACTCACACTCATCACGCACTCGCTCACTCAACCGTCTCCACTGTCCCATCACCTTCTGCAAACGCCCAACAAAACCCCAACCACGCCGGTGATGGAGAAGAATGGCACGGTGGCTATCGGTGCCTCCAAGGCCGCCGGTGAGGAGCCCCCCCGTCCCTGTACAAACCCCCGTCCCCGCATCCGCCATAGCCGCCGGCGAGGAGGCCCCCGCTGGTCTCAGACAAATCCTGCTTGGCCAGGACCCCTATGGGGAGGTTGTATACATAAGGCCGAAGAACCCCTATGACACCAGCATGACCGATCCATGGTTGGAGGTAACCCGGGTTTTCTCCCCTTCCCTTGTTCTTCCCTCGTTCCCATTGTTGGATGCTAGCTCCTATGTTATTAGGGCTCGGTTGTTCGTATTTTTACAGTAGCTAATCCTCTTGTGTTAGATCTCGATTTTCGATGAATCCCCCTGTTCGTAGTTGGGATCAGTATTCGATTTGGTTTGAGATTTGGGGAATAATCGGGATATCTCAATCGGTCAATCTATGCAAATAATCAAAGTATCTCAATCATGTCCTTATTGCACTCTACTGTTTTTTTCCAACAGGAGGATAGCAGCGACGTCCGCAGCGACGACGAGTCCAAGGACAGCAAGACTCATCATGTGATGAGGAGGCTAAAGTCCGGCCAGTACAACAACTTCTTCGCCTTCGACGTGTACATGTGCCCCTTCTGCCCCACTAGGAGGCTCCGCGCCACGGACTTCAATTCCCTCGTGAAGCATGCCGAGGACGTGAGGACATGCGGTGAGTCCGTGAATGTCCACGGCTTCATAGCCAAGCACCAGGCGCTCGGTCTTCACCTCCGCAACCTCCAGAAGGTGGCTATCAAGGAGGGTCGCATGCACCTAATCAAACCCAAGGCTCCCAAGATCAAGGGGCTGGGCAACAAGAAGTGGAGGAGGCGCCAGAGGGAGGAGGCGGAGGCCCTCCTGGCAGAGGCCACGAGGGGCCACTGATCAGCTGATGTTGCTGCTGTAAAGCAGCTTCTTTTGACTTGTCTGTGTTGAACTTGTCAGCTGCTGCTGCTGATGAGCAGCCTAATTGTCGAACCTCGTTAAGTACCGTACTATATAACCAATATTAGCTGCTTTATCTACATCTGCTCTGTTTACTAAATTTATTTATGGTGCTGGTTAATTTTGATGCTCTAGATTTGCTACCAGATTGGGGAAAAACGAGGGCAAAAGGAACAATGAATGATGTGGGAAGCTGTTGTAGATTCCCTACCTTTTTGGGCAAAAAAACACAACTGTTAGCGATAGAGGGAAAAAGGCGCTCTTAAAAAGGCCAAATAACAAAAAAAAAATCGAATTTAGGCGTCAGGGTGCACGTAACGGCCAAGACTTTGACTAGACGACCTCCCCCCCCCGAGCGCATGTGAGGGCTTCGGAATATCGGGAGGGAAAAAGTCAGGACAAACGAGACACAATGTTGCTATAGCTAAATCTGACAAAAAGCTGAATTTGGCTTTACCATGCAATTTGGCTAGAGCTCCACAATGTATCTATTCTAAATCCCTAAACTATGTGGTGCGTTGAAACCACATGCTTTTCCACCGACACGTGTGTTGCAACATTGCTTGACCGTGCATGCTTACACAAGTGGCCTACACAGAAACTTATAGAAGCATGGGCAAACGAGCTTCAATTTGGCAAATTCTGGATAAGATCACCAAATTAAAGAAAGGAAATTGCAAGCTTTGCGCAATTGGGAGGCCTGATTGGCTGCCCCGGGGTGTAGGGATGCTAGGTCCCTGTCTATGCTTACACTTCTTAAACTTGTTAGGAATAATAGCTGTACACTTCCTTCTGTCCTATCACGTTACGTCGTGTCAGCACCGCGCACCTGCTGCGGATCGGCAACGGGACGGTGGTCTTCATGACCGGTCTCTGCCACACCAAAGCCACGGCCCATCGCCTACCGAGATGGACGCTGAATTTAATCGCTAGGATTGGAAACCAACGGTGCTCGCCTGATCAAACTTGCTTCCACATGGGTATGACTGGAATATTGGTAAACGCAATTTAAGCATCACCTTCCGTCTCCTCAGCACATCACTGTGCAAAAATGCCCAACTCATTCCTTCCTCCGCTGCCACAACCACTTCAAGAACCATCGATGCTGCCGCAAGCACCGCCTCCGTCGGGCCATACCACCGCAACAGATCACTCCACTGCCATGCCCATTCCCGGCCACCGCTACCAACCCTAGGCCACTGCCGCCGCATTAGCTGCTACCATGGACGCAGAGTACGGCGTGTTCAGCGATGGGAGTGACTTCACCGACGAGTACACCGTCACCCCCCATGGCACCATCAAGCTGACGGTTGTCCACAAAAATGCGTCAGCGGAGGTCGCCAAGGTCATCGCAATGTATGAGCAGTGGCTACAGGAGCCGATGGACAGGTACAAGATCGTCGGCCTTGACCTCGAGTATACCGAAGATAGGAAGAGGATGGTGCTTTTGCAGCTATCCATGCGCAACCACTGCCTCCTATACCACGTATGTAGGGCCAAATCTGTATGCCCGGAGCTTAGCGAGTTCCTACACAGGAGGGGGATCTACTTCGCCAGCATCGACATCAAGAACGACACTCCGAAGCTAGAGCGGGATCTCCTTGTTCATGTCGTGAATCACATCGATCTCCAATGTTTGTGGAGGTACCCGGATGGCGATACGGGGAAAGCCAGCATGGCTAGACTCCTTGCCGACATCATCGACCGCGAGTACGCCGGCATGAAAGTCAAGTTCCCGAAGAACCTGCATGAGCGATGGGAGTGGAGGCACCTAGATTACGATGCGATCAAGTACGTAGCCAGGGACGCGTATGTCTGCTACGAGATGCTCAACAGGATCTGGCGGGTGGGTGAGTGTGCTATTTACCACTACTAGTTTCGCATTTCGTTCCTAGTTTTATCTCGCATGTATTTTATCTTGCATGTATTTTCTAAGCATTCTGTGTGTAAGAACCAAGCTCTTATGATCCCTGTGCTATTAGCTACTTAACCTGTATGAATTACATTCCTCCCTTTTGTATGCTCAACATTCATTATTATAAATTCTGTCTGTGCCATTTGCACCCGGTAGAATCTAGGACTGACATGCATAAGGTGTGATATAGTCATAAGTCATAACCAAACCCAGATTATAGCGAAGGATACAATCATAACCAAACCCAAATTATACTTCGACAAAGGTAATACACAACAGTTCGTAATTGCACACATAGTGTACTTCTGAAATAACATATTTTCATAAACATAACAAGCCCCATACAAACACAACTATCATGCACTAAAAGTCTGTATCCTAGCCTGTTGGAGAAGGCAACCGATCCCAGAATGCCTTCGGTCACTTGCCCCGGCTTGTAGATTCATCTACACTCTAACATCTAGGGCAAACAACCTGCCTTGGTGGTGGTTCAATGATGCGATGCCTGTAATGAGCTTTTACAATATGGCGGTACAGCTCGTGGCTAACATACCCGTCAATTGCAGCGTACTTCAGATTAGGTTCAAAAAGCAGCTTATCCTCCCAATAATCGTGCCCTAAATTCCTCCATGAACATCTCGGCAATTTGCCCTTCATGTCAGCGTACCACAGGTCGATGAGTTCAGAGGCAAGAGCGGTCATCCCGGTCCTGCCGCCCTTCGTCCCTGGGATCCAGTAAATTTCCTAGATGTCCAGTCTGCACTCCTTTAGGATTCTAATGTTGATAGTCGGGCTTTCAAGCAGTTTAGTGTCATTCGTGATGTCAACACTAGTAAATGTTATGTGCTGGTTCACGAGAAAGTCATGAAACAGATCCCTAATGCTTTCGCCCCACCTTCTTGAAAATGAATTCAGACAAATAATATAGCAATAACTTTTGCAAATAGACGGTTCAGGAACAAAAAGACAGCAAAGTCTACCAGATCCCATCTGCCCCCTTCTCGCAAAAAGGCAGGTATATGAGGACGTGCCCATTCATGGAGAGTTGCACCACGGCGATCCTACGGTGATCGCGGCTGTACTCGAGGTCGAGACCTATGAACCTATTTTCTTTGAACCGCAACCAACTCGTGTAATTACTCAGAGTCTTCCTCACCATCACAGGATCAGTGGTATAGATGACATTGATCTTCTTTCCGCCATGTACTTCTATGTCGAAGTGCGTAGTCGCTTGCCTGCTGTCGTTTTAGACGTCCGAAAAGTCCATGACTACAAGCTAGAGGGAAAGGATGCAGAGGAAGAGGGTGATGTCGTGGCAGAGGAAATGGATGAGGCGATGGAGGAGAAAGACGATGAGGCCGTGGAGGAGGAAATGAGACGGAGAAGTGAAAGATTGGAACCGCACTTACCAATATCTGGAATGGTGCACGACCATTCGTAGTAGGGGGAAGGTGGAGAAAAATGGCGGTTTTACACGTAGATCCTAGCGTTGCCTAAAATTTGTTCTGCGCCACTTGCATGCGGTGGAATCGAGGTCTGCCATGCACAATCCAAGTCAAACGTAGTCACGTTTGCGCGTGCCGACCTTCACTCACTGACAAGCAGGCCGCACATTTCTCTCTATTACGATTTATTTTTTCACTTCCTCTAGATGGTTCCGGCGCACGCCCTCAATAATTATGCCCCCTTCCCTGTCTTCCACGCGGACGAGAACCGGCGGCAGCGACGGTTCCTCATCGAGTCACACCCTACTCGAACAACTACCCCCATCCCTAATTCCATCCCCTCTCGAATCCATCCGCCTCCTTATCACAACGCCTCCATTAATCTGCCAGATTCCAGACTCCATTTGCCGCTATGGGTAGAGCTTGGGGTAGCAGCAAGCTGAAGGGAAAGGCATTTGACGACGACGCGGATGGCCAGTGCGACCGCCACCCCGAGGATTGGGGATGGCCGAACCTCAGCACCGCGAACATGCACAAGATCACCATGGGGTTGGACATCATCTCTGCCGTCCGCCTCTTATTCGTTCAGTCATATCGTTGATTCATATGTGCTGAACTCTCATCGGAATCCTATGTTCCTTTTGTGGAACGTGTTGTGTGCACACGCGGTTTGAGCAAATCGAACCATTTAAGACTATTTTGTACAGCGGAAGCTCTGCTCGTACCTGATATTTTGGTATTTTCATAGTGACACGGTCTTACTTTAGGTGATAGACGAGTTGTTAATTTCGATTTGCAATGGAATGCCTGCTAGGTGATATTCTATTTCCTAAAATAAAAACAAACAGATTAGATGATTTAAGGAAATTATGCCCCGAGCTGTTTATGATCATCGTTAGGAGTTTGTTCTGGGGGCTCTGCTCCTACTCCATATATTGGGTATCTCCATAGTGACACAGGCACAATTTAGGCGATATCTGAGGACACACTCGTATTTAGGCGATATTTTGTGTACTTTAATCTGAAGGTCCAGTTGTCAAATTGTATTTGCAACAGAATCCATGCTAGGTGATTTTACCAACTGACAACAAACTCTGCAGAATATTCATGCAAAACTGATGCTACTGGATAAGTGGTCGGAATCAGTAGTGGTGAATATCAAGGAAGAAGAAGAGACAAAAATGGGAGATGACCAGAACTAGTGGGTGGCAACGGCAAGTGGCTGGTCCTTTTATCCCAGGATGGGAGTACTTGGATTCTAAAAAATGGCTACAGATCGTTGAGACTTACATTGCCATCTTTGGAGGGTGTCGGCATTACTGCATTCAACAACAGGTGGCCGTCGTGCATTTCCGAATTCGCTTACAGGTTCAACATGGCAAAACTTGAGATCCTTAAGGTACAACTCCCACATAGACCGTGGGAGGTGTGGGATACCCGGGAGTACGACCTCTTAGCGTGGCATGCTTGTTTGCAGTACCAAAGTTCCCGGGCGAGCGCATGGTGGTACCTAAGTTGCTTGAAATTGTCGCGTTTCAAAATGTTGGGCCACCAACTACCGAGAGGGGCCATTTCAATGCAAACTCATCTCACCCCTGCCAAATTCAAACATTCTGGGAAACTGCCCCATGAAGTAGACGGTTGGGACCCCCATGTCGGTCATATGTCCGTGACATGAGCGCCAACGCGGCAACCTCTTAGGCAAATCGCGGAACTAAGTGGATTGGATGCGTTGACCAAGTTCACAAATCCATTCCCACCTTTCCCCTAGCACCGACAGCGTCGGAATCCACCCTCCAGGCAGGACGATCCCTTCGGACATTTGACTTCCGGCGCCAAGTTGGTGCGCCCAGTCGCTGATCCTGAGCTCCAATGGCGCATGCCGTAGCCGCCGTTGCAAGGCTCTAGCACGCCTCCGCCGCCGATGAGCCGAGGAGCTCGGAGGATGGAAGATCCTACTACCAAGGAAGAAGAAGTTCTGGCTACAAGCGGGTGAGCTACCCTTCTCTTTGCTATTCGCACTAATTATAATTGCTAGCAGGCTACTGAACCTAAAATTGTTTGTTAGCCCAACGCTGACAAACATATTTTGTCCACAGTTTTCTATCAAGTGGGATCTCCGCGGACCACCCTTACCTGGTTATGGTAGTCCTCTTTAGGTACGACTCTAAGGGCAAGTGGTATGGACACCATTGTATCATGATGGAAGAAGCGCTACTGCAGATTTGCACTATATCTGGTATGGTTGCTGCTCTGCGTAATCATGATGAATTATGGCTAAAGCAGACTGCAAAGTTCATCTTCATGGCTGAATGTAGCATCATGGTTCCTCTAACGTGTGAGAGTCAGCTAATTGGGTTGATGAAAAGGTATGCTTTCACTTGCATGTTAGAGCTGAATTGTAATGTACTAGATGTGGAAGCTACTGCAACTGGGAGTCACCTTCTATTCTTGAACAGGGTGGTTGCTCGAACCCAATTAGCTCCTGGTAAGCAAAAGTCTCTTGGGGTTCGCATGTTTGTACTGAATTGTAGTTTTTGTTTTATTTAATCTATAGATATTGGGTAGTTATGCAACAGTCTTGTTTCTTTGACAGGAAGCTTCGCAAGTTTAGAAACATGACTGTCGGGCCAGTCATTTTGCTGCCCGAAGAAATTAAAAACAAGTGGAAAGATGATGCTGGACACGATTCTGGTACCCATTGTCCCGGTGATGCAGAGTACATGAAGCTAAGAAAATTAGCACCAAGGAAGAGGAAGAAGGCAGTAAATGAAGAAGCCAGTGGACGTGAAGGCTTGGTACCCAGCCTGTGGAAGAAGACTGTTGGCAATGAAGATGCATAGTAATGTGTTGAACTTGAGCCTATATATGTAATTCGGTTAAATTCTGGAGCTCTGTGTGTGGTACTTTGCTGGGCGAAACAATCTACCCACGTTCTCTGAGTAAAATGTACCACAACTTAGGGTTTGGAAATGCCCGAGTCAATAGTTGAATCCGAAATTGTGATCGTGCCACTACTATCTGAAAACACGCAGCAACGGTTCCACGATTGCTGAGGGGCAGGAGGTCTCCAAATTCGATGGAATGTAAGTGGCACAGAAATAAATTATTTAAGCTGCCACACTGCACGAAGCAACAACTTATTTCAGATGCTGCACAACAATGTGGCAACATAAACAGCAATGCCAACCGAGAATACCTAGATGCGTGAGCCCGTCTATCTCATCGCCTCCCTGCTTCTGCATCCCCTGCGTCTGGCAAAGCTCCCGGATCTCCATTAACCTAGTGTACGTGCTTCCACTTTATAAATTGTGGCTGCGCCATTTACATGCGGCATAATCCACGTAGATTACGTTTAAACAAACCACCAATGTCAGAATACCACCATGATCAGACAAAAGGAAGTAATGCATGGTTAAGATAGATTAACGGGCGACCAATTTTTTCCTCCCAGGACTCCGGGACCACTAGTTCAGACCGCTAGGTCAACAAGTACAACTATTACAACTTAAAAAGGCACGGATCTCAAGCTAAATAGAACTAGTTATCACACATCTCCTTGATCTTCCTAATCTTAGCTCGATCGCATCTTCCTACGAGAGCAAGGATCGAATCGTCTGCTCCTTCCTTTTAGCATCTTCCTTGCACAGCTTCAACTGTTTCTCTGCATTTTTCCTCATGTACTTGTCAATACTCGTAGTTGTGAACTGCAGGACTTTGGCCTACTGAAGATCATTCCTTGCTCGAGTCAGTTCTTGCTCTGCTTTAGCCTTTAGGGCCAACGCCGTGTCCCTCTCCTTCTCAACTTTGCTAACCTTGTCTTGCACCCTCCTGAGATCTCGCTTAAGCTTGGTCATGTCAACTGGGTCCCATAACTTCATCTCAACACTGTCAAAAAGTGAGCTGACTATGGATTCTTTCAACTCAACAGTCATATCCCATAGTTTGTCCAACGTTTTCTGCATCGATTTGGGCCACTCTAGATCTACCCATTTGACAACACCACAACTTCCACCTTGCATCATTGCATGATGTCCTTGACACCGTAGAAACCTCCTGCCTGTGTTTTGTCCTTCAAACGCTACAAATTTAGCGGGCACATATCCATGTTTACATAGCAGAGGATTGTCTTCATCCGCTAAACCATGATAGTCGGAGTCATACATCGTCTGGTTGGCCTAACACATCATACACGCCATAGTAAATAGAGTAGATCTAGCTCAAAAAATAGATAACTGGACACAGATGATAGAGATAGAGATGAGACAACTCACATCGAAACCACTGTCCCTGTCATCACGATGCGTTTCCTCGCCGTCTCCCCTTGAACCCATGGAGAGAGGGGAGGGGGTGGCTGCCGGAGAGGGGATTGGGATGGAGGCGATGTTGGCTTGCGGCTACGGCAGGATGGGAGTGAAGTGGGAAAGTGTCTTTGAGGGGAAGGAAGAGAAGTACGGGGAGGAAAGAAGTAATGGGGACGTGACACTAGGATATGGCCCACTGAACTCGTGAGTCATGACACTCGCAAAAGGGGAGCGCCCGGTGTTGCCAGTTTGTCCAGAGCAAGCGTGGCCAATCATGCTGCAGAACAGCCTACTCGTGGATCGCTCTCACGAAGACCATCCCAATCGTCCAAGCACCCCGATCGAACGGTATGTAACAATCGTCAAGCAGAACAACTGTGTTAGGGCGTGCCTTCTAGAAGACTCGGTCTAATGGCCACCCATTAGAAGAACTGGCATGTAACCACACTGGGTGGATCCATGTGTGGTTCATGAAAAGAACAGATATGCAATGGCACTGGTGGATCCATGTGTGGTTTGTGAGAAGAACACACATCCAATGAGACTGGGTGTGGTTCATGAAAAGAACACACATCCAATGACACCGGTTGATATTTATGTAGTTTGTGAGAAGAACAGACATGCGATGACTCTAGCTGTGGTTCATGAGAAGAACACACATGCAATGACACAGGTGGATCCATATGTGGTTTGTGAGAAGAACAGACATGCGATGACTCTAGCTGTGGTTCATGAAAAGAACACACATGCAATGACACTGGTGGATCCATGTGTGGTTTGTGAGAAGAACACACATCCAATGACACTGGGTGTGGTTCATGAGAAGAACACACATCAAACGACACTGTTGGATCCTTATGTTGTTTGTGAGAAGAACAAACATCCAATGACACTGTGGTTCATGAAAAGAACACATATCCAATGACACTGGTGGATCCTTATGTGGTTTGTGAGAAGAACATACATGCAATGACACTGGGTGTGGTTCATGAAAAGAATAGACATGCAATGACACTGGTGGATCCTTATGTGGTTACTGAGAAGAACTGACATGAAATCACACTAGGTGGATCCATGTGTGGTTCATGAAAATAATAGACATGCAATGACACTGGTGGATCCATGTGTGGTTTGTGAGAAGAACACACATCCAATGACACTAGGTGTGGTTGGTTTGCCCAAAATATATCGAGCTCGTTGGGGAACCCAAAGAGGAAGGTATGATGAGCACAGCAGCAACTTTTCCCTCAATTATGAAACCAAGGTTATCAATCCAGTAGGAACAAGGAAACACCTCAAAGGTGTTGCTAGCTGGACTTTGGCAGGGCGCACTACCGGTGTTAGCAGCAACGTGGAGACCTGCACAACACAACTACAGAACTTTGCCCCCAACTTGCGATGAGGTTGTCAATCTCACTGGTTTTGCTGAAAACAAAGGATTAAACGTATTGTGTGGAAGAAAGTAATAGTTTGCAGAAAGTAAAGAGAAAACATTAAACAATTGATTGCATATTGATGGTAATAGAAAGGACCGGGGTCCATAGTTCACTAGTGGTGGCTCTCCTTAAGATAGATGACATGTTGGGTGAACAAATTACAGCGGGGCAATTGACAAACATCGAGAAAGCATACATGCATATACTACTCATCTTGACACCTTTGAGACTTGATTGGGCATTACAACATTATACATAGACCGTAATCCAACTACATCTATGACTATTAATCCACCTTCAGGTTATCATTCGAACCCCCTCCAGTATTAAGTTGCAAGCAACGGATAATTGCATTACGCATTGCGAGTAAATTAAACAATACGATTGTTCTATGAACAAAGGATTGTTGTTTTCTCCCTAATATCAACAACACATCTAGTACCTTAGAGATTTCTGTCACTTCCCCAGATTACTAGAGGCATGAACCAACTATCGAGCATACATACTAACTCTTGGAGTTGCTAGCGTCTACATGGCCAAGATAGCTACTAACAACGGAAAGCATGCAAGATCACAAATAACAAAGACATTTTAGAATCAATCGGAAATAGCATCTCAATATCCTTCGGATGCCTGCAAACACAACATGTAGGATTACAAATAGATGATCTTGATCATGAACGGAGCTCACAAGATCTAAATATGATAGCACAAAGGAGGAGAACTAGTCATCTAGCTTCTACATGGACCCGTAGTCCAGAGATGAACTACTCACGCATCATACTAGAGGCTTGCATGGTGATGAAGAAGGCATCGAGGGTGAATTCTCCTCTCCGGCAGGGTGCCGGGAAGAGCTCCACATCCCTCCTGATCTAGGGCTGGATATGACGGCAGCTATAGACTCTTTCGTGGAATTTTGATCGGGTACTTAGGATTTCTGTATCTGAGGCATCTTATAGGCGAAAGGGGAGGACGAGGGGGTGCCAGAGGCGGCCAGACCACCCCCTGGCGCGAGCCAGGTGGTGTGGCGGCCCCCTGGCCCCTCTCCGTCTCGTATTCTGGCTCCTTGTGTCCCTCGGTGAAAAACTGACTTTGGCTTTTGTCCCGTCCAATTCCGAGAATATTCATTTTCTGACTTTCCCGGAACCAAGAACTGCAGAAAACAGGTAGCTGGCACTGTGGCATCTTGTTAATAGGTTAGTCCAAGAAAGTGTATAAAAAGTACTCCAAAGTGTGGACAAAACATAAGAAAGTAGATAAAACCAAGCATGGAACATCAAAAATTATGGATACATTAGCAACATATCAACATCCCCAAGCTTAACTCCTGCTCGTCCTCGAGTAGGTAAGTGATAAAAAGAAATAATAATTTTTGAGGTGACATGCACCATCATAAACCTGATCAAAGTATTTTTAAAACATTGATAGCTGGGATCATAGTACTTCAATCATAACATGAAACACAAAGTTCTAGCAATAAGACAAAGCAACTAAGTTGCAACATGAAAAGGCACAAACAAAAGATTCATGAATAACAATGCTTTGCAAGACGTTTTTTTGTTTCACATAAAGAAAACATAGCATAGTGGCATTCAGCTTGTCCCTCATAGAGTAGCAAACATAAATGCATAGGACACCTTCAAAGTTCATAAGAGTGACTAGATACAAATAGTTTAAAACAAGCAATATCAAAGTTATGCATCAATCAACAGGTCTTGGGACAATGCACATAGAACTAAGAATGGCCACTATGCTCTCAAAGTAGGTGCATAAAGATAGAAGGTGGAGACTCAACATAAAAGTAAAAGAAAGGCCTTCATAGAAGGAAGTAGGGATTCAAGTTTCATAAAGAGCTTCCAAAAATTATGGTACTTGTTAGCTTTCAGCTCTCATTGCCCCTATCATAAGCATCTTGAAGTGATTAAGGTAAAATTGGTGAATAACTAAGGACAACCTCATGAAAAGAGGGTGGTCTGGCAATGAGCAATGACAATTCTATGGATGCCAGGAAAATGTAGTCCATCTCCTCTTCAAGTACAAGGTAGCTACATTTGTAACACGTTGAACTGCAGGACCATTTTGCAGACAACACAAGACAAAGGAAAAATGTTTACAACACAGACAGTAGACGCAAAATCTGTAGTCTGGTATAAAAGATGTCAGTTAACTGGATTTAACCACGACTAGTAACTGAAGGAAATAGATACTTGATAGTATTTGCTTACAACCGTAGTACTTCCATACAAAAGGGTCTTATACCTGCACAAATGTGGGCTAAACTTCCTACTAGTTTATAGAACAATTTGTTAGCATTTCATCTACAAAAGCCATTCTTCAGTCTGAACTTAAATATTCTACACTGAAGAAACTACAGATCTCCACCAGAAAAGTTGGCTGGCCAATTGCCTTGAGAGGACATAAGCTATTTGATCATTTAACCCAAACTGATCTATTGCGTTCCCGCCAAACTACAAGAAATCTACATCGTTCATGCGCGAGCGATTTGCGTGCGCCAGTCCCGGTTCAGTTGGACCATCCGCGCCGCCGCAACGATTTCTTCGAAACTGAAATTTGGCATCTCCTTCTTGGGATCGTAGGTCTGTGTAAACTCAAACCTGAATTCCGGGGCTGAGCTAATGCCCGCCGCTGGCTCTGGCTATTGAACAATCCAGCATGCTGAGTGTAGACGGTTGGTCGCTGCCACGGTACGGCCTACGATGGTGCGTAGGATGGAGCGTCTTCGAAGTAGACGGCGTGTTCCTAGCCTCCCCCACTGTGGTAAGGTAGTCCACGCCGAAGCGTGGATGCGAGAGTTCCTATACCTTCGCGCTGCCCTATTCCAGGGTGTGTACCCTCGGCGGCATGCTCTCGTGAACGATTTGATATGTACCTTGTTCCCACTGCCTAGAGCATGCCGTAATGCCGCCACGCGATTTCTCCACATCGCTCTCTTGGCCCTGCTTGCCGCATCTGGCGCCGACAATGCCGTCATCGCCGCCACAGCCGATTCGGCACGTTCAGGGAAATCATCTGCCTGGTAGGGCAATGGGAGACCGGCCTTGAAGTAGAGCTTCATGGCCTACCTTAGAGGGGCTAAATACCCTAGTTTCGGCGGCGGCTGCTTAGGCGGGGCCATGTTACCCTAGTTGGTGCGGCGCGGAGGAGCTACGCAAGGTGAACTGTGGTTGTCGAAGAAGGGGAGTGAAAGACTGACAGTAGGTTTGGACTACGGGCACGCGTGAAAATAACCATCTCCCGTTTCCTTAGAGGGTAATAATTCGACACTCGTTGCATTAACCGCTCAATCTTTATTTCCCTTCCCAGCATAAGAGTGCGAACATATTAAAATGATCGGTCGTGGCTATCCACCTCATCGGGCAATGTACCAGGACAGGTAGGAGACCGGGTTTCATTTTAGAAATGTTGATGACTATGCCCTTATGTTTATACGATATTATTTCTAAGCCACCATGTACCGTCGATTGTAGCAACACCATCAGAAATAGGGGATGACAACGTGGCATGTTTTCTTTTTTTTAAAGGGCATGAGAAACAGGGGATGCAGACGTGGCATGTTTTCTAACTGGCGGGCCCGCCTCCTCCACCTTCGACGGTGCGCATCCCAGGTTCGAGGGCTGATGCCGCCGACCAACACATTATTGTGCAATTTTCCATGTGGAACCTGAATTTTGGCACTGAGCTGATGCCCATGTCGAACACAGAGAATTCTGAAAGAAGCTACTAAACATAAAATACTTTGAATTCTGAAAGTACTAAAATTAAATACATTACAATTTTGTCTGAAAGGTAATACGCATAGTACTGATCGAAATAATATAAATATAGTACAAATTTCTACTTCGAAAAATAGACCTGAAAATGCTAGCAAATAACCTAGGATGAATATAGGATTCATTATCCCCTATATATTTCGTCGTCGTCGGTTCCCGCGTGCTGCAACACATATTTAGAGAAGTCTCTCCGTCTGCACTATGCTGCCAGTATCTCGTCCAGAGGGTAAGGCCGTGGTGTATGTTCCAGACTTAAGCTATGCATTACCATTGTTGGTTCCTCTTCCCAGGCTTGAACCTCATGATCGTACAGTCTGATATAATTCCTGTTGTATATGCAACCGGGTTTGACTATGTGGTATAACCTGGTGTCAATGGAGATAGAACAATTGTAATCAACAAAGAGGGCACGACTTCCAATGTCACCGACGGCCTCGAGAGAGCGGTTCTCTGTGTCCAGCCGGTACAACACCGGTTGCCCTTTGGCAAAATCCCCGTTCAACACAAGAAGCAGATCACAATCTAACTCCACAAGGTAAAATTTGTAAGTTCCACATACCTGTTCAAAGACTAGGGCTGAAATTATTTTGGCCATCGTGACAGTGCTTGCTCCCTGCTCTAACTAGATATCTCCATTCTCAAGTAATGCATATACTTCCCCTCGGAATGCCGCCATGTAGTCCAGAAGCGTATCAGGAGGTGGCGAATATAATCCTTCTCCAAATGATTCATTAATTTGTCCCGTTGGGGTGCTCTTATCGGCCCATGCAATATGATCTGGATAATCAGTGAAAACGAACACCATCGTCGGGGACTTCGTCACGACGAAAGATTTCAGAAGATCAGATGGTATGTGTGCTTGAAACTCAGCGTTGGACTTATGAGTGATTGGGTTTAGAAGCTGAATCTGGTATGGCTCTACCCTCTGAGCAAGCACGATGACGCCATGAGAAACACCGACGAAGTAGAATCTTTTGGAAGAAGAGGGCATCAGTTAGCACTAAGATGTTTATAATGGAATATACTAATAACTATCGGATGTGAATGTGAACCTGCGATGGACGTCCATTAGATTTGTCCTGAAGCAACGCCTAGTGGAGAGGTTGAGGAAGGTGAAGGCGCCAACGTCTAGAAGTTTGTGATCTATCATGATCCAGTTGTTGAGATGGAATTCGGGCACCTTTAAAGTGCGGCGCTAATCGGTGCAGACTTCCCGACAAGCAACATAGGTGTCAACGTACTCCTCTTTCTCTAGCAAGTAGTCGGTGATCTTGCGAAGTGGGTGAGCCGGGAGATCGGGGTACTATCCATGGCTTACGTGTGGGAATGTTTTGATCAAGGAAGAAAGAAGAACTACCATTTCGAGGAGAAGAAGAGGAGAACATACGAAGGAGACGAAGCGGAACTGCCACTACGAGGAGACGAGGGAGCAGAAGCGGAACTGCCACTTCAAGTTTGGATCAACGGGCTTTTTTTCGGAACTAGCGCGTGAACCAGCCATGCACTGCATGCAAGTTTTGATCAAAATTCTGTGAAGTTCTATCGTGCATAGTGCACTGACAGGTGGCATGTTTTCTGACTAGCAGGCCCGCCTCCTCCACCTTCGACGGCGCACATCCTAGGTTCGAGGGCTGGTGCTGCCCACCAACACATTATTGTGCAATTTTCCATGCTTTGTCGCAACCAGCTCCGCTCCGCTCAGCTCCTATGCTTCTGCCGCCGCCACTCCGCTTAGTCATGCACTGCTCTCGTCATCCCCTTGGGCCGTCGTCCTCCCGCCCTCCCCTCCCTGCCATCCCCTCACATCCCCTCCCCTCCCCTCCCTGCCATCCCCTCACATCCCCTCCCCTCCCCTCCCTGCCATGTCTCCTTGCCCCCATCCACCGCCTAGGCGCGTCTGGAAATGAAAACCGAGAGTCGGCCATTGGGTTAGGGGCCCAACAATGCTGGTGATCCGGATCCCGCTCGGAGATGGATCCTGCGAGGCTTGAGAACATGGAGATGGGACCTGCGCGGCTGGAGAGCATGGAATCTCCTTCAAGTCTGGAGATCACAGAGGACAACAAAACAAGGGAAGAGGAAGTGGGCTGTAGAGCTTTGGAGGTATGGAGCCCAGAGAAGGTGTCATGCGTCTACATTGAAGGGTAAGAACTGTGATTTCTTTTCTACATAACCCAATTAGCGTTTCTAGTCCCGTGGTGATGGCAAGGATATGTGCTGGTAACCGCAGGACGTCTTACAGCTTATCCATGAGCATGATTCTTTGTCAAGTGAGCATGAAGGCACTGAAATGTGTGGCGGTGCAGATGATGATGAGAAAGCATATCCAGACGTGGCTACTGACCCTGATAGGATGGAGAGTAGGGAATATTTGGTTGATTCGAACTTTGAGCCTGACTATGGGACTGATGAGGAAGAGGAATGTGAAGATGTGGAAATGGGATGTAGATACGACGACGAAGACAAGGACAGGCCAGTGATACACTTTGATAGGGACAATCCCACAATTGATGAGGGGACTGTCTTTGATAATGTGTAGGACTGTAGATATGGAGTTGCAACCTATGCAATCAAAGTTGGCTTCGAATTTATCATTGAAAAGAGCGACCAAAAGAGATTTAGGGTGTACTGTAGGGAAAGTAATGTGTGTAAATGGAGATTACATGCATCTCCAATGCGGGGTGGACACCCATTTTAGGTTGCAATAGCTACATTTAGTTTCAGTCTTTCTCATATTTATTCTGCTGATAACTAGCTCTGAATTATTTGGATTCTTATCGAATTCAAATCAAAGTAAACACGAAGAAACACAACTGCCCTAATACATCTTTAAGTGATAAAATTAGACCGACGACTACCAAGTGGATTGCTGCTATTGTACTTGACTGGGCGAGGTAGGATCATAACATTGGACCTGCTAAACTCAGAGCAAAGATTAGCAAAAAGTTTAACATTCTGATTCCTTACCATAGAGTCTTTGATGGGAAGAAGATGGATCCAGACTTCATTCAAGGCAAGTGGAATGACAATTTTCATATGTTGTATAGTTTCAAAGCTCAGGTAGAGAAAACATCATCTGGTAGTGTTGTTGACATCGATTACGAGGTTGTGAAAGGAAGATAAAAGGTCTTGAGGGGGGTCCGGTATAAGCAGGCAGATGAGATATGCTTCAGGAGATGTTTTGTCTACCTGAAGGCATGCTGGAAGGAGTTCCTAGACGGCTGTCGGCCATACTTGGCAATAGGCGCAACTTCTTTAACAGGGAAGTTCAGGGGACATGTTGCTTCTGCTTGTGCTTTGGACGTGCATAATTGGCTTCTACCCGTAGCTTATGCTGTTCTTGAGGGTGAATCAAATGAAAGCTAGACATGGTTCATGCAGAGACTACGAGAAGTAATTGGTCACCCTGAAGGCTTGGTGATACACACCGGTGCATGCGAGGGTCTTGAGAATGCTGTTGATGCTGTGTTTCCTAGGGTTGAGCATAGGGAATGCATGCGGCACCTTGCTACTAACTTCACAAAGAAGTTCAAAGGAAAGATCTTTGAAGAGGACTTGTGGCGATCATCATACACATACACCCCAAGCACGCATGCTACTTACTTGTAGAACATGTATGTAGTGCCAAAGGTGAAAAAATACCTTGAAGAACATCACACCAAGCTATGGGCCAGAAGCAAGTTTGGTGAGTTAAGTAAGCTGGATTTTGTTTGCAATTATTTGGCAGAGAGTTTCAATGATAAGATTTTGGGCATGAAGACACTTGGAATTGTTATTTTGTTGGATGCAATAAGACAGTGCATAATGGTGAAGATAGATTTAAGGCAAAGAATTTGTGCAAGAAATTTTTTAAGGCATAAAATAGTTCCAAAGGTGGTTATGGTAATGAATGCAAGAAACAGGGCAATGAGAACGATAAAGATGAGGATGGTCAGAAGTTCCAGAACATTGGCTGAGGTTTATGTAGAATACAAGCGTGGAAGTGAATGGAGGTACACTGTAGACATTGGAAACAAGGCTTGTTCATGCCGGTAGTGGCAGATTACTGGTCTGCCATGTCACCATTCAATTTACTTCATCTTAAAGCTTAGAGGTAGCGGATCTGAAATAGAGAACTATGTCAACAACTATTTCTCCTTGGACAAGTTTGCTGCAACTTATGCAGAAAACATACCACCTATGGCCGATGAAAATGATTGGGAGATTGTCGATCCAGGGTTCAAACTTCAACCACCAGTTCTTAGGAGGCCACCTGGGAGGCCTAGAAAGCTAAGGATCGAAGCCTCCACCGATAAAGGTTCAAGGCTGGGATCTAGGAAAAGGAAATGCAAACGTTGTGGCGGATTCGGCCATATCAAGAGGTTGTGCAAAAACCCAGTTACACATGATATTGTCCCTGTTCACACCCCGGTGGCAGAAAATGAGGCTTCTCTGCCAGAGCTGGAGGAAGAGCAGCATGAAGATAGTGATGAGCACTCGGAGGAAAACGTACGTAAGCAGCCAATTTATGAAGAAGTGGAGGTGCCAGCGAGAAAAGGGTGTGAAAAGAAACAAAAGGGTAAGCGGAACGGGGAGAAAAGGGAAAATAATGGAGGTGTATTAGAATATGAAGAAGTTGCAGGGGTGATTGAGGATGTTCTTGAGGATCTTTCGGTTAACTACAGGAGAAATAATAAATCCCTGCCAATTTTCATCTTTGTACGATTCTCCGGATGAAAGGTAAGCTTAAAAATTGTTTTATTTGCCATTTTATCATTTTTTATCCTCATCAACTGATGCTTAATGCAGCGTGGGCTAGCAGACTAATAAGAGGAGCAGAAAGATACGCGCACAGTAACGTCATATGTTTAATTATATCATTGAAACTAAACTAGTCGTGTCGTCTTTATTTATATCTGTCGCGTGTAACGTGTCTGTGATGGGGTCATGTGGACCAGATTACAATTTTTTAAATATTATTACATTATTTTTTTACCCGTGTTTGTACGCGGCTACTAGTTCCCATCTCCCTTGCATTCCCATCTCCTCTAGCGCACTCCAGAATTATGGTTGTGCCATCAAGTAGCATAGTCAGCATATTGTCCCATCAGATGTGAATGCAATGACTTTGTTTGTTCAGAATTTGACGACTTTTGATTAGTTTAAAAGACAGAGAAACCTAAAACATGTATCTAGACATGTTTTGGGTATTGACACATTTATTAAATATCTAAAAAAACTAAGTCCGTTATATCTGGATAGGAGTAGTACACTATTACAACACGCTCGATCCCTTCTCCTCTAGCGCACTACAAATTATGGCTGTGCCATCAAGTGCTGGGAGCAGAGTCAGTATATTGTCCCATCAGATATGTCAGGAACGCGCGAACTATATTTTCAGGATCGGACGAGTTTCGATCGACTAGTTTCAAAGACAAAGACAACTAAAACACGGCCCACATATATAGATTATGACGATAATCGACCATGACTCAAGTGACCCAGATCCAAAGAGGGCATTAAGATACCGTACATAGATTTAATTTATGCTTATGTGGCCCTAATCGACTATGATGCTCTCGCTGTCTCCATCATTGACCACGTTGTTCGCGTCGCCGCCAGCCTCCTTCGCGTCGGAATCGATGCCGACGTTCCCGGCAGCGTTCCTCCTCCTCATGGATTCTTCACGGCGTGCTGCATCGATAACGGTGGAGGTCGTACGCCTAGGCACTGCCCAGAAGCGCTGGCTGCCTTCGGGGTTACGCAGATCCGGGTGGATCTCCCGTCGGTGGGTTCCGCACAACTCAATCAACGCAGCCCGCTCCTTCTTGAACAACTTTCGCTAGTACGCGTTCGTGCGCGAGTACCGTTCCATTGCCCTCTTCCGCTCCAATAGCTGGCGGCGGTGCTCCTCGATCTGCCTCGTCAACGCGTTGTCGCGCAAGAGCGGCGCGATAGGAATCCCGGCGTAGCTGAGCTCAAAGCTGGCTGGAAGCCTCGCGAAAAGCGGCGCGAGTATGTCGTAGTGGGCAAACATCTGAGCCTCGTGCAAACTAAGTTTGGGCCTCTCCCTCTCCATGGCGATGAAGGAACACAATCTAAGATGCGGCCCCGAGGTTAAGGGGATAAGGACACGGACGTAGGCCTAGCGTCGTTGCCACTGGCAATCAGTTCGCAAAACAGACTTCTCGCGGATCGCCCTCGTGAAGGACATCCTTATCGTCCACGCACCCCGATCCAATGGCGCCTAACAATCAGGGATCGGGTCTTCTAGAAGCCCAGAGCGGTTGCTGGTGAGTTCTACGTCCCGATTGTTTGTGACCAACGACTGTAGTTGAAAATGTAGGGAAACGGGTAGGCTACACTAGTGTAAAATCAAAAATTTCTACCGCGTCAACCAAGAATACTATTGTCATAGATCACGGGATTACCGCTAGACGCGCAGGTGCGGAACTCGATGAAGCACGTTGCGGCAGTGTAGATGTTCTACGTCTCCTCCTCGCCATCGTCCCACGAGCATCTCCCCTTTGTGCGGCTCGTCCAAGTGCTACAGATGCAGCACCTCCGAGGTATCCACATGTCCAGAGTGGAAACCGTCACACGCCAGACTGCTAGGTCTGCGCGTGCAACACATGCGGAAGAGGAGTGGCGGCTGGGTGGAATGCTCCACCCTATTCAGCTCGCCTCACTCTCTCTTATATAGGCATCCCTGGTGGGCTTCTACATTAGCAGCCCATTAGCAGCCTAAGCCTGGTCTAATTCGGATCCAATCCTCATTAGGCTTCCAGCCCCTAAAGTGTGTGACCCTATAGGTTCATACACGTATAGACATGACGCGAGTACACTTACTCCCTCAATAGTTGGTAGCGGCCTCTAGCAAGACGTGCCAACTCCTAAACGCATATAAAGATCATTCGGACGAACCATCACAAGGTTGAGTACATGTCTTTCCCTTTGCCTCACGATATTTGGTCTAGCTCCAAGCTGACCTCTCTTTCTCGATACTGTGATTCGGAATCCCTTTACTAGGTTAACTCTTAACCATATGTAGCACATCCATGCATTTCTGGATCCGATCACTCGAGGGGCCCAGAGATATCTCTCTCAAGTAGAGAGGGGCAAATCCCATCTTGATTGACCGATGCCTTGCAGCATGTATCAGGACAAACCCAAAAGCTACCTTTATAACTACCTAGTTACGGAGTAGTGTTTGATAGCCCCAAAGTAGGTCGATCCACATCTCAAGTACATGCGACAATCTCAGGTCTAAGGACAAAACGTACACGATGTGTAGAGAGAGCTGCAAGTATTATTGCCAGTCTCATGTTGGGTCAGTCCAACCCCATGTTCATAACATGTGTCCACATCATTGGTTTGACATCTCCATGTCTATGACTTGCGAAACATAGTCATCAACCAATCGATGTGCTAGTCTAATATTCATGTGTGTCCTCGCATGAACTCCGACTAGGGACAATTATTAGATAACCAAGTTTCACAAACAATTCACATAATTGTCAATCAATAAAAGTTCCCTGGTATATGGATATTCAAGGAACATTATAATAACTCATGGATACACATGAAATACAATCATCTCTATGATTGCCTCTAGGGCATATTTCCTTTAGAAAATAATACACATTTAAATGACACTGGTGGATCCATATGTGGTCTCTGAAGAGAACACACATGCAATGACTCTAGCTGTGGTTAATGAGAAGAACACACATGCAATGACACTGGTGGATCCATGTGTGTTCTCTGAAGAGAATACACATGCAATGACACTAGTGGATCCATATGTGGTATGTGAAAAGAATAGTCATGAAATGACTCCAGTTGTTGTTAGTAAAAAGAACACATATGCAATGACACTGCTGGATCCATGTGTGGTCTCTGAAGAGAGCACACATGCAATGACACTGGTTGTTGTTAGTAAAAAGAGCACACATGCAATAACACTGGTGGATCCATGCATGGTCTCTAACGAGAACACGCATTTCAATGACACTGGTGGATCCATATGTGGTATGTGAAAATAACACACATGCAATGACTCCAGTTGTTGTTAGTAAAAAGAACACACATGAAATGACACTGGTGGATCCATGTGTAGTCTCTAAAGAGAACACACATTCAATGACTCTGGTTGTTGTTAGTAAAAAGAGCACACATGCAATGACACTGGTTGTTGTTAGTAAAAATAGCACACATGCAATAACGCTGGTGGATCCATGTGTGGTCTCTGAAGAGAACACACATTTCAATGACACTGGTGGACCCATATGTGGTATGTGAAAAGAACACACATGCAATGACTCCAGTTGTTGTTAGTAAAAAGAACACACATGCAATGACACTGGTGGATCCATATGTGGTATGTGAAAAGAACACACATGTAATGACTCTAGTTGTTGTTAGTAAAAATAACACACATGCAATGACACTGGTGGATTCATGTGTGGTATCTGAAGAGAATACACATTTCAATGACACTGGTGGATCCATATGTGGTATGTGAAAAGAACACACATGCAATGACTCTAGTTGTTGTTAGTAAAAAGAACACACATGCAATGACACTGGTGGATCCATGTGTGGTTGATGACCCACAAGTATAGGGGTGTATCGCAGTATTTTCGAGGGAAGTTAAACCCAATTTATTGATTCGACACAGTAGGAATAGTAAAGTAGCAGCAGTAGTAAACCAAGGACAGTAGTAACAAAAGCAGTAAACAGTGGGATTCAAGTGCGGTAGGCATAGGGATGGATGGACGGGCATTGCATGGACAAGACGATTCACATAGCAATCAGAACATAGGGCAATTGCAGATAAATAAGATAAAGCATCCAAGTACTAGACAATCCTAGGCATGTGTTCTATATATAGTCATACGTGCTCGCAATGAGAACTTGCACAACATCTTTTGTCCTGCCAGCCCGTTTGAAGTGGGGCCTCTAGGGAAGTACAGGCAATTAAGGTGCTCTTTTTAATAGAGCACCGGAGCATAGGGAAGTACATGCAATTAAGGTGCCCTTCCGGTTATCCCGATTTCTTTCACTTCGGGGCCATAGGTTCCCGACAACAACGTGTGTATACAACTTGCAGATAAGACCAAGAACAATACTATCATAATGAATCAGTAATAAGTTCAAATCTGAAATCGTGGCACTCAGGCCCTAGTGACAAGCATTAAGCATAACAAGTCGCAACAAAGTCATAAAGCACTAATAAAAGATACTAGGCACCATGCCCTAACAATCTGATGCCATTACATGAACGATCTCATCCAATCCCTACCATCCCCATAGCCTACAACGGGGGATTACTCACTCATAGATGGGGGAAACATGGATGGTCGATGGAGAAGCGGTGGTGATGAGGATGGCGATGATCTCCTCCAATTCCCCGTCCCGGCAGGGTGCCAGAACGGATTTTCTGGTGCTGTTTCATGGAATCTGGTGGTGGCGGCGGAGCGGAACTCCTTCTAGAAAAACGTCGAACCCCCCAAAGTTTTTAGGTCAGAAGGCTCCTTATAGGCGAAGAGAGAGGCCAAGGGGGTGCCTGGGGGGCCCACACCACCACCTGGCACGGCCTGGCCTAGCCCGCGCCACCAGGTGGTGTGGCCACCCCTGGATCTTCTCCGTCTCGTATTCTGGCTCCTGGAGTCTTCGGGTGAAATAGGATTTTCGGCATATTTTCCCGGATTTTTCCTGATAGTTGATTTTCTGCACAAAAAGTAGACACCAAGGCAATTCCGCTGAAAACAGCGTTAGTCCGCATTAGTTGTATCCAAATCACACAATTATAGAGGAGAAACAATAGCCAAAGTGTTCGGGAAAACAATATCAACTCCCCGAAGCTTAGCTTATTGCTTGTCCTCAAGCAATTCAGTTGAAAACTGAGTGCGATAAAAGAACTTTCACAAACACATTTGCTTCATATGATGTAAATATTCTCAGCAATGTGATCAACTACTTAGACAATTCATAATAAAGAGTATGCAACTGAGTCTACTTAATAGTCATTGCAAGCTATGAAGAGATTCCAACTCAAGAATAATAAGTAGCACGAAGCACAAACATAAGCAACATTACAATGCTCATAAAAAGGTATGATAGAGTGGTATCTCGCTTGCCTTTGATTATGAATGCCAAGACACCTCTGAAGTTCAAGTGATGACTAGAAGTAAAGATATCAAGGATACAAGCACCACAGTCATAACACAAATAATCAAGTAATGGAACAAACACAAAGAATGCCAATTATGCTCTCAAGAAGGTGCTCAAAGAATATGTGGAGACTCAACACGTAGAAGAAAGAAAGTTTTGAATAATTTTGAAAGGCTTCCAAATGCTGAAAGTATGGTACTCGTTAGCTTTGAGCTCTCATTGCCCCTATCATAAGCATCTTTAATGTGGTTAAGGTGAAAGTGAGGTCCAATCTGAGTTATATGCTTGACAGACTATAAACTAAAAATCCCAAGTCCCTTGAGTACGAGGGCCGCTCCTCATGCTACTCAACTTTAGTTACCGGTAAGTTCTTGTCATCGTAAGTATGTGCGTATCATTGAGAACCGCCAACGGGGCACCCCTTGCCCGATGATACGGAATAATCCCCATATCAAAATGACAAGGCAAGCAAACAATGAGTATCTCAGCAATCTTCTTATTTACCATGGGAAAATGGTGCTTTTTTCTCTCTTTCCTCTTTTCATAAAACTCCTTTTTTTTCTTTTTCTCAATAGCTATCTCTCTCTTTTTTATAAGAAGAATGCTTCATAGATATCATTATGGTTACGCTGCAGGTTTCCACCATGTCAGCATGGATTAGACCAACAGCCCAGGCGTTTCTCTAACACACATACATAACTCCATGGACTTACAAGCTCCCCTTTTATTTCACACCGATGACATCCGCAAACAAAAGAGCAAGGTATCAACTGGGTCTATATTTACAAGTGTTGAAAGCGTTCCCCGTGACAGCACGGTTCTGCTAATCCCTAGCCTATAATTTGCAAGCATATAACTTTCATGGAGAGTTCATAATGGTTCAGGTTTATTAAGTGCAGGAAATAAAGTGTGCCATCAAGTTTGTGAGAGCCTTACTAACTAATTTTCCCATAACAAGCAAACATTTTATTCGGAAGAAAACAAGGCATATTGAATATGCACGGGAGCAGCAAATGATGCTAATGGGTAGGTATGGTGGACACTTTGGACATACTTGGTTTAGGGAGTTGAAAACATGAGTAAAACACTCAGTGAAAGTGAAGGCTAGCAATAGTAAGGGAGCGACAAACGAGAGAGCAATAGTTGTCATTATCATGCTTACAACAAAACAGGACTACTCATGGCATGAAAGTGATTGAAGATCCTCAAGGCAAAATAATTCATCAAGGCTTAACTGATTATCGCAGTCATGTGCATGCGTGAGCATGTGCCAAGTCAATTCAAATGAAACATTCAGAGGAGGATACCACGGTGTCATACCAATTTATGAATAGAGTAATGCAAGCAAACATTCATGAGACATGCTACAAACTATTAGCGAGATGGAGCTAATCATAAGAAAGAAAGAACTATTAAGCATCCAAAGAAAACATACAGTCTACATGAAAGGACTAAGCATGCCCACACTGATGAGTATATGTACAAAAATGAAAACAAATAGAGTTCGTTACCAGCCTGTTACCACGCCTCAAGTTGTCATTGATCCTCATTATTGCTCTTCACTTGTGTAACTTGAATAATAATATGAAACCAATATCCACTGAGGACTGCTGAATCCTGAAGCAAACTCGCAAAAACCAAAGAAGAATGACAAATATTTTTGGTGTTTTCGATTTTTAAATAAGAACCAAAAGGGAAAAACAAACAAAGCAAAATCTTTTTGGGTTTTTTTTCAAATAGTTCAAACAAAGCAGGAAAAACAAACCAAGGCAAAAATAAGAAGCAAATCAAAGAGAAACAACAAAAATATTTTTGGTCTTTTTGTGTTTTAGAAAGCAAAAGCAAAGAAGAACGAAAACTAAAAACAGAATGAAAACATGAATATACAAAGTACCGACGCAACATGATATGAAGATGAGTGCGGTGTCGGCGTACCTCCCCCCAAGCTTAGGCTTATGGCCTAAGTGGATATCAGTCCCAAGCTGGCCAGGATGAAGTATCACCGTGGTACGACGAGGAGGTATCCTCGTCCTGGTGTGAGCTCGAGTACATCCCTCTGTAATGCGCGGAGTAATCATAGGAGGCACATCCTCCTGGTGCTGCTCGTGGAAACCCAGCAAGCAAAGCTGCTCGTCCACCTCTGATGTCTACGCACTTCTATTCTTGTAGACAGTTGTTGGGCCTCCAAGTGCAGAGGTTTGTAGAACAGCAGCAAGTTTTCCCTTAAGTGGATTACCCAAGGTTTATCGAACCCAGGGAGGAAGTGGTCAAAGGTATTCCCTCTCAAGCAACCCTGCAATCAAGATATAAGAAGTCTCTTGTGTCCCCAACACGCCCAATACACTTGTCAGGTGTATAGGTGCACTAGTTCGGCGAAGAGATAGTGAAATACAAGTGGTATAGATAATTAGAAGTGGTAACGGTGATAGAAAATAGTTTGATGGCGTGGAAAAGACTAAAGGCAAACTGAAATAAAGAAGGAAGAAAGCAAACATGTAACATATCTAATTGCAAACGGTGTATCAATGCATAGAAATAAGGCCTAGGGATCATACTTTCACTAGTGAACACTCTCTCATAAATATATCTTCTCTTTATGATAATACTCTTAACTACTCTCCGGTTGGACACTCTAATCAACGGTAGGTCTATAACAACACTCCTCAAAGTAAGCCTTTCCCATCTAGAAAACCCCACACTGTCCCCTTGAGTACTAGATGAGTCCAACAAACACCACAATTTCATAAAGACATCCAACTCCAAATATAACTCATAACAAGTATTTGTAATCTCTAGCCTAAGTGCCACCATGGTGAGCGCGCTGTCACTTTCACACACATGGGGAGAGCAGAGATCTAATAAAGCACTTGAGTGGCAAGGTAGATCTATAGATTACAAGCTCATGATCACAATATGATCGTGCATAGAGAGAGAGAGAGAGATGAACACATAGCTACCGGTAGAACCATTAGCCTTGAGAGAGAACTACTCCCTCCTCATCATGGGAATCAGCAATGGTGATAGAGATGGTGGTGGAGATCGATGGAGATGGCTCCGGGGGCACTTCCCCGTCCCGGCAGGGTGCTGGAACAGAGACTTTCTGTCCCCCGAATCTCCCCTTTGGTGGCGGTGGCGCTGCGGAACTTTTCGTGGCTGGAGGCTTGATGATTTAGGGTTTTGGTATCGGGAGGCTCTTATAGGCGAATGAGGCAAGGTCGGTGGAGTGCCAAGGGGCCCACACCACCTGGTGGCGCGGGTAGGGCTAGCCCGCGCCTGGGGGGGAGGGGTGTGGCCAGGCCCTGGCCCTCCTCCGTCTCGTATTCTGGCTCCGTGAGTCTTCCGGTAAAATAGGAACTTTGGCTTTTCTCCCGTCCAATTCCGATAATATTGATTTTCTGACTTTCCTGGAACCAAAAACAGCAGAAAACGGGCAACTGACACTATGGCTCTTGTTAATAGGTTAGTCCAAGAAAGTCTATGGAAAGTGCTCCAAAGTTGGAACAAAACATAAGAAAGTAGATAAAACCAAGCATGGAACATCAAAAATTATAGCTACATTGGCAATGTATCAACATCCTCAAGCTTAACTCCTGCTTGTCCTCGAGTAGGTAAGTGATAAAAAAAGAATAATTTTTGAGGTGACATGCACCATCAAAGACTTGATCAAAGTATTTGCAAAACATTCAAAGCTGGGATCATAGTACTTCAATCATAGCATGAAAGACAAAGTTCTAGCAATAAGACAAAGAAACTATGATGCAACATGAAAAGGCACAAACAAAAGATTCATGAATAACAATGGTTTGCAAGACGTTTGTTTGTTTCACATAAAGAAAACATAGCATAGTGGCATTCATCTTGTCCCTCATAGAGTAGCAAATATAAATGCATAGGACACCTTCAAAGTTCATAAGAGTGACTAGATACAATAATTTAAAACAAGCAATATCAAAGTATGCATCAATCAACTAGTCTTGGGACAATGCACATAGAACTAAGAATGGCCACTATGCTGTCAAAGTAGGTGCATAAAGATAGAAGGTGGAGACTCAATATAATGGTGGAAGAAAGGCCTTTATAAAAGGAAGTAGGGATTCAAGTCTCATAAAGAGCTTCCAAAAATTATGGTACTTATAGCTTTAAACTCTCATTGCCCCTAACATAAGCATCTTGAAGTGATTAAGGTTAAAGTGAACAAACTATGGTGTACATGCTTGACAAAGTATAAGTCAAAAATCTCATGTCCCTTGTATACGAGGGCCGCTCCTCATGCTACTCAAGTTTAGTCACCGGTAAGTTCTTGTCATTGTAAGTATATGTGTATCATAGAGAACCGCCAACGGGGTACCCCTTGCCCGATGATACGGAAGAATCCCCATATCAAAATGACAAGGCAAGCAGACAACAAGCATCTCAGCAATCTTCTTATTTACCATGGGAATATGGTGCTTTTTTCTCTCTTTCCTCTTTTCATAGTATCTCTTTTTTTCTCTTTTTCTCTTTTTTCTCAATATAGGACTCTTTTTTTTATAAGAAGAATGCTTCATAGACAGCTCATTATGGTTACGCTGCAGGTTTCCACCATGTTAGCATGGATTAGACCAGCGGCCTAGGCATTTCTCTAACACACATACATAACTCCATGGACTTACAAGCTCCCCTTTCATTTCACACCGACGACATCCATATACAGAAGATCATGATATCAACTAGGTACAAGTACCAAGTGCAATGTTGAAAGCGTTCCCCATGAAAGCATGGTTCTGCTAATTCCCGACAAATAAGTGCAAGCATATACAACATAGAAGACACAATGGTTCAAGTTTATTAAGGGCAAGTAAAGTAAAGTGTGCCATCAAGTTCGTGAGAGCTTTAATCACTAGTTTTCTCATAACAAGTTTAATTTGGAAGGTAAACAAAAGAATGAATATACTTGAAATAGCATAAGCTAGTAGGTAGGTATGGTGGACTCTTTGGAATAACTTGGTCTAGGGAGTTGGATGCATGAGTGGAACTCATACTTTGTTGTGGAGGCTATCAAAAGACTGGGAGCGACAAACTAAGAGAGCAATAATGGACATAATCATGCAGAGCGAGAAAACATCATTGATCAAAGCATAATGTGATACTAAAAGTTGAAAACTAAAGGATCATAAAGGCTATGGTGACTTGAGATAGTCATAACATGGTGTGATCATGCGCCAAGTCAACCCAAATAAAGCATCAAAGGAGAAACAACGCATGATTCATCCAAGGCACATTAAGAAATCTCAATTGTTTATACCATGTTATGCTACAGCAAAGATCAGTAATCATAAAGCCAAAACAATACCAAGCATGGCATGACAAAGCATAGGCCACAGTCAAAAACAAGCTCTCTTTACCACTTAAGCATGAACTTTCCTACTCTTTTCCAATCCAAACTATATGAAAACCAATGCATGAAAGAGGGGGTCCAACCAATTTATTCAAGCAAACTAAGAAAATCAAGCAAATGAAAACCAAAACGAAAACGAAAAAGAAGAAGCTCCAAGAACAACACAACTTGTGCATGAAACAATAAAAATGAAGTGTTTTGAAGAAACCTAGGATTTTTATTGATGAAGAAGGGATGCCTTGGGCATCCCCAAGCTTTGACGCTTGTACTTCTTGGATATTTCTTGGGGTGACACGCGTGGCATCCCCAATCTTGAGCTTTAGTCCATCCTTCATCTCATTACTCATTCCTTCCATACACCTGAAAATTTTCCTTCATACAAAACTTCACACAATCTTTATTAGCAACATTAGTGCACTCAAGATAAATAAGTCTCAAGGTTCAGTTCTAACACCAAATAAACTTCCATTAGAACAGTAGCTACTATAGTACTTCCCTCAGAAAGCTCAATTCCCCAAAAGAACTCAAGAAGGAACCAACAAGAGACAAATGCAAAAACTGGCAGAAATCTGTCAAAACAGACCAGCAGGTAAAGACGGATTTTTTCGAAGAGCTTCTATTGCTCAAATCAAAAAGTGTTGAACTAACAAAAGTTAGATAACAACCTGGGGCAGAAGCACAAAAATTCACGCCTCAAAAGGACATACAGAGATTTTACACGAATGTTTACGGTGAAGCACAGAAATCTGTTTCGGGACAGCAACTTTCCCAATCATTACTTCTCTCTCATTAGAGGTTACTCTTGGCACCAAAAGCAAATAAAAAGGACAAGGATAGATTATTACAGAGGTAATAACTTCCAAGACTCATCTAAAACTTTTGTGTTATCTTCCAATAAGTACTTTTCTTTAACGCCTTTAAGTTAGACATGATAGTTTGAGAAGATGCTCACATAAGAAATATGAATTGAAGTAAGAGAGAGAGCATCAAGAAGCAAATTCAAAACACATTTAAGTCTAACCCACTTCCTATCCATAGGAATCTTGTAAAGAAACAAGTCATGAAAGCACAAAGCAACAAGCATAGGAAAGCAAAACAAGTGCAACTTCAAGACTTTCAACATAAAGAGGGGAAACTTAATATTGTTGAGATGCATAAAACCATGTTTCCCTCTCTCATAGTAACTGTCAGTAGCATCATGAGTAAAATTAACAATATAACTATCACATAAAACATTCTTATCATGAGCCACATGCATATAATTATTATTACTCTCCACATAAGCATAGTTATTCTTATTAATCATAGTGGGAGCAAATTCAATGAAATAGCTATCATTATTATTCTCATCACCATAATCATCAAATATAGGAGGCATATTGTAATCATAATTAATTTTCTCCTCAATAGTAGGTGGACTGAAAATATCATATTTATCATTGTAATCATCATATATTGGAGGTTTGGTATCATCATAAGCAATAGAATAGCTATCTTCCAAAGCTGGGGTACTAAAAAGATCATTTTCATAAAAACTAGCTTCCCCAAGCTTAGAATTTTCCTTAGCATTAGCAATAATGGTGTCCAAAGAATTCATACTAACAACATTGCTACTAGCACGCAAATAAAGTTCCATGGGTTTTTTAATTTTCTCTTCAAACACTTCATGTCCTAACTCAAGATACATACTATACAGCTCTCTAATTTTGTTGTTGTTTTCCATTAAGCCTAACTAGTGAAAACAAGAAACAAAAAAGACAAAATTGCAGAATCTAAAGGAAATAACTTCGAGCACTCACACTGGAGGATGTGAGTACCTTTTACCTTACCTCCCCGGCAACGGCGCCAGAAGATAGGCGTTTGCCATGGGAGGTTCTTCTTCTTTAATCCTCCGGTGTGAATACCTTTTACCTTACCTCCCCGGCAACAGCGCCAGAAAATAGCTTGATGTCTATGCACTTCTATTCTTGTAGACAGTTGTTGGGCCTCCAAGTGTAGAGGTTTGTACAACAGCAGCAAGTTTTCCCTTAAGTGGATTACCCAAGGTTTATCGAACTCAGGGAGGAAGTGGTCAAAGGTATTCCCTCTCAAGCAACCATGCAATCAAGATACAAGAAGTCTGTTGTGTCCCCAACACACCCAATACACTTGTCAGGTGTATAGGTGCACTCGTTCGGCGAAGAGATAGTGAAATACAAGTGCTATAGATAATTATAAGTGGTAACAGTGATAGAAAATAGCTTGATGGCGTGGAAAATACTAAAGGCAAACTTAAATAAAGAGGGAAGCAAGCCAACATGTAACAGATCTAATTGCAAACGGTGTATCAATGCTTAGAAACAAGGCCTAGGGATCATACTTTCACTAGTGAACACTCTCTCATAAATATATCTTCTCTTTATGATAATACTCTTAACTACTCTCCGGTTGGACACTCTAATCAATGGTAGAGCTATAACAGCACTCCTCAAAGTAAGCCTTTCCCATCTAGAAAACCCCACACTGTCCCCTTGAGTACTAGATGAGTCCAACAAACACCACAATTTCATAAAGACATCCTATTAAACAAGTGATTGCAAAGTATATATAATGAAGGATTCTACTCATAGGGACTTTCAAGAGGCCTAAACATGCATCAAAACTATATCTCTAAGCATCAAACATGCTTACAAGCCCTCATAACCAGTCACCTACAGCAGCAAAATACTCAACATATAATCCACTAAACACAAATCTACTTGGACAAGGGGAGGAGTCACATACCAGGGAACAAATGCTCCAAATTGCAGCAAGAAAGATGGGCTGAGCAAGGAGATCGAAAAAACAAGAGCAAGCACAGTAAGAACGCAATTTTGAGCTATGAACTGGAGCTTACTCGGGAGAGAGAAGAAAGTGGCAGGTGAGAGAGTTAGTGGGGGGCCAGGGGTGGCCCACACCAGGGCATGGCGCCACCCAAGGCTGGCCGCGCCACCATGTGGTGTGCCTGCCTGGTGGGCCCCCATAGTACCTACCAGGTACTCTTCTGCCCCTTTTTTAACGTAAAAATTTAATATGAATTTTCTGGAATTTTTCGAGACACTTTATTTTTGGGCATTTTTCAGAAATAGAAGAATGATTTTTCTGATAGACAGAATTTTTTTCTTTTGGAAACATGATGCAAGGACAAAACAAGGCTACAACTACAGAAGTTCTAACATGCAAGCAACTAACAACAAAAATAAAACTAAACGAAAGCAAAAACTAAAATGCAAAGGATAAAAATAAACGAAGATAATCATAATGAAAACATTGTTTTGTTCAATGGAATCCTTTTGTTAGAAAGGTTGATCAAGTCTTGCTACCAAAAAAATTGCATATGAGACAAAACTTTGTACTCCACTAATTATTATGCTACCTTAACCTTGATAGCAATGGTCCCAATCATAATAGTTTCAAATTTTTCCCTTGGTATGGGACAATATATTTCTCCAACTTGAATGCCTTCAACATGTTCAATTGAATTCAAACCATAAGTCCTTTCAATCTTCTTGGGGAAATAGAAAGTATGTTCCTTGTCATTAACATTGAAGGTCACCTTTCCTTGATTACAATTAATAACAGCTCCTGCAGTATTAAGAAAAGGTCTCCCAAGAATAATAGACATATTATCATGTTCAGGCATTTCAAGCACAACAAAATCAATTAATATCTACCAATTGTGAGCCACTTGAACAGGTACATCCACACATATACCCACAGGAATAGTGGTAGATTTATCAGCCATTTGCAAAGATATATCAGTTGGTATTAATTTTTCAAGTTGAAGCCTCTTATAGAGAGAGAAAGGCATAACACTAACTCCAGCTCCCAAATCACACAAAGAAGTTCTAACATAACTGTTCTTAATAGAGCAAGGGATAGTTGGAATCCCTGGGTCTCCAAGTTTCTTAGGAACCTTACCATTGAAGGAATAATTAGCAAGCAAAGTAGAAATTTCTTCATTAGGGATCTTCCTTTTATTTGAGACAATGTCCTTCATATACTTAGAGTAAGGAGGCAATTCAATAGCATCAGTCAAAGGAATTTGCAAGAATAAAGGCTTCATCCACTCACAAAACTTATTATAGTATTCATCTTCCTTTGACTTGTGTTTCTTATCAGGGAAGGCATAGGTTTTTGGACCCAAGGTTCTCTTTCACTACCATGTTTCTTCGCAATAAAATCTTCTTTGGTGTATTTAGTATTCTTAGTGTGCTTTTCAGGTTCTTCTTCAACTTTTTCTTCATTAGGAACAACATTTTCTTCATTACCACTTTCAGTTTCAGCATCAGAGATAGATATACTATTAGGATCTATAGCAGGTTTAGAGGGTTCTACAACAGTGTTATGTTTCTTTTTTCCTTTTCTTACGAGTAGAACCACTATTTTCAGCTTGTTGAGAATCCTGCTCAATTATTTTGGGATGCCCCTCAGGATATAGAGGATCCTGGGTAGCAGCACCACTTCTAGTTCTAATTTCATAAGCATGTTTTTCTTTAGCAACATTAACTACCAAGTTGTTTTGCACTTTAACGAGTTGATCTATTTGAGTTTGAACCATTTGAAAGTGTTTAACAAAACATCATTAGAGGTCCTTCCACAAGATCTTTCAACTCCACAATAGCTCTTGTGTTTTCCATTAGATGATTTTGCACCCTTTTATTAAAGTTATCTTGCTTAACAATAAAGATATGAAATTCTTCTAAGCATTGATCAGGAGGTTTAGAGTAAGGGATACCACCATCATCACAGTGTTGGAGAGAGTGTACCTCAATAGTGGATGAGCAGGGAATAGGTTTACATAATTCTTCTATAGGAGGTAAAGTCTTGACATCTGCAGCTTTAATTCCCTTCTCCTCAAGACATTTCTTAGCTTCCTTCATCACTTCATCATTTAATTCAATAACTCCTCTCTTCTTTGATGTTGGAATAGGCACAGGAATAGATGGTTCGGGTACAATTACTTCAGGTATAGCTTGTTTAGGAGGAGTCCAATCTTCATAATTCTTGCTTATTTTAGCCATTAATTCCTCAGCTTCCTTAGGAGTCATATTCCTGAAAACACAATCAGCACAACTATCTAGGTATGTCCTAGATTCTTCGGTTAGTCCATTATAAAATATATCAAGAAGCTCATTCTTAGGTAATGGACTTCCAGCTTGTGCATGAATCAAAGCACAAAACCTTGCCCAATATTCGGGCAATACCTCTTTTTCTCCCTGTTTAAAATCAAAAAGTTCCTGCAAAATAGCATGTCTAGCACTGGGAGGAAAATATTTCTGCAGGAAAGTACTAATCGAGCACTCAGGGCTATCAATAGATCCAGGAGGTAAATTACTAAACCAAGTTTTAGCTTCTCCTTTCCGTGAAAAGGGAAAAATCTTAGCAACAAAATAAGTATGCATCTTAACGTCATCAGAAAACAAGACACTCATGGTAGAAAGTTCATTCATATGTGCTACCGCACTTTCATTCTTAGTCCCACAAAAAGGTTCTTTCTCGACAATAGCTATGTAAGATAGATCGAGAGAGAAATCATAATCTTCGTCTATAATGTTTATGGGAGAAGCAGCAAACTTAGCAGCATGATATAATTTCGGTCTAATAGTATGCCTCTCAAGGAGAACCTTAGCAGCGCTCCTATCATGGGTGTTCTTACATTCTTTAATAAACTCATCGGTCATCTCAACATAACCATCTTCAATATCATAACTCTCACTAAACTCAGGTGAGCTAACAGGTGTGGAAGTGTCTTCATTAGGAGTTTCGGTATTTCCAGCTATAGTTCTAGCAATCGTAGCATCTAGGAAAGGACCTAATGAACCACTCTTATCGAGCACAGTAGAAGTAGCATGATAAGCATCAGAAGTTTCAGATTCAGCAGTAGTAGCAGTGTGTGTAGCATGTGTATGTGGTGGTGTAAGGAACTTACTCAAAATAGACGGTGAATCAAGAGCAGCAGAGGTGTTCAGAACCGTACCTGTTCTTGTAGTGGATGGTAAAATAGGAACCTTGCCATCACGAGACTTACCCATGATGGATGGATAGCAGCAAACAATAGAGAATCCAAGTGAACTTGATAAATAAAGCTATGCTCCCCGGCAACGGCGCCAGAAAATAGTCTTGATGACCCATAAGTATACGGGGTGTATCGCAGTATTTTTGAGGGAAGTTAAACCCAATTTATTGATTCGACACAAGGGGAGCCAAAGAATATTTATAAACCTTAACAACTTAGTTGTCAATTCAGCTGCACCTGGAAACAATCTTGCTCACAACGTTTATCAGTAGCAATAGTTTTGTAGTAGGAATAGTAAAGTGGCAGCAGTAGTAAAGCAAGGACAGTAGTAACAAAAGCAGTAAACAGTGGGATTCGAGTGCGGTAGGCATAGGGATGGATGGACGGGCATTGCATGGACAAGACAATTCACATAGCAATCAGAACATAGGGAAATTGCAGATAAATAAGATAAAGCATCCAAGTACTAGACAATCCTAGGCATGTGTTCCATATATAATCATACGTGCTCGCAATGAGAACTTGCACAACATCTTTTGTCCTGCTAGCCCGTTTGCAGCGGGGCCTCTAGGGAACTACTATTAATTAAGGTGCTCCTTTTAATAGAGCACCGGAGCAAAGCATTAACACTCTGTGAACACATGTGATCCTCACATCAAAGCCTTTCCCTTCCAGTTATCCCGATTTCTATCACTTCGGGGCCATAGGTTCCGGACAACAACGTGTGTATACAACTTGTAGATAAGACCAAGAACAATAGTATCATAATGAATCAATAATAAGTTCAGATCTGAAGTCATGGCATTCGGGCCCTAGTGACAAGCATTAAGCACAACAAGTCGCAACAAAGTCATAAAGCACTAATAAAAGATACTAGGCACCATGCCCTAACAATCTGATGCTATTACATGAACGATCTCATCCAATCCCTACCATACCCATAGCCTACAGCGGGGGATTACTCACTCATAGATGGGGGAAACATCGATGGTCGATGGAGAAGCGATGGTGATGATGATGGCGATGATCTCCTCCAATTCCTCATCCCGACAGGGTGCCAGAACGGAGTTTCTGGTGCTGTTTCGTGGAATTTGGTGGTGGCGGCGGAGCGGAACTCCTTCTGGAAAAACGTCGAACCCCCCGAAGTTTTTAGGTCATAAGGCTCCTTATAGGCGAAGAGAGAGGCCGAGGGGGTGCCAAGGGGCCCACCCCACCCCCTGGCGCAGCCTGGCCTGGCCCGCGCCACTAGGTGGTGTGGCCACCACCTGCATCTTTTCTGTCTCGTATTCTGGCTCCTGGAGTCTTCGGGTGAAATAGGATTTTTGGCATATTTTCCGGGATTTTTCCTGATAGTTGATTTTCTGCACAAAAAGTAGACACCAAGGCGATTCTGCTGAAAACAGCATTAGTCCGCATTAGTTGTATCCAAATCACACAAGTATAGAGGAGAAACAATAGCAAAAGTGTTCGGTAAAGTAGATACGTTTTGGACGTATCAGTGGTCTTTGAAGAGAACACACATGCAATGACTCTAGCCGTGGTCAATGAGAAGAACACACATTTCAATGACATAGGTGGATCCATATGTGGTATGTGAAAAGAACACACATGCAATGACTCTGTTCTTAGTAAAAAGAAAACACATGCAATGACACTGGTGGATCCATATGTTGTATGTGAAAAGAACACACATGCAATGACTCCAGCTGTTGTTAGAAAAAAGAACACACATTTCAATGACACTCGTGGATCCATATGTCGTATGTGAAAAGAACACACGTGCAATGACACTAGTTGTTGTTAGTAAAAAGAAGACACATGCAATGACACTGGTGGATCCATGTGTGGTATCTGAAGAAAACACACATGCAATGACTCTAGCTGTGGTTAATGATAAGAACACACATTGCAATGACACTAGTGGATCCATATGTGGTCTGTGAAAAGAACACACATGCAATGACTCTAGTTGTTGTTAGTAAAAAGAACACACATGCAATGCACTGGTGGATCCATGTGTGGTCTCTGAGGAGAACACACATTTCAATGACACTGGTGGATCCATATGTGGTATGTGAAAAGAACACACATGGAATGACTCCAGTTGTTGTTAGTAAAAAGAACACACATGCAATGACACTGGTGGATCCATGTGTGGTATCTAAATAGAACACACATGCAATCACTCTGGTTGTTGTTAGTAAAAAGAGCACACATGCAATGACACTGGTTGTTGTTAGTAAAAAGAGCACACATGCAATAGCACTGGTGGATCCATCTGTAGTCTCTAAAGAGAACACACATTTCAATGACACTGGTGGATCCATATGTGGTGTGTGAAAAGAACACACATGCAATGACTCCAGTTGTTGTTAGTAAAAAGAACACACATGTAATGACACTGGTGGATCCATATGTGGTATGTGAAAATAACACACATGCAATGACTCTAGTTGTTGTTAGTAAAAAGAACACACATGCAATGACACTGGTGGATCCATGTGTGGTATCCGAAGAGAACACATATTTCAATGACACTGGTGGATTCATATGTGGTATGTGAAAAGAACACACATGCAATGACTCCAGTTGTTGCTAGTAAAAAGAACACACATGCAATGGCACTGGTGGATCCATGTGTGGTCTCTGAAGAGAACACTCATGCAATGACTCTGGTTGTTGTTAGTAAAAAGAGCACACATTTAATGACACTGGTTTTTGTTAGTAAAAAAGAGCACTCATGCAATGACACTGGTGGATCCATGTGTGGTCTCTTAAGAGAACACACATTTCAATGACACTAGTGGATCCATATGTGGTATGTGAAATTAACACACATGCAATGACTCCAGTTGTTGTTAGTAAAAAGAACACACATGCAGTGACACTAGTGGATCCATGTGTGGTCTCTGAATAGAACACACATGCAATGACTCTAGTTGTTGTTAGTAAAAAGAACACACATGCAATGACACTGGTGGATCCATGTGTGGTCTCTCAAGACAACACACATTTCAATGACACTAGTGGATCCATATGTGGTATGTGAAAATAACACACATGCAATGACTCTAGTTGTTGTTTGTAAAAAGAACACACATGCAATGACACTGGTGGATCCATGTGTGGTCTCTAAACAGAACACACATGCAATGAATCTAGCTGTGGTTAATGAGAAGAACACACATGCAATGACACTGGTTGTTTTTAGTATAAAGAGCACACATGCAATGACACTGTGGATCCATGTGTGGTCTCTAAAGAGAAAACACATTTCAATGACACTGGTGGATCCATATGTGGTGTGTGAAAAGAACACACATGCAATGACTCTAGTTGTTATTAGTAAAAAGAACACACATGCAATGACACTGGTGGATCCATGCGTGGTCTGTGAAGAGAACACACATTTCAATTACACTGGTGGATCCACTTGTGGTATGTGAAAAGAACACACATACAATGACTCCAGTTGTTGTTAGTAAAAAGAACACACATGCAATGACATTGGTGGATCCATGAGTGGTCTCTGAAGAGAACACACATCCAATGACTCTAGCTGTGGTTAATGAGAAGAATACACATTTCAATGACACTGGTGGATCCATATGTGGTATGTGAAAAGAATAGTCATGGAATGACTCAAGTTGTTGTTAGTAAAAAGAACACACATGCAATTTCACTGGTGGATCCATGTGTGGTATCTGCAGAGAACACACATGCAATGACACTGGTGGATCCATATGTGGTATGTAAAAATAACACAGAAGCAATGACTCCAGTTGTTGTTCATAAAAAGACCACACATGCAATGACACTGGTGGATCCATGTGTGGTCTCTGAAGAGAACACACATTTCAATGACACTGGTTGATCCATATGTGGTATACGAAAAGAACACACATGCAATGACATTGGTGGATCCATGTGGGTCTTTGAAGAGAACACACATGCAATGACACTGGTGGATCCATGTGTGGTCTCTGAAGAGAACACACATTTCAATGACACTGGTGGATCCATATGTGGTATGTGAAAAAAACACACATGCAATGACTCTAGTTGTTGTTAGTAAATATAACACACATACAATGACACTGGTGGATCCATGCGTGGTCTGTGAAGAGAACACACATTTCAATGACACTGGTGGATCCATATGTGGTATGTGAAAAGAACACACATACAATGACTCCAGTTGTTGTTAGTAAAAATAAACACACATGCAATGATATTGGTGGATCCATGAGTGGTCTCTGAAGAGAACACACATCCAATGACTCTAGCTGTGGTTAACGAGAAGAACACACATTTCAATGACACTGGTGGGTCCATATGTGGTATATGAAAAGAATAGTCATGGAATGACTCAAGTTGTTGTTAGTAAAAAGAACACACATGCAATTTCACTGGTGGATCCATGTGTGGTCTCTGGAGAGAACACGCATGCAATGACACTGGTGGATCCATATGTGGTATGTAAAAAGAACACACAAGCAATGACTCCAAATGTTGTTCGTAAAAGGACCACACATGCGATGACACTGGTGGATCCATGTGTGGTCTCAGAAGAGAACACACATTTCAATGACACTGGTTGATCCATATGTGGTATGTGAAAAGAACACACATGCAATGACACTGGTGGATCCATGTGTGGTCTCTGAATAGAACACACATGCAATGACACTGGTGGATCCATGTGTGGTCTCTGAATGGAACACACATTTCAATGACACTGGTGGATCCATATGTGGTATGTGAAAAGAACACACATGGAATGACTCCAGTTGTTGTTAGTAAATATAACACACATGCAATGACACTGGTGGATCCATGTGTGGTCTCTGAAGAGAACACACATGCAATGACTCTAGTTGTTGTTAGTAAAAGGAACACACATGCAATGACAATAGTTGTTGTTAGTAAAAAGAGCACACATGCAATGACACTGGTGGATCCATGTGTGGTCTTTGAAGAGAACACACATTTCAATGACACTGGTGGATCCATATGTGGAATGTGAAAAGAACATACATGTAATGACTCTAGTTGTTGTTACTAAAAAGAACACACATGATATGACACTAGTGGATCCATGTGTGGTCTCTAAAGAGAACACACATGCAATGACTCCAGTTGTTTTTAGTAAAATGAACACACATGCAATGACACTGGTGGATCCATTTGTGGTCTCTCAAGAGGACACATATGCAATGACTCTCGTTGCTGTTAGTAAAAAGAGTACACATGCAATGAAACTGGTGGATCCATAGGTGGATTGTGAATAGAACACACATGCAATGACACTAGTGGATGCATATATGGTATGTGAAAAGAACACACATGCAATGACTCTAGTTGTTGTTAGTAAAATGAACACACATGCAATGACAGTGGTGGATCCATGTGTGGTCTCTGAAGAGAACACACATTTCAATGACACTTGTGGATCCATATGTGGTATGTGAAAAGAACACATGCAATGACTCTAGTTGTCGTTAGTGAAAAGAACACACATGCAATGACACAGGTGGATCCATGTGTGGTCTCCGAAGAGAACACACATGCAATGAATCTAGCAATGGTTAATGAGAAGAACACACATTGCAATGACACTAGTGGATACATTTCTGGTATGTGAGAAGAATGGTCATGAAATGACTCTAGTTGTTGTTAGTAAAAGAACACACATGCAATCACACTAGTGGATCCATGTGTGGTCTCTTAAGAGAACACACATGCAATGAATCTTGCTGTGGTTAATGAGAAGAACACACATTTCAATGACACTAGTGGATACATTTGTGGTATGTGAAAAGAATAGTCATGAAATGACTCCAGTTGTTGTTAGTAAAAGAACACACATGCAATCGCACTGGTGGATCCATGTGTGATCTCTAAAGAGAACACACATTTCAATGACACTGGTGGATCCATATGTGGTGTGTGAAAAGAACACACATGCAATGACTCTAGTTGTTGTTAGTAAAAAGAACACACATGCAATGACACTGGTGGATCCATGCGTGGTCTGTGAAGAGAACACACATTTCAATGACACTGGTGGATCCATATGTGGTATGTGAAAAGAACACACATACAATGACTCCAGTTGTTGTTAGTAAAAAGAACACACATGCAATGATATTGGTGGATCCATGAGTGGTCTCTGAAGAGAACACACATCCAATGACTCTAGCTGTGGTTAACGAGAAGAACACACATTTCAATGACACTGGTGGATCCATATGTGGTATATGAAAAGAATAGTCATGGAATGACTCAAGTTGTTGTTAGTAAAAAGAACACACATGCAATTTCACTGGTGGATCCATGTGTGGTCTCTGGAGAGAACACGCATGCAATGACACTGGTGGATCCATATGTGGTATGTAAAAAGAACACACAAGCAATGACTCCAAATGTTGTTCGTAAAAGGACCACACATGCGATGACACTGGTGGATCCATGTGTGGTCTCATAAGAGAACACACATTTCAATGACACTGGTTGATCCATATGTGGTATGTGAAAAGAACACACATGCAATGACATTGGTGGATCCATGTGGGTATTTGAAGAGAACACATATGCAATGACACTAGTGGATCCATGTGTGGTCTCTGAAGAGAACACACATTTCAATGACACTGGTGGATCCATATGTGGTATGTGAAAAGAACACACATGGAATGACTCCAGTTGTTGTTAGTAAATATAACACACATGCAATGACACTGGTGGATCCATGTGTGGTCTCTGAAGAGAACACACATGCAATGACTCTAGTTGTTGTTAGTAAAAGGAACACACATGCAATGACAATAGTTGTTGTTAGTAAAAAGAGCACACATGCAATGACACTGGTGGATCCATGTGTGGTCTCTGAAGAGAACACACATTTCAATGACACTGGTGGATCCATATGTGGAATGTGAAAAGAACATACATGTAATGACTCTAGTTGTTGTTACTAAAAAGAACACACATGATATGACACTAGTGGATCCATGTCTGGTCTCTAAAGAGAACACACATGCAATGACTCCAGTTGTTGTTAGTAAAATGAACACACATGCAATGACACTGGTGGATCCATTTGTGGTCTCTCAAGAGGACACATATGCAATGACTCTGTTGCTGTTAGTAAAAAGAGTACACATGCAATGAAACTGGTGGATCCATAGGTGGATTGTGAAAAGAACACACATGCAATGACACTGGTGGATCCATATGTGGTATGTGAAAAGAACACACATGCAATGACTCTAGTTGTTGTTAGTAAAATGAACACACATGCAATGACAGTGGTGGATCCATGTGTAGTCTCTGAAGAGAACACACATTTCAATGACACTTGTGGATCCATATGTGGTATGTGAAAAGAACACATGCAATGACTCTAGTTGTTGTTAGTGAAAAGAACACACATGCAATGACACAGGTGGATCCATGTGTGGTCTCTGAAGAGAACACACACGCAATGAATCTAGCAATGGTTAATGTGAAGAACACACATTGCAATGACACTAGTGGATACATTTCTGGTATGTGAGAAGAATGGTCATGAAATGACTCTAGTTGTTGTTAGTAAAAGAACACACATGCAATCACACTAGTGGATCCATGTGTGGTCTCTGAAGAGAACACACATGCAATGAATCTTGCTGTGGTTAATGAGAAGAACACACATTTCAATGACACTAGTGGATACATTTGTGGTATGTGAAAAGAATAGTCATGAAATGACTCCAGTTGTTGTTAGTAAAAGAACACACATGCAATCGCACTGGTGGATCCATGTGTGATCTCTAAAGAGAACACACATTTCAATGACACTGGTGGATCCATATGTGGTGTGTGAAAAGAACACACATGCAATGACTCTAGTTGTTGTTAGTAAAAAGAACACACATGCAATGACACTGGTGGATCCATGCGTGGTCTGTGAAGAGAACACACATTTCAATGACACTGGTGGATCCATATGTGGTATGTGAAAAGAACACACATACAATGACTCCAGTTGTTGTTAGTAAAAAGAACACACATGCAATGATATTGGTGGATCCATGAGTGGTCTCTGAAGAGAACACACATCCAATGACTCTAGCTGTGGTTAACGAGAAGAACACACATTTCAATGACACTGGTGGATCCATATGTGGTATATGAAAAGAATAGTCATGGAATGACTCAAGTTGTTGTTAGTAAAAAGAACACACATGCAATTTCACTGGTGGATCCATGTGTGGTCTCTGGAGAGAACACGCATGCAATGACACTGGTGGATCCATATGTGGTATGTAAAAAGAACACACAAGCAATGACTCCAAATGTTGTTCGTAAAAGGACCACACATGCGATGACACTGGTGGATCCATGTGTGGTCTCATAAGAGAACACACATTTCAATGACACTGGTTGATCCATATGTGGTATGTGAAAAGAACACACATGCAATGACATTGGTGGATCCATGTGGGTATTTGAAGAGAACACACATGCAATGACACTAGTGGATCCATGTGTGGTCTCTGAAGAGAACACACATTTCAATGACACTGGTGGATCCATATGTGGTATGTGAAAAGAACACACATGGAATGACTCCAGTTGTTGTTAGTAAATATAACACACATGCAATGACACTGGTGGATCCATGTGTGGTCTCTGAAGAGAACACACATGCAATGACTCTAGTTGTTGTTAGTAAAAGGAACACACATGCAATGACAATAGTTGTTGTTAGTAAAAAGAGCACACATGCAATGACACTGGTGGATCCATGTGTGGTCTCTGAAGAGAACACACATTTCAATGACACTGGTGGATCCATATGTGGAATGTGAAAAGAACATACATGTAATGACTCTAGTTGTTGTTACTAAAAAGAACACACATGATATGACACTAGTGGATCCATGTGTGGTCTCTAAAGAGAACACACATGCAATGACTCCAGTTGTTGTTAGTAAAATGAACACACATGCAATGACACTGGTGGATCCATTTGTGGTCTCTCAAGAGGACACATATGCAATGACTCTGTTGCTGTTAGTAAAAAGAGTACACATGCAATGAAACTGGTGGATCCATAGGTGGATTGTGAAAAGAACACACATGCAATGACACTGGTGGATCCATATGTGGTATGTGAAAAGAACACACATGCAATGACTCTAGTTGTTGTTAGTAAAATGAACACACATGCAATGACAGTGGTGGATCCATGTGTGGTCTCTGAAGAGAACACACATTTCAATGACACTTGTGGATCCATATGTGGTATGTGAAAAGAACACATGCAATGACTCTAGTTGTTGTTAGTGAAAAGAACACACATGCAATGACACAGGTGGATCCATGTGTGGTCTCTGAAGAGAACACACACGCAATGAATCTAGCAATGGTTAATGTGAAGAACACACATTGCAATGACACTAGTGGATACATTTCTTGTATGTGAGAAGAATGGTCATGAAATGACTCTAGTTGTTGTTACTAAAAGAACACACATGCAATCACACTAGTGGATCCATGTGTGGTCTCTGAAGAGAACACACATGCAATGAATCTTGCTGTGGTTAATGAGAAGAACACACATTTCAATGACACTAGTGGATACATTTGTGGTATGTGAAAAGAATAGTCATGAAATGACTCCATTGTTGTTAGTAAAAGAACACACATGCAATCGCACTGGTGGATCCATGTGTGATCTCTAAAGAGAACACACATTTCAATGACACTGGTGGATCCATATGTGGTGTGTGAAAAGAACACACATGCAATGACTCTAGTTGTTGTTAGTAAAAAGAACACACATGCAATGACACTGGTGGATCCATGCGTGGTCTGTGATGAGAACACACATTTCAATGACACTGGTGGATCCATATGTGGTATGTGAAAAGAACACACATACAATGACTCCAGTTGTTGTTAGTAAAAAGAACACACATGCAATGATATTGGTGGATCCATGAGTGGTCTCTGAAGAGAACACACATCCAATGACTCTAGCTGTGGTTAACGAGAAGAACACACATTTCAATGACACTGGTGGATCCATATGTGGTATATGAAAAGAATAGTCATGGAATGACTCAAGTTGTTGTTAGTAAAAAGAACACACATGCAATTTCACTGGTGGATCCATGTGTGGTCTCTGGAGAGAACACGCATGCAATGACACTGGTGGATCCATATGTGGTATGTAAAAAGAACACACAAGCAATGACTCCAAATGTTGTTCGTAAAAGGACCACACATGCGATGACACTGGTGGATCCATGTGTGGTCTCAGAAGAGAACACACATTTCAATGACACTGGTTGATCCATATGTGGTATGTGAAAAGAACACACATGCAATGACATTGGTGGATCCATGTGGGTATTTGAAGAGAACACACATGCAATGACACTGGTGGATCCATGTGTGGTCTCTGAAGAGAACACACATTTCAATGACACTGGTGGATCCATATGTGGTATGTGAAAAGAACACACATGGAATGACTCCAGTTGTTGTTAGTAAATATAACACACATGCAATGACACTGGTGGATCCATGTGTGGTCTCTGAAGAGAACACACATGCAATGACTCTAGTTGTTGTTAGTAAAAGGAACACACATGCAATGACAATAGTTGTTAGTAAAAAGAGCACACATGCAATGACACTGGTGGATCCATGTGTGGTCTCTGAAGAGAACACACATTTCAATGACACTGGTGGATCCATATGTGGAATGTGAAAAGAACATACATGTAATGACTCTAGTTGTTGTTACTAAAAAGAACACACATGATATGACACTAGTGGATCCATGTGTGGTCTCTAAAGAGAACACACATGCAATGACTCCAGTTGTTGTTAGTAAAATGAACACACATGCAATGACACTGGTGGATCCATTTGTGGTCTCTCAAGAGGACACATATGCAATGACTCTGTTGCTGTTAGTAAAAAGAGTACACATGCAATGAAACTGGTGGATCCATAGGTGGATTGTGAAAAGAACACACATGCAATGACACTGGTGGATCCATATGTGGTATGTGAAAAGAACACACATGCAATGACTCTAGTTGTTGTTAGTAAAATGAACACACATGCAATGACAGTGGTGGATCCATGCGTGGTCTCTGAAGAGAACACAGATTTCAATGACACTTGTGGATCCATATGTGGTATGTGAAAAGAACACATGCAATGACTCTAGTTGTTGTTAGTGAATAGAACACACATGCAATGACACAGGTGGATCCATGTGTGGTCTCTGAAGAGAACACACACGCAATGAATCTAGCAATGGTTAATGTGAAGAACACACATTGCAATGACACTAGTGGATACATTTCTGGTATGTGAGAAGAATGGTCATGAAATGGCTCTAGTTGTTGTTAGTAAAAGAACACACATGCAATCACACTAGTGGATCCATGTGTGGTCTCTGAAGAGAACACACATGCAATGAATCTTGCTGTGGTTAATGAGAAGAACACACATTTCAATGACACTAGTGGATACATTTGTGGTATGTGAAAAGAATAGTCATGAAATGACTCCAGTTGTTGTTAGTAAAAGAACACACATGCAATCGCACTGGTGGATCCATGTGTGATCTCTAAAGAGAACACACATTTCAATGACACTGGTGGATCCATATGTGGTGTGTGAAAAGAACACACATGCAATGACTCTAGTTGTTGTTAGTAAAAAGAACACACATGCAATGACACTGGTGGATCCATGCGTGGTCTGTGAAGAGAACACACATTTCAATGACACTAGTGGATCCATATGTGGTATGTGAAAAGAACACACATACAATGACTCCAGTTGTTGTTAGTAAAAAGAACACACATGCAATGATATTGGTGGATCCATGAGTGGTCTCTGAAGAGAACACACATCCAATGACTCTAGCTGTGGTTAACGAGAAGAACACACATTTCAATGACACTGGTGGATCCATATGTGGTATATGAAAAGAATAGTCATGGAATGACTCAAGTTGTTGTTAGTAAAAAGAACACACATGCAATTTCACTGGTGGATCCATGTGTGGTCTCTGGAGAGAACGCGCATGCAATGACACTGGTGGATCCATATGTGGTATGTAAAAAGAACACACAAGCAATAACTCCAAATGTTGTTCGTAAAAGGACCACACATGCGATGACACTGGTGGATCCATGTGTGGTCTCAGAATAGAACACACATTTCAATGACACTGGTTGATCCATATGTGGTATGTGAAAAGAACACACATGCAATGACACTGGTGGATCCATGTGTGGTCTCTGAATAGAACACACATGCAATGACACTGGTGGATCCATGTGTGGTCTCTGAATGGAACACACATGCAATGACACTGGTGGATCCATATGTGGTATGTGAAAAGAACACACATGCAATGACTCCACTTGTTGTTAGTAAATATAACACACATGCAATGACACTGGTGGATCCATGTGTGGTCTCTGAAGAGAACACACATGCAATTACTCTAGTTGTTGTTAGTAAAAGGAACACACATGCAATGACAATAGTTGTTGTTAGTAAAAAGAGCACACATGCAATGACACTGGTGGATCCATGTGTGGTCTCTGGAGAGAACACACATTTCAATGACACTGGTGGATCCATATGTGGAATGTGAAAAGAACATACATGTAATGACTCTAGTTGTTGTTACTAAAAAGAACACACATGCAATGACACTAGTGGATCCATGTGTGGTCTCTAAAGAGAACACACATGCAATGACTCCAGTTGTTGTTAGTAAAATGAACACACATGCAATGACACTGGTGGATCCATTTGTGGTCTCTCAAGAGGACACACATGCAATGACTCTGGTTGCTGTTAGTAAAAAGAGTACACATGCAATGAAACTGGTGGATCCATAGGTGGATTGTGAAAAGAACACACATGCAATGACACTCGTGGATCCATATGTGGTATGTGAAAAGAACACACATGCAATGACTCTAGTTGTTGTTAGTAAAATGAACACACATGCAATGACAGTGGTGGATCCATGTGTGGTCTCTGAAGAGAACACACATTTCAATGACACTTGTGGATCCATATGTGGTATGTGAAAAGAACACATGCAATGATTCTAGTTGTTGTTAGTAAAAAGAACACACATGCAATGACACAGGTGGATCCATGTGTGGTCTCTGAAGAGAACACACACGCAATGAATCTAGCTGTGGTTAATGAGAAGAGCACACATTGCAATGATACTAGTGGATACATTTGTGGTATGTGAAAAGAATAGTCATGAAATGACTCTAGTTGTTGTTAGTAAAAGAACACACATGCAATCACACTGGTGGATTCATGTGTGATCTCTGAAGAGAACACACATGCAATGAATCTAGCTGTGGTTAATGAGAAGAACACACATTGCAATGACACTAGTGGATACATTTGTGGTATGTGAAAACAATAGTCATGAAATGACTCTAGTTGTTGTTAGTAAAAGAACACACATGCAATCACACTGGTGGATCCATGTGTGATCTCTAAAGAGAAGACACATTTCAATGACCTGGTGGATCCATATGTGGTATGTGAAAAGAACACACATGCAATGACTCCAGTTGTTGTTAGTAAAAAGAACATACATGCAATGACACTGGTGGATCCATATGTGGTATGTGAAAAGAACACACATGCAATGACTCCAGTTGTTGTTAGTAAAAAGAACACACGTTTCAATGACACTGGTGGATCCATATGTGGTATGTGAAAAGAACACACATGCAATGACTCTAGTTGTTGTTATTAAAAAGAACACACATGCAATGACACTGGTGGATCCAGGTGTAGTCTCTGAAGGGAACACCCATTTCAGTGACACTGGTGGATCCATATGTGGTATGTGAAAAGAACACACATGGAATGACTCCAGTTGTTGTTAGTAAAAAGAACACACATGCAATGACACTGGTGGATCCATGTGTGGTCTCTAAAGAGAACACACATGCAATGAGTCTGGTTGTTATTAGTAAAAAGAGCACACATGCAATGATACTGGTGGTTGTTAGTAAAAAGAGCACACATGCAATAGCACTGGTGGATCCATGTGTAGTCTCTAAAGAGAACACACATTTCAATGACACTGGTGGATCCATATGTGGTATGTGAAAAGATCACACATGCAATGACTCAAGTTGTTGTTAGTAAAAAGAACACACGTGCAATGACACTGGTGGATCCATATGTGGTAATGTGGTATGTGAAAAGAACACACATGCAATGACTCTAGTTGTTGTTAGTAAAAATAACACACATGCAATGGCACTGGTGGATCCAAGTGTGGTCTATGAAGAGAACACACATTTCAATGACACTGGTGGATCCATATGTGGTATGTGAAGAGAGCACAGATGCAAGGACTCTAGTTCTTGTTAGTAAAAGGACACAGATGCAATGTGATACATTGCAAATGTATCTATAATTTTTTATGTTCCATGGTTGGTTTTATCCACTTTCTTGTGTTTTGTCCACACTATGGAGTACTTTTCATATGATTTCTTGGACTAACCTATTAATAAGAGACACAGTGCCAGCTGGCTGTTTTCTGCTGTTTTTTATTCCCGGAAAGTCAGAAAATGAATATTCTCGGAATTGGACGGGACAAAATCCAAAGTGCCTATTTTTCCGGAAGTCATCAGATGCTAGAATACAAGACGAAGAAGGGCTGCGGGTCGGCCACACCACCTGGCCGCGCGGCCAGGCCTGGCCTGTGCCAGGGGGTGGCCTGGCCGACCCCAGCACCCCCTCGTCCTCTCCTTCCGCCTATAAGATGCCCTCGGGATGAAAACCCTAAGTACCCGATCAAAAATCCACGAAAGAGTCTGTAGCCGCCATCATCTCCATCCCTAGATCGGGAGGGATCTAAAGCTCTTCCCGGCATCCTGCCGGAGATGGGAATTCACCCTGGAGGCCTTCTTCATCATCATGCAAGCCTCTGGTGTGATGCGTGAGTAGTTCATCCTTGGACTACGGATCCATGTAGTAGCTAGATGGCTGGTTCTCCTCCTTTGTGCTTTCATGTCTAGATCTTGTGAGCTCCGTCCATGATCAAGATCATCTATTTGTAATTCTGCATGTTGTGTTTTCGGGGATCCGATGGATATTGAGATGCTATTTCAGATTGATTATTGATTCTATCATGTCTTTGTTATTTGTGATCTTGCATGCTTTCCGTTGTTAGTAGCTATCTTGGCCAAGTAGATGCTACCAAATCCAAGAGTTAGTATTTATGCTCGATAGTGGGTTCATGCCTCTGGTAATCTGGGGAAGTGACAGAAATCTCTAAGGTACTAGATGTGTTGTTGCTACTAGGGAGAAAACAACAATCCTTTGTTCATAGAACAATCGTATTGTTTACATTACACGCAATTCGTAAAGCAATAATCTACTGCTTGCAACTTAATACTGGAGGGGGTTCGGATGATAACCTGAAGGTGGATTATTAGTCATAGATGAAATTGGATGGCGGTCTATGTATAATGTTGTAATGCCCAATCAAGTTCCAAAGGAGTCAAGATGATTAGGATATGCATGTATTGCTTTCTCGATGTTTGTCAATTGCCCCGTTGTAATTTGTTCACCCAACATGTTATCTATCAAGGAGATCCACCTCTAGTGAACTATAGATCCCGGTCCTTTTCTTTTACATACAATCTATAAATTGTTTACTGCTTTGTGTTTACTTTCTACAAACTATTACTTCCTTCCATTCGATATGTTTAATCCTTTGTTTTCAGCAAAACACGGTGAGATTGACAACCTCATCGCAAGTTGGGGACAGAGTTTTGTGGTTGTGTTGTGCAGGTCTCCATGTTGCTACTAGCACCGGTAGTGCGCCCTCCCAAGGCTCGGCTAGCAACACCTTTGAGGTGTTTCCTTGCTCCTACTGGTTTGATCAAACCTTGGTTTCATAACTGAGGGAAACTTGCTGCTGTGCTCATCATACCTTCCTCTTGGGGTTCCCAACGAGCTCTACATCAATACTGAGCCATCAAGCACTTTTCTGGCGCCGTTGCCAGGGAGTCAATGACATCTTCACAGGGGAGTCCCTCATAACCAATTTTGTTTAATTTTTTATTTTTGTTTTGCTTAGGTTCTTTTGCTTTGTTTTCTTGTTTTGTTATCAAAAACACACAAAAACTTAGTTTTACATGTTTGCTTTCTTTATTGAAAACACTCAAAAAATGACAACTCTTGAAAACACTAAGTTGTGTCACTTCACTAGCACCAACAACAATGATTTTATGAGCACATCTATTGCTCCACCTGTGCCTAAAGATACTTTCTTTGAGATAAAACTCGCGTTAGTCAATCTTGTTATGAGAGAACAATTTTCTGGTATTGGTAATGAAGATGCTGCTGCCCATCTAAATAACTTTGTTGAACTCTGTGAGATGCAAAAGAATAGGGATATAGATGGTGATATTATTAAGTTGAAATTTTTTCCTTTCTCTTTGAGAGGAAAAGCTAAAGAATGGTTGAATTCCTTAACTAGGAATAGTATTGATTCTTGGACTAAATGCAAAGATGCTTTCACTAGAAAATATTATCCTCCTGCTAAGAATATATCTATGAGAAGTGAAATAATGAAGTTTAAACAATCTGATAATGAACATGTTGCTCAAGCTTGGGAAAGAATGAAATCCTTGGTAAAGAATTGTCCCACTCATGGACTGACTGTTGGATGATCATCCAAACTTTTTATGCAGGATTGAACTACTCTTCAAGGAACTTATTGGATTCTGCTGCTGGAGGTACCTTTATGACCATTACTTTGGGTGCTACAACAAAGCTTCTTGATAATATGATGGTTAACTATTTTGAATGGCATACTGAAAGAGCTCCACAAGGTAAGAAGGTAAATTTTGTTGAGGAAACCTCCTCCTTGAGTGATAAGATTGATATTATTATGTCTATGCTTGTTAATGGAAAATCCCATATTGATCCAAATAATGTTCCTTTAGCCTCTTTGGTTGCTCAAGAAGAGCAAGTTGATGTGAACTTCATAAGAAATAACAATTTTGGCAATAATGCTTATAGGAATAATTTTGGTAACAACAATTATAAGCCATATCCTCCCAACAATGGTAATGCTTATGGAAATTCTTACAACAATAATAGGAGTGCACCCTCTGAACTTGAAGTTATGCTTAAAGACTTTATTAGTAAACAAACTACTTTCAATAAAACTATTGAGGAAAAACTCTCTAATGTTGAAAGAAATATAGCATCTTTGGCTGAAGCTCAATCTTCTTTGATAAAATGGCTGCTAAACCTGAAACTAATGATAATCCCTTTGCAGCTACTAATGCCATACAAGAAAGAATTGATGAAAATGTTAGACTATTAGATGAATTACATGCTAAGTGGGAAAGAGAAGATCAAATTGATAAAAACATTAGTGTTCCTACTATTAACACCACTAGTGTTGAGGCTAGTAATAATTCTACTACTTTAGATGATAATTTTGACTTTGATCTTGATGGTTGCAACATCTCTGAAGTTATTAAGTTCCTACAAAATCTTGCTAAAAGTCCTAATGCTAGTGCTATGAACATGGCCTTTACAAAACACATTACTGATGCTCTCATGAAGATTAAAGAAGAAAAGATGAAACACAAAGCTTCTATTCCTATAAAACAAGAAGATGGTTGGGAACCCATCATTAATATAAAAGTGAATGACTTTGATTTCAAAGCTTTATGTGATCTTGATAGTAGTGTTTCTATTATGCCTAGAAGGATTTATGATATGCTTGATTTTCCTCCTCTTGAAGATTGTTATTTGAATGTCCCACTTGATGATAATGCTAAAAATAAACTCATGGGGAGTCTTAATGATGTTCTTATCATGGTTAACAATGCCTACGTCCCCATTGATTTCTATGTTTTGGATGTTGAATGCAATGCTTCTTGTCCTATTACTTTGGGAAGACCTTTTCTTAGAACAGTTGGTGCCATTATTGATATGAAAAGGCAGCATTAAATATCAACTCCCACTCAAGAAAGGTATAGAACACTTCCCCAAGAAGAGAGATAAGATTTATTTTGCCTCTCCTATGAAAACAAAATTTGGTCTTAATGCTTCTTCATTTGAGAACA
>OU342741.1:222752587-222793501 GCA_910589775.1 Avena eriantha
CGTGGTATGTGAAAAGAATAGTCATCAAATGACTCCAGTTCTAGTTAGTAAAAAGATCACACATGCAATTACACTGGTGGATCCATGTGTGGTCTCTGAAGAGAACACACATGCAATGAATCTTGCTGTGGTTAATGAGAAGAACACACATGCAATGAGTCCAGTTGTTGTTAGTAAAAAAGAACACACATCCAATGACACTGGTGGATCCATGTGTGGTCTCTGAAGGTAACACATATGCAATGACTCTACCTGTGGTTAATGAGAAGAACACACATTTCAATGACACGGGTGGATCCATGTGTCGTCTCTGAAGAGAACACACATGCAATGACTCTGGTTGTTGTTAGTAAAAAGAGTACACATGCAATAATACTGGTGGATCCATAGGTGGATTGTGAAAAGAAGACATATGCAATGACACTGGTAGATCCATTTGTGGTATGTGAAAAGAACACAGATGCAATGACTCTAGTGGTTGTTATTAAAAATAACACACATGCAATGACACTGGTGGATCCATGTGTGGTCTCTGAACACACATTTCAATGACACTTGTGGATCCATATGTAGTATGTGAAAATAACACACATGCAATGACTCCAGTTGTTGTTGGTAAAAAGAACACACATGCAATGACAGTGGTGGATCCATGTGTGGTCTCTGAAGAGAACACACATGCAATGACTCTAGCTGTGGTTAATGAGAAGTACACACATTTCAATGGCACTGGTGGATCCATATGTGGTATGTGAATAGAACACACATGCAATGACTCTAGTTGTTGTTAGTAAAAAGAACACACATGAAATGACACTGGTGGATCCATATGTGGTATGTGAAAAGAACACACATGCAATGACTCCAGTTGTTGTTAGTAAAAAGAACACACATTTCAATGACACTGGTGGATCCATATGTGGTATGTGCAAAGAACACACATGCAAGGACTCCCGTTGTTGTTAGTAAAAAGAGCACACATGCAATGACACTAGTGGATCCATATGTGGTCTCTGAAGAGAACACACATTTCAATGACACTGGTGCATCCATATGTGGTATGTGAAAAGAACACACATGAAATGACTCTAGTTGTTCTTTGTAAAAAGAACACACATGCAATGACATTGGTGCATCCATGTGTGGTCTCTGAAGAGACCACACATTTCAATGAAAATAGTGGATCCATATGTGGTATGTGAAAAGAACACACATGCAATGACTCCAGTTGTTGTAAGTAAAAAGAACATACATGCATTGACACTGGTGGATCCATGTGTGGTCTCCGAAGAGAATATACATGCAATGACTCTGGTCGTTGTTAGTAACAAGAGAACACTTGCAATGACACTGTTGGATCCATAGGTGGATTGTGAAAAGAACACACATGCAATGACACTGGTGGATCCATATGTGGTATGTGAAAAGAACACACATGCAACGACTCCAGTTCTTGTCAGTAAAAAGAACACACATGCAATGACACTAGTGGATCCACGTGTGGTTGCTGAAGAGAACACACATTTCAATGGAACTGGTGGATCCATATGTGGTATGTGAAAAGAACACACATACAATGACTCTAGTTGTTGTTAGTAAAAAGAACACACAGGCAATGACATTGGTGGATCCATGTGTGGTCTCTGAAGAGAATACACATCCAATGAGTCTAGATGTGGTTAATGAGAAGAACACACATTTCAATGACACTGGTGGATCCATATGTGGTATGTGAAAAGAATAGTCATTAAATGACTCCAGTTGTTGTTAGTAAAGAGAACAGACATGCAATGACTCTAACTGTGGTTAATGAGAATAACACACATTGCAATGACACTGGTGGATCCATATGTGGTATGTGAAAAGAATAGTCATCAAATGACTCCAGTTCTAGTTAGTAAAAGAGCACACATGCAATTACACTGGTGGATCCATGTGTGGTCTCTGAAGAGAACACACATGCAATGAATCTTGCTGTGGTTAATGAGAAGAACACACATGCAATGACTCTAGTTGTTGTTAGTAAAAAAGAACACACATGCAATGACACAGGTGGATCCATGTGTGGTCTCTGAAGATAACACATATGCAATGACTCTAGCTGTGGTTAATGAGAAAAACACACATTTCAATGACACGGGTGGATCCATGTGTGGTCTCTGAAGATAACACACATGCAATGATTCTGGTTGTTGTTAGTAAAAAGTGTACACATGCAATAATACTGGTGGATCCATAGGTGGATTGTGAAAAGAACACATATGCAATGACACTAATGGATCCGTATGTGGTATGTGAAAAGAACACAAATGCAATGACTCTAGTTGTTGTTAGTAAAAAGAACACACATGCAATGACACAGGATCCATGTGTGGTCTCTGAACACACATTTCAATGACACTTGTGGATCCATATGTGGTATGTGAACAGAACACACATGCAATGACTCCAGTTGTTGTTAGTAAAAAGAACACAAATGCAATGACACTGGTGGATCCATGTGTGGTCTCTGAAGAGAACACACATGCAATGACTCTAGCTGTGGTTAATGAGAAGACCACACATTTCAATGACACTGGTGGATCCATATGTGGTATGTGAAAAGAACACACATGCAATGACTCTAGTTGTTGTTAGTAAAAAGAACACACATGCAATGACACTGGTGGATCCATATGTGGTATGTGAAATGAGCACACATGCAATGACTCCAGTTGTTGTTAGTAAAAAGAACACACATTTCAATGACACTGGTGGATCCATATGTGGTATGTGCAAAGAACACACATGCAAGGACTCCCGTTGTTGTTAGTAAAAAGAGCACACATGCAATGACACTAGTGGATCCATATGTGGTCTCTGAAGAGAACACACATTTCAATGACACTGGTGGATCCATATGTGGTATGTGAAAAGAACACACATGAAATGACTCCAGTTGTTGTTAGTAAAAAGAACACACATGCAATGACACTGGTGGATCCATGTGTGGTCTCTGAAGAGAACACACATTTCACTGACACTAGTGGATCCATATGTGGTATGTGAAAAGAACACACAGGCAATGACTCCAGTTGTTGTTAGTAAAAATAACATACATGCATTGACACTGGTGGATCCATGTGTGGTCTCTAAAGAGAACACACATGCAATGACTCTGGTTGTTGTTAGTAAAAAGAGCACACATGCATTGACACTGGTGGATCCATGTGTGGTCTCTAAAGAGAACACACATGCAATTACTCTGGTTGTTGTTAGTAAAAATAACACACATGCAATGACACTGGTGGATTCATGTGTGGTCTCTGAAGAGAAAACACATGCAATGACTCTAGTTGTTGTTAGTAAAAAGAACACACATGCAATGACACTGGTGGCTCCATGTGTGGTCTCCGAAGAGAGTAGACATGCAATGACTCTGGTCGTTGTTAGTAACAAGAGAACACTTGCAATGACACTGCTAGATCCATAGGTGGATTGTGAAAAGAACACACATGCAATGACACTGGTGGATCCGTATGTGGTATGTGAAAAGAACACACATGCAATGACTCCAGTTCTTGTTAGTAAAAAGAACACACATGCAATGACACTAGTGGATCCACGTGTGGTTGCTGAAGAGAACACACATTCCAGTGACACTGGTGGATCCATATGTGGTATGTGAAAAGAACACACATACAATGACTCTAGTTGTTGTTAGTAAAAAGAACACACATGCAATGACATTGGTGGATCCATGTGTGGTCTCTGAAGAGAATACACATCCAATGAGTCTAGATGTGGTTAACGAGAAGAACACACATTTCAATGACACTGGTGGATCCATATGTGGTATGTGAAAAGAATAGTCATTAAATGACTCCAGTTGTTGTTAGTAAAGAGAACAGACATGCAATGACTCTAACTGTGGTTAATGAGAAGAACACACATTGCAATGACACTGGTGGATCCATATGTGGTATGTGAAAAGAATAGTCATCCAATGACTCCAGTTCTAGTTAGTAAAAAGAGCACACATGCAATTACACGGGTGGATCCATGTGTGGTCTCTGAAGAGAACACACATGCAATGAATCTTGTTGTGGTTAATGAGAAGAACACACATGCAATGACTCCTGTTGTTGTTAGTAAAAAAGAACACACGTGCAATGACGCAGGTGGATCCATGTGTGGTCTCTGAAGGTAACACATATGCAATGACTCTAGCTGTGGTTAATGAGAAGAACTCACATTTCAATGACACGGGTGGATCCATGTGTTGTCTCTGAAGATAACACACATGCAATGACTCTGGTTGTTGTTAGTAAAAAGAGTACACATGCAATAATACTGGTGGATCCATTGGTGGATTGTGAAAAGAACACATATGCAATGACACTGGTGGATCCGTATGTGGTATGCGAAAAGAACACAGATGCAATGACTCTAGTTGTTGTTAGTAAAAAGAACACACATGCAATGACACTGGTGGATCCATGTGTGGTCTCTGAACACACATTTCGATGACACTTGTGGATCTATATGTGGTATGTGAAAAGAACACACATGCAATGACTCCAGTTGTTGTTAGTAAAAAGAACACACATGCAATGACACTGGTGGATCCATGTGTGGTCTCTGAAGAGAACACACATGCAATGACTCTAGCTGTGGTTAATGAGAAGACCACACATTTCAATGACATTGGTGGATCCATATGTGGTATGTGAAAAGAACACACATGCAATGACTCTAGTTGTTGTTAGTAAAAAGAACACACATGCAATGACACTGGTGGATCCATATGTGGTATGTGAAAAGAACACACATGCAATGACTCCAGTTGTTGTTAGTAAAAAGAACACACATTTCAATGACACTGGTGGATCCATATGTGGTATGTGCAAAGAACACACATGCAAGGACTCCCGTTGTTGTTACTAAAAAGAGCACACATGCAATGACACTGGTGGATCCATATGTGGTATGTGAAAAGAACACACATGCAATGACCCAAGTTGTTGTTAGTAAAAAGAACACACATGCAATGACACTGGTGGATCCATGTGTGGTCTCTGAAGATAACACATATGCAATGACTGTAGCTGTGGTTAATGAGAAGAACACACATTTCAATGACACGGGTGGATCCATGTGTTGTCTCTGAAGATAACACACATGCAATGACTCTGGTTGTTGTTAGTAAAAAGAGTACACATGCAATAATACTGGTGGATCCATAGGTGGATTGTGAAAAGAACACATATGCAATGACACTGGTGGATCCGTATGTGGTATGCGAAAAGAACACAGATGCAATGACTCTAGTTGTTGTTAGTAAAAAGAACACACATGCAATGACACTGGTGGATCCATGTGTGGTCTCTGAACACACATTTCGATGACACTTGTGGATCTATATGTGGTATGTGAAAAGAACACACATGCAATGACTCCAGTTGTTGTTAGTAAAAAGAACACACATGCAATGACATTGGTGGATCCATGTGTGGTCTCTGAAGAGAACACACATGCAATGACTCTAGCTGTGGTTAATGAGAAGACCACACATTTCAATGACACTGGTGGATCCATATGTGGTATGTGAAAAGAACACACATGCAATGACTCTAGTTGTTGTTAGTAAAAAGAACACACATGCAATGACACTGGTGGATCCATATGTGGTATGTGAAAAGAACACACATGCAATGACTCCAGTTGTTGTTAGTAAAAAGAACACACATTTCAATGACACTGGTGGATCCATATGTGGTATGTGCAAAGAACACACATGCAAGGACTTCCGTTGTTGTTACTAAAAAGAGCACACATGCAATGACACTGGTGGATCCATATGTGGTATGTGAAAAGAACACACATGCAATGACCCAAGTTGTTGTTAGCAAAAAGAACACACATGCAATGACACTGGTGGAACCATGTGTGGTCTCTGAAGATAACACATATGCAATGACTCTAGCTGTGGTTAATGAGAAGAACACACATTTACTATGACACGGGTGGATCCATGTGTGGTCTCTGAAGAGAACACACAGGCAATGACTCTGGTTGTTGTTAGTAAAAAGAGTACACATGCAATGATACTGGTGGATCCATAGGTGGATTGTGAAAAGAAGACACATGCAATGACACTGGTGGATCCATATGTGGTATGTGAAAAGAACACATATGCAATGACTCTAGTTGTTGTTAGTAAAAAGAACACACATGCAATGACACTGGTGGATCCATGTGTGGTCTCTGAACACACATTTCAATGACACTTGTGGATCCATATGTGGTATGTGAAAAGAACACACATGCAATGACTCCAGTTGTTGTTAGTAGAAAGAACACACATGCAATGACACTGGTGGATCCATGTGTGGTCTCTGAAGAGAACACACATGCAATGACTCTAGCTGTGGTTAATGAGAAGACCACACATTTCAATGACACTGGTGGATCCATATGTGATATGTGAAAAGAACACACATGCAATGACTCTAGTTGTTGTGAGTAAAAAGAACACACATGCAATGACACTAGTGGATCCATATGTGGTATGTGAAAAGAACACACATGCAATGACTCCAGTTGTTGTTAGCAAAAAAGAACACACATTTTAATGACACTGGTGGATCCATATGTGGTATGTGCAAAGAACACACATGCAAGGACTCCCATTGTTGTTAGTAAAAAGAGCACACATGCAATGACACTGGTGGATCCATATGTGGTATGTGAAAAGAACACACATGAAATGACTCCAGTTGTTGTTAGTAAATAGAACACACACGCAATGACACTGGTGGATCCATGTGTGGTCTCTGAAGAGAACACACATTTCAATGACACTAGTGGATCCATATGTGGTATGTGAAAAGAACACACATGCAAGGACTCCAGTTGTTGTTAGTAAAAAGAACACACATGCATTGACACTGGTGGATCCATGTGTGGTCTCTAAAGAGAACACACATGCAATGACTCTGGTTGTTGTTAGTGAAAAGAGCACACATGGAATGACGCTGGTTGTTGTTAGTAAAAACAGCACACATGCAATGACACTGGTGGATCCATGTGTGGTCTCTAAAGAGGACACACATTTCACGACATTGGTGGATCCATATGTGGTATGTGAAAAGAACACACATGCAATGACTCTAGTTGTTGTTAGTAAAAAGAACACACATGCAATGACACTGGTGGATCCATGTGTGGTCTCTGAAGAGAACACACATGCAATGACTCCAGCTGTTGTTAGTAAAAAGAACACACATGCAATGACTCTGGTGGATCCATGTGTGGTCTCCGAAGAGAATAGACATGCAATGACTCTGGTCGTTGTTAGTAACAAGAGAACACTTGTAATGACACTGGTGGATCCATAGGTGGATTGTGAACAGAACACACATGCAATGACACTGGTGGATCCATATGTGGTATGTGAAAAGAACACACATGCAATGAATCCAGTTCTTGTTAGGAAAAAGAACACACATGCAATGACACTAGTGGATCCACGTGTGGTTGCTGAAGAGAACACACATTTCAATGACACTGGTGGATCCATATGTGGTATGTGAAAAGAACACACATACAATGACTCCAATTGTTGTTAGTAAAAAGAACACACATGCAATGACATTGGTGGATCCATGTGTGGTCTCTGAAGAGAATACACATCCAATGAGTCTAGATGTGGTTAATGAGAAGAACACACATTTCAATGACACTGGTGGATCCATATGTGGTATGTGAAAAGAATAGTCATGAAATGACTCCAGTTGTTGTTAGTAAAGAGAACAGACATGCAATGACTAACTGTGGTTAATGAGAAGAACAGACATTGCAATGACACTGGTGGATCCATATGTGGTATGTGAAAAGAATAGTCATCAAATGACTCTAGTTCTAGTGCGTAAAAAGAGCACACATGCAATTACACTGGTGGATCCATGTGTGGTCTCTGAAGAGAACACACATGCAATGAATCTTGCTGTGGTTAATGTGAAGAACACACATGCAATGACTCTAGTTCTTGTTAGTAAAAAGAGCACACATGCAATGATACTAGTGGATCCATGTGTGGTATCTAAAGAGAACACGCAATTCAATGACACTTGTGGATGCATATGTGGTGTGTGAAAAGAACACACATGCAATGACTCTAGTTGTTGTTAGTAAAAAGAACACACATGCAATGACACTGGTGGTTCCATGTGTGGTCTCTGAAGAGAACACACATGCAATGCGTCTAGCTATGGTTACGGAAGAGAACACACATTTCAATGACACTGGTGGATCCATATGTGGCATGTGAAAAGAACACACATGCAATGACTCCAGTTGCTATTAGTAAAAAGAACACACATGCAATGATATTGGTGGATCCATGTGTGGTCTGTGAAGAGAACACACATTTCAATGACACTGGTGGATCCATATGTGGTATGTGAAAAGAACACACATGCAATGACTCCACTGGTTGTTAGTAAAAATAACACACATGCAATGACACTGGTGGATCTATGTGTGGTCTTTGAAGAGAACACACATGCAATGACTCTAGCTGTGGTTAATGAGAAGAACACACATTTCAATGACACTGGTGGATCCATTTGTGGTATGTGAAAAGAATAGTGATGAAATACTCCGGTTGTTGTTAGTAAAAAGAATGCACATGCAATGACACCGGTGGATCCATGTGTGGTCTCAGACGAGAACACACATTTCAATCACACTAGTGCATCCATATGTGGTATGTGAAAAGAACAAACATACAATGACTCCAGTTGTTGTTAGTAAAAAGAATAGACATGCAATGACATTGGTGGATCCATGTGTGGTCTCTGAAGAGAACACACATCCAATGACTCTAGCTGTGGTTAATGAGAAGAAAACACATTTCAATGACACTAGTGGATGCATATGTGGTATGTGAAAAGAATTGTCATGAAATGACTCTAGTTGTTGTTAGTAAAGAGAACACACATGCAATGACTCTAGCTGTGGTTATTGAGAAGAATAAACATTTCAATGACACTGGTGGATCCATATGTGGTATGTGAAAAGAATAGTCAGAAAATGACTCCACTTCTTGTTAGTAAAAAGAGCACACATGCAATTACACTGGTGGATCCATATGTGGTCTTTGAAGAGAACACACATGCAATGAATCTAGTTGTGGTTAATGAGAAGAACACACATGCTATGACACTGGTTGTTGTTAGTAAAAAGAGCACACATGCAATGACACTGGTGGATCCATGTGTGGTCTCTGACAAGAACACACATTTCAGTGACACTGGTGGATCCATATGTGGTGTGAAAAGAACACACATGAAATGACTCAGTTGTTGTTAGTAAAAAGAACACACATGCAATGACACTAGTGGATCCATGTGTGGTCTCTGACGAGAACACACATGCAATGACTCTAGCTTTGGTTACTGCAGAGAACACACATTTCAATGACTCTAGTGGTATATGAAAAGAATACACATGCAATGACTCTAGTTGTTGTTAGTAAAAAGAACAAACATGCAATGACACTGGTGGATCCATGTGTGGTCTCTGAAGAGAACACACATTTTAATGGAGAATATCATTTTGCGCCTGAAAGTTGGGGTGTCTGGGCAACGCGGTACCCAAGTTGCTTACAATCAGCTGCTTTGCCCAAAATTGGCATGCCAAATACTCAAAGAGTCTTTTTTGGCACGAATTCAACTTTACGTTTCAATACAAAATATCAGGCTAACGACCATCAAGTTGGGGCCCCCTGTCAGCTTTTGCTGTTATTTCGCTGCCGTCGTGGCTGCCATGTAGGCTGCCATGTAGGCTTGTAGCATTGGCACATGCATCCTTTACGCGTCTTCTTGTTCCTCCGCGGCGGCAATCTCTGGTCGCGACCATGGCGCAGAGCTAGGACTTGGACGAACCTACTCACCCGGTTCTCCTCCCCATCCCGAATCGGAGCTCGCCCTCAGCATGGCCGCACCCATGGCACGACACGGGGATAGGAATTCATTCCTGGGTGAGATCTTTCACCATGCCGACCATGCTCGGTCCTGTTGGCCTCCTCCAGAATCTGAGCCCGCCGTCGCCGTGGTCACACACGCACTAGCCACGGCACCTTCCTCTCTAAACCCCAAAGCCACATGCACCCAGTTCGGCACAACGCCAACACGATGAAAATGCATCAAGTTTTCTTCTTGTGATTGTAGAAAAACATGTATGTACCATGGCCGTAGCATACTCTAACAGTGTACACATATGTTGTTTACTAGATTTTCATTTGAAATTAGTAGCTCCGTGATGAAGAAACATAGAGAACCTAAATGGAATGACAATGACGACCATGTTCTGTACTTTGCATTGCCTCAGCAAGTGCTCGCTGAGGAAGAAAGTTACCAAAAGAGTGGAGTTCATCAGCCATTGCCAAAAAATATGTAAACAAATCAATGAGCGATTCGATGCAAATGCGCGCAGAAAAGCTAGATCCATGTCATCAATCATCAATAGATGGCACATTCTAGTGATGCGTTCAAATGCGTACAGCATGTATCATTTCCTTAAAGTGGTTGTTATCCTGAGAAAAAATTCCTAGTATGCACATTATCTTTGTCTGTTCTGTGCTGCAATTCTGTTTTTATGGGCGTGGAAAGAAAATCTAGGCTTCACTGAATATTACGCAGTTAGGCCTAACTTAGTCTTACACAAATAAGCACAACTTAGTCTTTACACAAATAAGCGTAACTAATGATAAAGATAAAGACAAATGATTCATCGGAACTTCCAGTATGAGCACTAGGTCCTTGGAGCTGGTGGTATCGTCAGAACAAACCAGAATGCTATGTTTGGCCATCTAGCATTCCCCATCAAACCGTACGACCCCACAGATGAGCCAATTGTAGGCCCCCTCCCCCCGACGTGGATTCAGCTCTAGGTCGGATCTGGAGTGTCAACATGATAGGCGCGTGAGTGTGCAGCAAACAGACAGTCTGCTATAAACACTGGAAGTGCTGGCACCTCAGCAACAACACCAGCATGTTCTTCCTGGACTCCGGAAGCAGCCTTAGCAGGTATTTCATCAGCTTCACCAGCAGCAACCTCATCAGGTATTTCGTCAGCTTCACTAGCAGCAGCATTAGCAAGTATTTCGTTAGCTTCACCAGCAGCAACATCACCAATTATTTTGTCAGCTTCACCAGGAGCAGCAGCAGCTAGTTCTTCGTCAGCTCCACCACCACCAACACCAGCAGCTGTAGCAGCATCAGGAGCCAGGTTGCCTGAGCAATTACAGGTTCAACAACTACAGGGGCTCCGACAAAGAAAGGGTAGTTGATCCCAAGAAACACTGATTGTCCCTTCAGATTGTCGACTCTGCTCCAAACTTGCTCTACTGGGTCTTTGGATGGGCATGCGGACCTCGAGAAAACGTGACACCGCAGCGATGGGTATGAAGAAAGTTGTGTCCCCATATGTTCTATTGTATCACCAACGTTGTTTAGTGCTCCCCTGATATGAATCCACATGAGTTCATCATACTGTTCCGTGTCGCCTCCGAGAGGTGCCAGCAGCCAGCGCTATGTCCCAAGTTCAGCATCTACTACTGCATCTTCGATGACCGTTGCTATAATGATGCACGGGGCTGCGTGGGTACCTGCGTGTTACTTACAGTCAGTAAGAAGAATTTTGAATGGGATTTTACATGCTATATGACACCATGACTTACCCCAAATGGATGGCTCCCAAACACACACGTCGCTGCTAGGTTCAGTGACCGCATAAATGCGTTGCAGTTTGTACAAAGAGTAGTTGTACTTGAAGACGGCGTCGACATACTTGTCTGGCCGCAGGAAGTCGTCGCGCAAGACTGTCCATTCCTTGTCTTCTAGGCATCTAATGAATGTGATTGCCTTGTCGAACACCGCCAAGAGGTCGTACTCCCAGGTCTTCCACGCCCCCTCCCGCGGTCTATGTGGGAGTTGTACCTTCAGGAGGTCAAGTTCTGCCATGTTGAACCTGTAAGCAAATTCGGAAATGGGCGACGACCACCCGTTGTTGAATGCAGTAATGCCGACACCCTCGAAAGATGGCAATGTAAGTCTCAATGATCTGTAGACATTTTTTAGAGTCCAAGTACTCCCATCCTGTGATAAAAGGACCAGCCACTCGCCGTTGCCACCCACCCAGTTCTAGTGATCTTCCATTTTCGTCTCTTCTTCCTTGATATTTACCACTACTGATTCGGACCACTTATCCAGCAGCATCAGTTTTGCATGAATATTCTGCAGAGTTTGTTGTCAGTTGATGCAATCACCTAGCATGGATTCCATTGCAAATACAATTTGACAACTGGACCTTCAGATTAAAGTACACAAAATATCGCCTAATTACGAGTGTCTCCTCAAATATCGCCTAAATTGTGCCTGTGTTACTACGAGGATACCTAATATATGGAGTAGGAGCAAAGCCCCCAGAAGAAAATCCTGACGATGATCATAAACAGCTGGGGGCATAACAGCCTTAAATCGTCTAATCAGTTTGTTTTTATTTTAGAAATAGAATATCACCTAGCAGGCATTGCATTGCAAATCTAAATTGACAACTCGTCTATCACCTAAAGTAAGACTGTGTCACTATGAAAATACCAGAATATCAGGTACGAGCAGAGCTTCCGCTGTACAGAATAGTCTTAAATGGTTCGATTTGTTCAAACCGCGTGTGCACACAACACGTTTGACAAAAGGAACATAGGATTCCGATGAGAGTTCAACACATATGAATTAACGATATGACTGAACAAATAAGCTAGATACTGGAACTCACGTGGCCATCGCTGTTATCGGGGTAAGAAGGCCTGGCGTGCCCAACGGTTGTTCGTCCATGTCCAGCATCATGAAGCGGTAGCTAGGGATGCAGCGAGCGAGGCGGCCGACATAGATGATGTCCAACCCCGAGGCGATCCTGTGCATGTTCGCGGCGCTGAGGTTCGGTCATCCCCAATCCTCGTGGTGGCGGTCGCCCTAGCCATCCGTGTCGTCGTCGCATGCCTTTTGCTTCAGCCTGCTGCTACCCCAAGCTCTACCCATAGCGGCAAATAGAGTCTGGAATCCTGTAGATTAATGGAGGCATTGTGATAAGGAGGCGGATGGATTCGAGAGGGGATGGAATCAGGGATGGGGGCAGTTGTTCGAGTGGGGAGTGAATATGCAAGGAACCACCGCCGCCACCGGTTCTCGTCCACGTGGAAGACAAGGAAGGGGGCGTAATTATTGAGGGCGGGCACCAGAACTGTCTAGAGGAAGTGAAAAAATAAATCATAAGAGAGAGAAATGTGCGGCCCGCCTATCAGTGAGTGAAGGTCGGCACGCGCAAACGTGACTACGTTTGACTTGGATCATGCATGGCAGACCTCGATTCCACCGCATGCAAGTGGCGCAGAACAAATTTTAGGAAGCGCTAGCGTCGACATGTAAAACCGCCGTTTTTCTCCACCTTCAGCCTACTACGAACGGTCGTGTACCATTCCAGATATTGGTAAGGGAGGTTCCAATCTTTCACTTCTCCGTCTCATTTCCTCCTCCACGGCCTCATCGTCTTTCTCCTCCACGGCCTCATCCATTTGCTCCACCACCGCATCAACCTCTTCCTCTGTATCCTTTCCCTCCGGCACGTAGTCATGGACTCTCCGGACGTCCAAAACGACGCCAGGCAAGCAACTGCGCACTTTGATATAGAAGTACATGGCAGGAAGAAGATCGATGTCGTCTACACCACCGACCCTCGGACAGTGAGGAACACTCTGAATAATTACACGAGTTGGCTGCGGTTCAAAGAAAATAGGTTCGTAGGTCTCGACCTCGAGTACAGCCACGATCACCGTAGGATCACCGCGATGCAACTCTCCATGAAGGGGAACATCCTCGTCTACCAGCCTTTTTGCGAGAAGGGGGCTGACGGGATCTGGTAGACTTTGTTGTCTTTTTCTTCCTAAACCGTCTATTTTCAAAAGTTATTGCTATATTATTTGTCTGAATTCATTTTCATGCAGGTGGGGCAAAAGCATTAGGGATCTGTTTCATGACTTTCTCGTGAACCAACACATAACATTTACTAGTGTTGACAGCACGAATGACACTAAACTGCTTGAAGGCCTGACTGTCAACATTAGAATCCCAAAGGAGTGCAGAGTGGACATCCAGGAAATTTACTAGATCCCAGGGACGAAGGGCGGCAAGACCGAGATGGCTGCTCTTGCCTCCAAACTCATCAACCCGTGGTACGCTGACATGAAGGGCAAATTGCCAAGATGTTCGTGGAGGCATTTAGGGCACGATTACTGGGAGGATAAGCCACTTTCTGAACCTAATCTTAACTACGCTGCAATTGACGGGTATGTTAGCCACGAGTTGTACCGCTAGATTGTAAAATATCATTTTAGGCATCGCATCATTGCACCACCACCAAGACAGGTTGTTTGCCCTAGATGCCGGAGTGTAGATGAATCTAAAAGCCAGGGCAAGCGATCGAAGGCATCCTAGGATCGGTTGCCTTCTCCAACAGGCTAGGATGTACACTTTTAGTGCATGATTGTTGTGTTTATGAAAACATGTTATTTCAGAAGTACACTATGTGAGCAATTATGAACTATTGTGTATTACCTTTGTCGAACTATAATCATGGTTTGGTTATGACTTATGATTGTATCACACCTTATGCATGTCAGTCCTGGATTCTGCCGCATGCAAATGGCACAGACAGAATTTGTAAGAATCAATGTTGAGCATGCAAAAGGGAGAATGTAATTCATATAGGTTAAGTAGCTAATAGCACAGGGATCATACGAGCTTGGTTCTTACACACCGAATGCTTAGAAAATATAGGAACGAAATGTGAAACTAGTAGTGGTAAACAACACACTCACCCACCCGCTAGATCCTGTTGAGCATCTCGTAGCAGACATACGCGTCCCTGGCTGCGTACTTGACCGCATAGTAATCCAGGTGCCTCCACTCCCATCGCTCGTGCAGGTGCTTCAGGAACTCGACTTTCATGCCGGCGTACTCGCGGTCGATGATGTTGGCAGCGAGTCTAGCCATGCCGGCTTTCCCCGTACCGCCATCCGGGTACCTCAACAAACATTGGAGATCGACGTGATTGACAACATGAACGAGTAGATCTTGCTCTAGCTTCGGAATGTTGTTCTTGATGTCGACGCTAGAGAAGTAGATCTCCCTCCTGTGTAGGAACTCGCGAAGCTCCGGCCATACAGATTTGGCCCTACATACGTGCTATAGGAGGCAGTGGTTGCGCATGGACAGCTGCAAAAGCGCCATCCTCTTCCTATCTCCGGTATACTAGAGGTCAAGGCTGACCATCTTGTATCTATCCATCGGCTCTTGTAGCCGCCGCTCGTACATTGCGATGGCCTTGGCGACCTCCGCTGACGCATTTGTGTGGACGCCTGTCAGCTTGGTGGTGCCATGGGCAGTGACGGTGTACACGTCGGTGAAGTCGCTCCCGTCGCCGAACACGTCGTACTCTGCGTCCATGGTAGCAACTAATGCGGCAGCGGTGGCCTAGGGTCGGTAGCGGTGGCTGTGAATGGGCGTGGCGGTGGAGTGATCTATTGCGGTGGTTTGGCTCGGTGGAGCCGGTGCCTGCGGCAGCGTCGATGGTTCTTGCGGTGGCTGCAGCGGTGGCGGAGGGCGGCGGAAGGAATGAGTTGGGGATTTTTGCACAGTGATGTACTGAGGAAACGGAAGGCGATGCTTAAATTGCATTTACCAATATTCTGGTCATACCCATGTGGAAGCAAGTTTGACCGGGCGAGCACAGTTGGTTTCCAATCCTAGCGATTAAATTCGGCGTTCGTCCCGGTAGGCGATGGGAAGGGTGTGCGACGTGGCTTTGGCGTGGCAGAGACCGGTCACGTAGACCATCGCCCCGTTGCCGATCCGTAGCCGGTGCGCGGTGCTAACATGACGTAACGTGACAGGACAGAAGGAAGTGTACAGCTATTATTCCTAACAAGTTTAAGAAGTGTAAGCATAGACATGGACCTAGCATCCCTGCACCCCGGGGCAGCCGCCCAACCGATCAGCCCTGCCGATTGTCCAAAGCTTGCAATTTCATTTTGTCGAGAATTTACCAAAATGAAGCTCGTTTGCCCATGTTTCTCTAAGTTTCTCTGTAGGACACTTGTGTAAGCATGCACGATCAAGCAACTTTGCAAAATACGTGTTGGTGGAAAAGCATGAGGTTTCAATGCACCACATAGTTTAGGGATTTAGAATAGCTACATTGTGGAGCTCTAGCCAAATTGCATGGTAAAGCCAAATTCAGCTTTTTGTCAGATTTAGCTATAGCAACATTGTGTCTCATTTGTCCTCACTTTTTCCCTCCCGATATTCAGAAGCCCTCACATGCGCTCAGAGGGGGGTGCCGTCTGGTCAAAGGCTTGGCCGTTACGTGCGCCCAGTCGACTAAATTGGAATTTTTTTTGTTATTTGGCCTTTTTAAGAGCGCCTTTTCCCCTCTCTCGCTAACAATTGTGTTTTTTTCCAAAAAGGTAGGGAATTTAGAGCAGCTTCTATCTTCATTCATTGTTCCTTTTGCCCTCGTTTTTCCGCAATCTGGTAGCAAATCTAGAGCAGCAAAACAAACCAGCACCATAAATAAATTCAGTAAACAGAGCAAATGTAGATAAAGCAGCTAATATAGGTTATATAGTATGTTACTTAACGAGGTTCGACAATTAGGCTGCTCGGCAGCAGCTGACAGGTTCAACACAGACAAGACAAGAGAAGCTGTTTTACAGTAGCAGCAGCAGCTGATCAGTGGCCCCTCGTGGCCTCTGCCAGGAGGGCATCCGCCTCCTCTCTCTAGAGCCTCCTCCACTTCTTGCTGCTCAGCCCCTTGACCTTGGGTGCATTGGGTCTGATCGGGGGCATGCGACCCTCCTCGATAGCCACCTTCTAGAGGTTGTGGAGGTGAAGACCGAGCGCCTGGTGCTTGGACATGAAGCCGTGGACGTTCGCAGACTCACCGATGGTCCTCACGTCCTCGGCATGCTTCACGAGGGAGTTGAAGTCCGTGGCGCGGAGCCTCCTGGTGGGGCAGAAGGGGTAACTGTACACGTCGCCGGAGAAGAAGTTGTTGTGTTGGCCGGACTTTAGCCTCCTCAGGACATGACGAGTCTTGTTGTCCTTGGACTCATCCTCGCTGCGGACGTCGTTGCTATCCTCCTATTGGAAAAAAACAGTAGAGTGCAATACGGACATGATTGGGATAGTTTGATTATCGGGATTGATTATTTGCATAGATTGACCGATTGAGATCTCGCGATTATTCCTCGAATCTCAAACCAAATCGAATACTGATCCCAACTACGAATTTGGGGATTCGTCGAAAATCGCGACCTAACACACGAGGATTAGCTACTGTAAAAATACGAACAACCGAGCCCTATAACATACGATCTAGCATCCAACGATGGGAACATGGGAAGAACAAGGGAAGGGGAGAAAACCCTATTTACCTCCGACCATGGGTCGGCGATGCTGGTGTCATAGGGGTTCTCTGGCCTTATGTATACAACCTCCTCGTAGGGGTCCCAGCCAAGCGGGATCTGTCCGAGACCGGCGGGGGCCTCCTCGTCGCCAGCAACGACGGATGCGGGGACGGGGACTGGGGTCTGTACGGGGATGGGGGGGTCCTCGTAGGCGCCAATGGCCACCGCGCCATTCTTCTCCATCGCTGGCGTGGTTGGGGTTTTGTTGGATGTTTGCAAAAGGTGATGGGACAGTGGAGACGGTTGAGTGAGCGAGTGCGTGATGAGTGGGAGTGGGGAGGCCTCTATTAAAGGAGAAGGGAAGCGATGTTTCATTGCACTACCATGCACCGCGTACGCTAATGCACCGTGCACGGCCACATGTGTCCGCTACCGCCCTGTGCACTGCACACGCGTACCGTGAGTCACGTTTTTCCCCTCGTGTCTAACCATGGCAATTCAGTTGTACTCAGTGTTTCCCTCGAGCGTAACACTGGCGGTTTGGTTCCATTTTTAAATCATTTTCTATTTTCTATTTGAATCCCTTTGTCACTCTTGCCCCTGGTTTTTAAGTTCTACTCAGTTTTTCCCTTGGTTTTTAAGTTCTACTCAGTTTTGCCCTTGGTTCTTAAGCGCTAGTCGGGTTTCCCCTCTCTTTGCATCCATGTCTCGCACCTCTGCTCATCTTCGCTGCTACGCTCTGATTGGTCGAGACAGTTGTCATACGGATCATGCCCACCAACTGTTGATCCTCTGTGATCTAGCGGACAGGATAACCCTTATATCTGTCGGGGGCACCCCTCTATCCATGCAAAATAACGAGTATGCCACCAGAACTTTAACTCCATAAACAGATGAACTTGAATATATTTTGAAGGGTACGAAAATAGAAATCCCCATAGTTTAAGGGTCTAGATACTGTAAGAGAACTAAATATTATTAGTGGCTGGGCCAACACAGTGACGGGCTGGTCGGCTAGAAGTTGTTGATTCCTAAGTAAGGGACACTAGGTCGGTCTTGACATACTCCCTCAGGAATTTTCCATAAGCAGCATGCTTAGCCTTGGTCGCCGACTTGTGTTTACTAGCCGGGCTTTTACCGATGCCAACCGCATGCGGAATCAAGCTGGCCATCCTCGAGTTAACTCCTTTCTTACAGAAACGGCACCAGAGCTCCCCAAGTCGAGTGCGAAAAGGGATTATCCCGCTCTTGAGCTTCTTCATGACATGGCGGCTCTTGTTGTCCTTGGTCTCCTTGTCAGAGTCCATCTCACTTGAATCCACCTGTAATGTATGGAATACAAACCAAAATGAGAAAAATAATAAATATATATTCCTTCCACCATTCCGAGTTACTTTTGATGCAATAACATTTCTATACAGGTTCAGCAGTTCATTACGGCCATCTCCCTAGCTCGCTCCTAAATTAATGTGGTTTGTGTTCTTGATAACTTATTAATAAATAAATAATGTGGATTCATTCAGAACAGACTAGATCTCTCCGTGTACCGGTTCGTACGTTGCATCTAATCATTAGGACTAGATTTTTTATGACGCCAGGATAGATTAAGCTCAAGTAGAAAATATCAAACATGTACAAATAGACGTACCTCCGGGTACACGAGCGGAGTGTGTTTGTCGAACTCCGCGCCCTCATCGGCGCCTCCAAAGTCGTTAGCACCAGCGAGCACATGGTCCCCCAAGGGGTTGAACTGCACATCATCCTCGCCTTGTGCTGTGTGTTGCTCCTCCAGATCTGCCGCGTGAAGCACCACCCCGGCGGTGATGCCCAGACACTCACCCCCACGCACTGGTTTCATGGAGAAGGTTCGTGCAAGTACGTTCAAGATTGTGGGGTTTTGCTAGATAGGGAAGAGAGAGTAGTGGATGAGTGCGAATGGAGGACCCGATAGGCTGGGTTTTTAATGCGGGGATGTTTAGGCCTCCTCGAGGGCCCCGGTAGGCAGCTCTTCAAACTGCGGCTGCCGCGTAGAAGGTTCGTGTGGTGGGGGTCTGTCGGAAGTGAGAGTGCAGGCGCGCTGCATAGTAAAAATGGTATAGCCCATGGGCCGTGGATGACCAGTTGCCGTGCAGTAGACTTGTAGCCTTTGCAGACTAGATTAAACATGACATGACCACTCGACGACTTTTTCCATGACGGCATCGTGTTCCTTCTTGTAAAAGTCTCGTTGAGGGAGACGTCCCTGCTATCTCATGCTGTCCTATGAAGGGCACAACGTGTGCAACGAGCCTCATTGGATCACACAGGATCAACGGTTGGTGCGCACGATCCGCGTGACAATTGTGACAACCAATCAGGGAGTAGCAGACAGAGTGGGTACAGGTTTGGGCTTCTACGAAAGAGAGAGAGAGAGGGGCAAAACTGGGTAGTATCAAAAAACCAAGGGCAAAGCTGAGTAGTATAAAATGGGAAGTGAGTGTCTTTTATAATAAAATACATCGTGGCATACATCAAATTATGCCAAGATAGATCCACTAGAGTTCATTGCATGTGTGTTCTTTCCACAAACCACATACGTATCCACTAGATTCATTGCATGTGTGTACCTGTCATGAACCACATTTGGATCCACTAGTGTTCATTGCATGTGTGTTCTTTCCACAAACCACATATGTATCCACTAGCGTAATTTCATGTGTGTTCTTTTCACAAACCACACATGGATCAACCAATGCCATTGCATGTGTGTTCTTTCCACAAACCACACATGGATCCACCAATGTCATAGCATGTGTGTTCTTTTACACAAACCACATGGATCAACCAATGGCATTGCATGTGTGTTCTTTCCACAAACCACGTATCGATCCACCAATGTCCTTGCTTGTGTGTTCTTTTCCATAAACCACATGGATCAACCAATGGCATTGCATGTTTGTTCTTTTCACAAACCAGACATGGATCAACCAATGGCATTGCATGTGTGTTCTTTTCACAAACCACACATGGATCCACTAGAGTCATTGCATGTGTGTTCTTTCAACAAACCACACATGGATCAACCAGTGTCATTGCATGTGTGTTCTTTCCACAAACCACATATGGATCAACAAGTGGTCATTGCATGTGTGATCTTTCCGCAAACCATATATGGATCCACTAGAGTCATTACACTTGTATTCTATTCGGAAACCACATATGGACCCACTAGAGTCGTTGCATGTGTGTTCTTATACTAAAACCAGCACTAGAGTCATGGCATGTGTGTTTTTTCACAAACCACATATGGATCCACCAGTGTCATTGCATGTGTGTTCTTTCCACAAACCACATACAGATCAACCAGTGGTTATTGCATGTGTGTTCTTTCCACAAACAACATATGGATCCACTAGAGTCATTGCATGTGTGTTCTTTTCACAAACCACATATGGACACACTAGAGTCATTGCATGTGTGTTCTTTCCACAAACCACACATGGATTAACCAATGGCATTGCATGTGTGTTATTGTCACAAACCACATATGGATCAACCAATGTCATTGCATGTGTGTTCCTGACATGAACCATATATGGACCCACTAGAGTCATTGCATGTGTGTTCTTTCCACAAACCACATGTGGTGTTGGGGTTATACTTTCTGGGTATCCTCATAGTTCCTCACTGACCAGGGTGGCCCACTTCAGGTTAGAGCTTTGCTTCACGGGTGGCCCAGTCGGGAGAGAAGACGGAGTCCAATCCGGCTACGGGAAGGCCCAGAAGACTTACCGACTTAGGCCCATAATGTTACTTGTAGTTCAAGATGTACTCTGTAACCAACTCTTAGTCATAGCCGGATTGACCTCTCCTGTAAACCCTCGGCCGGATATCTATATAAGCCGTCCTAGGGAGAGCCTTTAGGGCAAACCCAATACTTTAGACCCTCAACTCGCACAGGCGATACCATTGTAACCCATATTCCGGCTTAGCCGTATTACTGGATTGCTAGCAGGAGTAGGATCCGTCCAAAGCCGGCAGATTCGAACCTGGGTAAACTTGTGTGCTCACCGTCCCGGAATACCGTACGTCTCACCCCCTCCCTTTCGCACGCCTCGAGGACCCCCTCATGGCGTACTTGTCATCAATCCGACGACAGTTGGCACCCACCGTGGGGTAAGTGAGGTTCGGATCTGCGTTCCGAGTGGAATCTGCAAGAATCGGAATCGGCGAGACCATCGCCGTCGGTCGCATCCTCTACGCCAGCGACGTCCCTCTCATCGTTCTCGACGAGACTTGGATTCCGGCTAGGGAAGCCGTGACTGCCTATACAATCATGTGTTTTGGCGAGATCGATGTTTACATCAGTCTCGCTGAACCTGCCCAATCCACCCCAGCGGTGATGATAGAGGCAGAAGAATCTTCTGGGTCCCCTTTGTCCACGGAGGCGGTAGAGTTTCGGATCTCAGAAAAAACTAATCCCACCCAGCCCGCACTAGTTGCGGAGATAGTGGAGAAATCCGAGCCTGAAGAAGACCTCACGGTCCAAGTCGAATCTGGAGTGGATCTCACTGGAGAAGCCGGATCCCAGATCGACCGACCCGTGGAAGTCAAAATCCAGGAGGAGCATATCAACGACACTGATTCTGGCTCTGACGATGCCGGGACAGACATGCCTTTCCTCAGGTACACACTAAGATGTATGATACTGCAAGGCGCTAGCGCAGATGCAATCCTCGAAACCATTAAAAGTTCCGATATGGCTAATCGCGAAAGTCGCAGGTACCTCAGGAAGCACGCATCGCACTTCGTCGGATATGTTGGATCCGGATCCGGCTCTGCCGATGCTGGAGAAAACATCGACTTGATGCTGAAGGCAATTGGAACAAACACCGACGTTCCTGCATCCTCGGATGAATCTATGACGTCGACATATTTCCGGAAGTTCTCCGTGGAATATGAAGAGGAGTACAACTCGAAAGCTGCAGAAGAAGGAGAAGCCATGGATGAAGGATCCTGGGAACACTCTCCCAAAGCGCAGGATGACATGGACGTCGGAGATAATCCTGAAGTCTAGATGTCCGAAAGTACTGATCAGAGCTTGACTCCAGGAAAATGGACCCAAACTCGTCTTTGCTACCGGCGCGGCCAAGAAGGCAAAGAAGAAGAACAAGAAGAACAAGATCCCGGCAAAAGACCCCCTCGCAGAGGAGGTAATCGCTGAGGAATATGAAGAAGACTCGGATGGAGCACTTATCCCAGACGAGCCAAAAAAAGAAGCATCGGTGGATGGACACGTGATCAGTAAAGGTGCGCGTAAACTCATCGATGCCGCTTTAACCACACCTATCCCTACAGCTGCAGAACTTACTGCAGATGAGCTGGACGAAAGGGCACAGGCCCTAGAAGCGCGTCGTCCACAACTCCTTGATGAAGCCAAAAACATCGAGGTGGAGAAGGAACGCATGTCAAACAAGGAGTACATGTCCCGTCTACATCAGAAGACACGGAAGCGTCATATAGATGACAACCAATTCCCACGTGTCCGTGCCTTCCTTTTCGGAGATGAGATGGGGAAGCCATGGAAGGATAGCAACGGAGATTGGGTATACCCAACACTAGTGCAAAATACCGTGGCAGCTCGTGAAATTCTATCAGCTAATCCAGGGCTAGAGGTGATACGCTTGGGTATCAAGCTACTCAACAAGGGACAGGAGCAGCATAAGGTCGCCCTGTCCAGAAGTCAAAAACTGGTCTCGGATTCTGACCAATGTCGCACAGATCCGACATGGGCTGACGTAAGATCCCATTACGTTCGGGCGCAGTACCATCACCCCGAATGCAGGGAAGACAATTATTAAAGAACCGGATCATCGGGACAGCATCGCAGAGCTACACATAACTGGAGCAATGTCGCTCCAGCAGCCAAGAAAGACGCGATCGCTGCACTGAATCCGAGGAATCCTCCCCGACGAGAATTCAACGATCAAAAGGGAGAAGATAAGGAGAAACATCGGCAGGAGGATCGTCAGAGAATGCCACCTCCTAGACATGAGAGCCGTCCGGCTGAGCCTCACCATGGTGGGAACGACGGACGAAGGAACGACGGAAACCATGCTGGAATAAGCCGGCAGGGGGCTCGTCATAGTCAAGAACCTCCTCGGAACCGAAATAATGATGCTCCGGACGGAGGCCAGCGATCAGCCGGAAACTATCCAACTGCACCACCCTCTCCACCACATAGTAATCACAACGGCCCCCAAGGAGGTCAAGGAGGACGACATGGCGGAGGAGGTGGTGGTAGAAGCCGAAGTCCAGCTCCAAGGCACCGCAGCCACAACCGACATTCGGGATGATCTCTATCCCCGAACGATGCAAGGCACAGGATCAACTCCAACATAGAGGCTCGGCACTATGAAAACGATGACGTGTACGTGGGCCCAAAGTGCTTTGGACCACGCATCAGAGCTACAAAATTCTCGGAAGGATTTGCTATCTCAAGACATATCCAAGCCTACGACAGCATTGATCGACCAAACACCTGGTTACAGGATTTCTTCCAAGCTTGCTGCATCGCTAAAGGCGGAAACAGCCTGGTCGCAACCCGATATCTCCCACTTATGTTGCGGAAGACGGCACGATCATGGCTCAATGAACTTCCGGCAAACACCATTCACAACTGGTATGACTTGCAAACTGTGTTCTTTCGGAATTTCGAAGGCACATATCGGAGGCCCTGTACGGTTGGAGACCTACAGCGTTGCACCCAGAAAGCCGGAGAAACTTGCCAGGATTATCTTGGATGATGGATCGACACAAAGAACTCCTGCGAAGGAGTAAACGATCAAACTGCGATTGAAGCTTTCATCCTAGATCTCCCAATTGGTTTACTGCGCCATCGCTTGAAGTGTGACAAGGTTACTGATCTGGGAGAGATGATAGAAACAGCGAGAACGTATGTAGATGCTGACGACGATGCAGAGGGATTACTCAATGTCCTGGTTGTGCTTCAGTCGGCAAAAAACCAAAGCAACAAGCTCAGAAGCGCAAAAATACCTCGGAAGAAAAACCCAACGCGGAGACAGCAGTGGTCACTACTGTTTCCAGGTCTAGAAGATGAGGAGGACGTGGCGGAGTCCGCGGGCGTGGCCGTGGGACATCAAGAGTCCAAGGCAGTGGAGAGCAATAACTAGGCAAAACCTACACTTGGGCCGACATTACCAATAACCCATGTGTGCATCACTTAGACGCTAATGGGGGCTCGTCCCACACCAACGCCGAATGTCGTTTTAATGACGACATCAAGAGAGATGATACCGCGGGATACAAAGCTAAGCGGAAGAAGGGAAAGAAAAATCCCGAAAAAGACAAGGAGACCAAGGAAGATTCCGACATGGAGGAAGCTGATGCTTCAAATCCGAAGTCGGAAGGGAAGAAGACTTTTCCCACCAAGAAGGACACTTACGTCTCCTTCCTCGGATCTCAAATAGCAAAGGTCAAGAAAGCAATTCTCCACGAGCTCAATGCAACAGTTCCGGCTGTCCCTCAGTATCTGGACTGGTCGGAAGTGGCAAACACGTTTGATCGCGCTGATCATCCACCTAAACTACACAAGCGAGGAAAATACGCCTTAATCGTCAATCCACTTATTGACGGTTATGGTTTCTCCAAGACCCTCATGGACGGTGGTAGCAGCATCAATATTCTCTATGTCGAAACGCTACACCAGATGAAGATCTCAGAAACACAGCTGAACCATAGCTCTGTGATCTTTCACGGAGTTGTCCTAGGAAGACAAGCTAATTCCCTGGGAGAGATCACTTTGGATGTTACGTTTGGAACTCCAAAGAATTATCAGACGGAGGCACTTTCCTTCGAAGTGGTCCCGTTCAAGAGTGCATACCATGCTATATTCGGACGTCCGGCTTACTAGGCTTTTATGGCTCGTCCATGTTACATTTACAATATGATGAAAATGCCAGGTCCAAACGGCGTAATCACCATCAGGGGAGACCTGAAGAAGGCGCGAGAGTGCGAAGATGGAAATGCTGCCTTTGCCGAAGCCGTGCTGCATGCCCAGGAGTACCAGGAGATCAAGAAGAGCATAGATCCGTCCGAGATGCCTACAACGAAGAACGAGGTCACAAAGCCAAATCCGAAGTTCAAGGCATCAAAAGAGATGAAGACGACGCCGTTGAAGGATGATGACCCCTCCAAGGTGACCCAGATAGGCGTAGGCCTAAGTAGCACATAGGAAAGCACGCTCGTCAAGTTCCTCCAAGCAAATCAAGATACTTCGCATGGCAGCCATATGACATGACCAGAGTACCTAGGAAACTTGCTGACCACTCTCAAAACGAAACCCGAATGCTAAACCTGTCAAACAGTCCTTACGATGGTTTGGCGATGAAAAGCGTAAGGCAATAGCTAAGGAACTAGCGTGGCTCGAGTTAGCCGGATTCATAGAAGAGGTCATCCATACTGATTGGTCGGCCAACCCTGTAATGGTCCCTAAAAAGGACACCACTGATTTAAGGATGTGTGTTGATTATACTTCCTTGAACAAGGCTTTTCCAAAAGATCCGTTCGCTCTGCCTAGAATTGATCAAGTTATTGATTCTACGGCTGGCTCGGAACTCCTCTGTTTTCTCGACACATATTTCGGTTATCACCAACTCCGGATGAAGGAATCTGACAAAGTCAAGACTTCATTCATAACCCCGTTCGGAACCTTCGGTTTTGTTACGATGCCCTTTGGGATGAAGAATGCAGGAGCTACGTACCAACGCACGATGCAGCGTTGCCTCCATGATCAACTCGGACGCAATGTACATGCATACGTGGATGATATCGCGGTCATGTCCAAAAAGAAGGAAACGTTGATTTCCGACTTGGAAGAGACGTTCGCCAATCTAAGAAAATACAACATCATGCTTAACCCGAAGAAAAGCTTCTTTGGAATACCAGCCGGAAATTTGTTAGGTTTCATCGTGTCTCAAAGAGGCATAGAGGTGAACCGCGACAAGATCAAAGCTATTCTCAATATTTCCAGGCCAACTCGCCTGGAGGACGTACAAAGATTAACTAGTTGCATTGCTGCGGTTAGTTGATTTGTAAGACGGCTTGGTGAAAGAGCCGCACCATTATACAAACTCCTGAAGAAGACCAAGGATTTTGTCTGGACTGACGAAGTTGAAGGTGCACTACATGACCTGAAGAAAGTACTCTCATCTGCTCCTATCCTTGCAGCGCCAGAACCTCAGGAACGGATGTTGCTCCACAGTGTTGCGACAAATATGGTTATCAGTATCATTACGGTAGTGGAGAGACCAGAAGAAAATCAGGAACACCTAGTGCAGCGTCCAACGTACTTTGTCAACGAGGTCCTGACAGAATCAAAACAGCGGTATCCGCACTATCAAAAGTTGGCTTACGGTGTTTTTCTAGCATCTCGTAAGTTATGACACTATTTTTAGGAGCATCCAATTACCGTGGTGAGCAAAGCTCCCATGAGAGATATAATCAACAATAGCGATGCCACAGGACGCGTCGCCAAATGGGGCATAGAGCTTTCAGCTTTCGATATTCAGTACAAACCCTGGACAGCAATCAAATCCCAGATCCTTGCTGACTTTGTCGCTGATTAGACAGAGACCAAGGAGAACATGGTCCTTCCTGAGTCGGAATATTGGACCCTCTTTTTCGATGGGTCTAAGGCTTGAGGGGGCTCGGGGGCTACCGTGGTGCTCAAATCATCCCAAGGAGATAAACTTTTATATGTATTACAGATCCACTTCACAGCGACAAACAACATTGCCGAGTATGAAGCACTACTGCATGGAATCCGGATTGCTAAGGATATTGGCATCCGACGTTTGATGTCTTACGGAGATTCGGATCTTGTTGCTCAGCAAGTCTCGGATATTTGTAATGCAAATAAGCACATGGCAGCATATAAAGCTGTCATGGATGATCTATCTAAATCGTTCGAGGGGTTTGAAGTTCAACACATCCCTCGAGCAGAAAATGAGGAAGCAAATGCACTATCTCGAATAGGCTCTGTGCGGAAAGAGGCCCCGGATGGCGCATTTTTAGAGCACCTCAAAATTCCCTCGAAAAGGGAGTAGATGAGGAATATCCGACCAATTCTGATTCACCTTTGATAGCAGTTCTGGCTGTAATCCCCAGCTGGACTCAACCCTACCTCGATTATTTGGTAGATGGGAAATTACCCAAAGACAAGGTACTGAGCCGACAGATTATCCGACGAGCAAAAGCCTATACTATTGTTAAAGGTGAGCTCCATAAACAGAATGTTTCTGGGGTTTTTCAGCGCTATGTATCTCCGGAAGAAGGAGTGCAAATCTTAAGGGAAATCCACGAAGGCAAGTGTGGTCACCACGCTGCAGCCAAATCTTTAGTGGAAAAAGCTTTTCGACATGGATTTTTCAGGCTTACAGCTCAGGCAGATGCAGAACGATTAGTCAAGACATGCAAAGGCTACCAAAAGTACGCCAAGCAAGCTCATGTTCTGGCTGATCAGCTGCGAACAATACCTATAACATGGCCCTTTGCGGTCTGGGGGCTTGATATGGTAGGACCTTCTAAACGAGCCCCAAGTGGATTCACTCACCTCTTAGTGATGGTGGACAAATTCACAAAGTGGATCGAGGCTAAACCTGTCACTAGTTGTGATGGAGCAACAGCCAAAAGATTTGTTGAGGATGTTATAATCCGGTATGGTTATCCGCATAGTATTATGACGGACAACGGGAGTAACTTTTCCATGGGGGAATTGGCTGAATTCTGTGATGAGAAAAATATCCGGCTTGACATTGCGTCAGTCGCACATCCACAGGCTAACGGACAAGTCGAAAGAGCAAATGGTTTAATTCTACAAGGCTTGAAACCAAGACTTGAAGCACCACTATGACGTGCCGCGGGGGCTTGGGCAGAGGAATTACCCTCTGTAATTTGGAGTTTATGAACAACTCTGAACAGGTCAATAGGATACACACATTTCTTCTTGGTCTATGGCGCAGAAGCAGTTCTTCCAATCGATTTAATTCATATTTCTCCTAGAGTGGCCGCGTATATCGAAGAGGATGCCGAGATTTCTCGACAAAATGATCTCGACTTAGTCGAAGAAGATCGCTCATTGCTAATGATGTCTACGGCTATCAGCAGAAGTTACGCAAGTATCATAGCCAGAGAGTCCGATAGTATGGGAAGGGCCATTTTTAGTTAGTCGAGTATTGCACAATGGATCGTATTACTTAACTGACATCAGGCCAGTCAAAGAAAGACCTGCTACTAAGAAGAGAAAGAGAGCTGGAGGCAGTACAAATCCGGATGAGTTAGACAGACCGTGGAATATTGTTCAGCTACGTCCCTTTTATTCTTAGTTTATCCTTCTTTGTAATCATACATATGCACATGTTCTGTGAGAAATAAAAGTTTTGGTTACCTCAAAGTTTTTCTGAGAAGTTTTTACCATCTTATTTCCTAATGATCATGTCGTAGTCGAAAATCCCAGAATGCTTGAAAGTACTTTATGCTCATGTTTGTTCTGGTTTAGATTTCCGATTCTAAAACTGTTACCTTCGGGTATAACTCTTAAAATTCTAGTCTTTACTTGGGTTATTTCTCTGATTGCTGGATGCGGGTATTTTTCGAGTAGTGAATTATTGGTACTGGAAGCTGGCTTTGTTTCTGAGTTTAAACTGGTGTAGCAATTGAGCTCTATTGCTCGGCAAAGTTTCCGGCTGAAGGTTTAGCTAGCTCACGAAAGGGACGAGGAGGAAAGCCAGATAAACGATAAGTAGAAACGTAAAATTTCAAGTGCTTATGTGAACATTTCAGGCACGCAAAAATTTCAAAAGCCAAAAAGTGTTGAATAGATTAAAAGCTTAGCACTAGCAAAAGTCAATAGTACTTAATATTTACAAATGCATCATGTTCTTTCACAGAATAATACATAAGTTTGTGGTCTATGATGCAGGAGGAGATGAAGGAGCTGTCGGCTCGCTGGTTACTCCGCCTTGATATCGTTCCGAGATGTCCGGATCCGAGGTGGTCGGTTCATCGTCGGAAACTTCCTCGATCTCTTCTGGAGGAGGCGGCGGAGTATCTACGCGGGTGAAGAAGGGGATCTCGTAGCTGGTCAGATCAGCTACATGGCACCCATATCCGGCACAGGAATGCATGATGGCTTGAAGGTCTTGCTCCTGGCCATCTTCATCTACCTTGCAGTACCCTCTGGTCACTTGCCATATCTCCAAGTTTCCATGGTGGCTCATGACCATGGTGAGAGCGTTCTGCGCAGCAGTTAGGACATGTTCCAGTCCCGAACAAGCTGCGGCATCTCCTTGGCCTTGTCCCGCACCTGAAAATCCGACATGCTTGGCATGTCCGGAATCCTGAGAGACTCGCCAATGTCTTCAATAGACTAGCGGAAGTCATGCAGAAGATCACCGACTTGATTAAGCCGGTGGGTGTGGGGCTCGGAGGAGGAAGAGTCCGTCAAGTTCAGAGGACCTATACACAAAACAAGTCAAGAAAAATCCGACATTGATGAAAGTCAAAGAAATAATAAGTCAGACAGATGGAACGTACCAAGAATGACGTCGTCAATCTTGGTCTTCTCCTCCCGAAGACTCTGGAGTTCAGCCCGGAGCACCTCGGAGATATCCTTCTCTCTACCAAGCTCATTCTTGAGGTCCGAGATAATTTTATCTTGAGCAGCGATCTTGCGATCACGCTCTTCGGTGGCCATGGAGGAGGATTCCAGGACTTGAGCTATGGTCCTTTCATGATCCGCCTTGAGCTTATGCAGCTCTTGCGGAGTCCCTTGTTCTCCACCACCAGGGTCTTGAGGTTCTCGGCCTCTTCAATCATAGCGATGGATTGTTTCACCAACGCTGTAAGTCAAAAAGAACAACAGTTCAGAAAAAATCGACATTGAAAAAGCAAAAGACAAGGTTTGAATCTCGAAATGATTTACCTTCGGCTTCATCCTTGGCTACCTTAAGCTCAGCATTTTTAAGCCAGAGAGCTTTGATCTCTCTCCGCTTATCGCAGACATTGGATAATAATTCCTGGTTATAGGACCATACTTTCTGTAGGTCAGAATACCGAAAGTCAGAAAGCTACTTAAGACTCGGGCTAATATTTTTTGCTAAATATCAGCACGAACCTTGGGGGCTACACTAGTTCATTGTTTGGCATCCTAATGAAGCATAAACTCGGATTCTATCTCCTACTTCATGCTTGGGGGCTAGAGGGTATGATATAACATAATGTAAAAGCAAGAGTTGGAATTCTGACTTACATATTGCTCGCAGGTGAGTTTGTCTAAACCCGCGTCCACTTCAGCTGCCACCTTCTCGGCGAGGGTAAGAGGGATTACTGGGGCTGTTGGAAGCTCGCCAATCCTGATCCTCTCGTCGTGAAGGCGGACTTGAGCGAGAAGGTCAGAGAACTTGACGTCCTCTACTTCTTGCGCTTCCTCCTCGGGGGATAGATGGCTTTTGTCCAGGACTTGCCTGGCCAGCCGCTGGATTTCCTCTGCAGATTTCCGGGATAGGCCAAACTTGGCAAGTCCCGGATTGCTGAGGAGGTTTTCGGCGAAGACTTCAGCCGAGGGATCATTACGCGAAGAGGGTTCACCCTTATCTTGAGCTGACGCACCCACGGTGACATCAGTCTGCGACCCAAGGATCGCAGGCTCCGTTGGAGGATCCGGATCTTCTGCGACCACCGGAGAAGGAATGATCGTCGGAGTTGCAGAAGGTTGAGGGGCAGGAGTTGGAGGAGCCACGGCAGGAGAAGCTATGGTGAGCTTCGTCTGTCGCAGGGGCTTCGCAGGAATCCCTTTCCCCTTACCCTTGATGAGAGGCTTTGCTCTGAGAATGTAGTAAAGTCGGAAACATTACATCTTAGAAAGAAATTCGAGAAAGGTACAAAGGAGGAAATTGTGAATGAAAGTTACCTCTTCACAATAGGCACTTCCCTTGTGCCAACAGCCACTGTCGGAGCTTTGTGCTTCTTGAGCGCAAGGAACAGCAATGGGACCACTTTAGTCTCCTGAGAAAACTCAGGAGGATATCCTTCGAGTGGAGCAAGCTCCGACTCGGGGATTTCAGCAAGCTGAAAACAAGAAAAGATATCAGCATTGCAGTATATAACTTAGAGATTGAAACACATAAAAGGTGTATTGATGAAAGCTTACCGGAACCACGGGGTTTTCCGCTGTGTACATATCCAGAGAAATCTCCGGAATCCTCCTCTCGATCCGCTCCTTGATCAACCACTTGATCTGGCTGATGTAGCCTTGAGTGGTGTAGGATTTGGGGCTGATGCGGAGGGAGTCTTTTTTGGAAGACGTGATGGAGTGCATCAGTCTATCCCCATGGTACTGAAGTGGCGGCATCCGACGTGAGACCCAGCACTGGACCAAGTCGGATCCCTTCAGACCAATGTGCTTGATCAGATATTCGATCCGCCTCTTAGCGAGGATCAGATTGTCGGTGAGAGACGGAGCAGCCTCATCCCAGGAAGGCTGGGGCGTGGCAGCTCTGTCGACAAAAGGAGACAAACCAGTAGCTTTGCCGGGAGCCAGAATATCCCTATGATAGAAGAAAGTGGCTGGCCATTGTTTGACCGAGTCACTGGCATAAATTTTGGGATATGACCGGTCTCGTCTAACAAAAAAGCTAATGGTGCCGGTGACGTAAGGAACACTGGCAGTGATGGAATTTCTCCGGACGTGAAAATAGTACCGGAAGAGAAGCAAACTTGGCCTAATGTCGAGAACACCCTCGCAAAGCGCAGCATATGCGCTCATTTCTAGAAGAGAATTGGGAGGAAGATTGTGGAGTTGAACTCCATAGTGATCTATCACTTCGGAGAAGAACTCCGAGGGAGGAAAAGACAGACCTCGGTCCAGATGGGTGCCGAAGTGGACACGCTCGCCCTCGCGCGGGTTGGGGATGGTTTCGCCGGAGCCGCTCCGCCAGTCACCGGCGGCGAGAAGCCCCTCCTTATCCATGTTCTTGAGGCTGTCCTCGTCAAGGGCGCAGGGGATCCAGATTCCCGGAAGCTTTCTTTCTCCGTAGCTGCTTCCGCCGACGCTGCCGCTGCAGCCGCCGCCAAGCCAGATGTAGAAGATGATGAAGCCATTTTTCTCCGGTGAGAAAGTGACCTAAAAGGGGCGGCGCTAGGAGCTCTGTGGGGGGAGGGCGAGGAGGCTCTGAGCACGCAGGAGGATTGGGAGGAAAGGAAACGGCAAATACTGGTGGAAAGGAGAAGGGGAAATCCAAACCCCTTATATCCACCTAACTGCGCCAAGATTCGTGCAAATGCTACAGTATAACCGCCACGCGTCGTGGAAAAGAACTGGGAAGGACTCACGCGATGATTGCGTCTCCTCGATCTCCACGCTCGCATTGAAACGGTGCCTCGGTTCTGCGAACCGTGGACCCACCAACGGTCATGCTGATGGCACGCCTGTCAAATGACGTGACTTGATCATGCTTATGTCAGGTGGCGTGGAAACCAAGTTCCGGCTTAGTTTAAAATCGAACAGGAAAATCCGAGTAACTAATTGATAGGTCGAACTTATTTTTAAGACCCGGATCATATTTTTTGTAAAATTTCAGGAACCCTTCAAGATTCTGCAAGCCGAAGATCAAGCTAGACGATGATAAAATCTGACTTTGGATCTTGGAGGCCTCCGGGGGCTGCTGTTGGGGATATACTTTCTGGGTATCCTCATAGTTCCTCACTGACCAGGGTGGCCCACTTCGCGTTAGAGCTTTGCTTCACGGGCGGCCTAGTCGGGAGAGAAGACGGAGTCTAATCCGGCTACGGGAAGGCCCAGAAGACTTACCGACTTAGGCCCATAATGTTACTTATAGTTCAAGATGTACTCTATAACCAACTCTTAGTCGTAGCCGGATTGACCTCTCCTGTAAACCCTAGGCCGGATATATATATAAGCCGTCCTAGGGAGAGCCTTTAGGGCACACCCAATACTTTAGACCCTCAACTCGCACAGGCGATACCATTGTAACCCATATTCCGGCTCTGCCGTATTACTGGATTGCTAACAGGAGTAGGATCCGTCCAAAGCCGGCAGATTCGAACCTGGGTAAACTTGTGTACTCACCGTCCCGGAATACCGTACGTCTCACCCCCCTCTCTTCCGCACGCCTCGAGGACCCCCTCATGGCATACTTGTCATCAATCCAACGACATATGGATCCACTAGATTCATTGCATGTGTGTTCTTTTCACAAACCACATATGGATCAACCAATGGCATTGCATGTGTGTTATTTTCACAATTCACATATGGATCCACCAGTGTTCATTGCATGTGTGTTCTTTCCACAAACCACTCATGGATCCACCAGTGTTCATTGCATGTGTATTATTTTCCAGAAACCACATATGGATCCACTAGAGTCATTGCATGTGTGTTCTTTTCACAAACCACATATGGACCCACTAGAGTCATTGCATGTGTGTTCTTATACTAAAACCAGCACTAGAGTCATTGCACGTGTATTCTTTTCACAAACCACATATGGATCCACCAGTGTCATTGCATGTGTGTTCTTTCCACAAACCACATATGTTTCCACCAGTGTTCATTGCATGTGTGTTCTTTTCACAAACCACATATGGATCAACCAATGGCATTACATGTGTGTTCTTTTCACAAATCACATCTGGATCCACCAGTGTTCACTGCATGTCTGTTCTTTCGACAAACCACTTATGGATCGACCAGTGTTCATTGCATGTGTGTTCTTTTCCACAAACCACATATGGATCCACTAGAGTCATTGCATGTGAGTTATTTCCACAAACAACATATGGACCCACTAGAGTCATTGCATGTCTGTTCTTATACTAAAACCAGCACTAGAGTTATTGCATGTTTGTTCTTTTCACAAACCACATATGGATCCACCAGGTTCATTGCATGTGTGTTCTTTCCACAAACCACATATGGATCCACCAGTGTTCATTGCATATGTGTTCTTTCCACAAACCACACATGGATCCCCCTGAGTCATTGCATGTGTGTTCTTTTCACAAACCACATATGGACCCACTTAAGTCATTGCATGTGTGTTCTTTCCACAAACCACACATGGATTAACCAATGGAATTGCATGTGTGTTATTGTCATAAACCACATATGGATCAACCAGTGGTCATTGCATGTGTGTTCTTTCCACAGGACACACATGGATCCACTAGAGTCATTGCATGTGTGTTGTTTTCACAAAGCACATATGGATCCACTAGTGTTCATTACATGTGTGTTCTTTTCCACAAACCACATATGGATCAACCGATGGCATTGCATGTGTGTTCTTTTCACAAACCACATATGGACCCACTAGAGTCATTGCATGTGTGTTCCTATACTAAAACCAGCACTAGAGTCATTGCATATGTGTTCTTTTCACAAACCACATATGGATCCACCAGTGTCATTGCATGTGTGTTCTTTCCACAATACACATATGGATCCACCAGTGTTCATTGCATGTGTGTTCTTTTCACAAACCACATATGGATCAACCAATGGCATTACATGTGTGTTCTTTTCACAAATCACATATGATTCCACCAGTGTTCACTGCATGTGTGTTCTTTCCAAAAACCACTTATGGATCCACCAGTGTTCAGTGCATGTGTGCTCTTTTCCACAAACCACATATGGATCCACTAGAGTCATTGCATGTGTGTTCTTTCCACAAACAACATATGGACCCACTAGAGTCATTGCATGTGTGTTCTTGTACTGAAACCAGCACTAGAGTCATTGCATGTGTGTTCTTTTCACAAACCACATATGGATCCACCAGTGTCATTGCATGTGTGTTCTTTCCACAAACCACCTATGGATCCACCAGTGTTCATTTGCATGTGTGTTCTTTCCACAAACCACCTATGGCTCCACCAGTGTTCATTTGCATGTGTGTTCTTTCCACAAACCACACATGGATCCCCCTGAGTCATTGCAGATGATTTGTTTTAGAAACCACATATGGACCCACTAGAGTCATTGCTTGTGTGTTCTTTCCACAAACCACACATGGATTAACTAATGGCATTGCATGTGTGTTATTGTCACAAACCATATATGGATCAACCAATGTCATTGCATGTGTGTTCCTGACATGAACCACACATGGACCCACTAGAGTCATTGCATGTGTGTTCTTTCGACAAACCACATATGGATCCACTAGATTCATTGCATGTGTGTTCTTTTCACAAACTACATATGGATCAACATATGGCATTTGATGTGTGTTATTCTCACAAATCACATATGGATCCACTAGTGTTCACTGCATGTGTGTTCTTTCCACGAACCACTCATGGATCCACCAGTGTTCATTGCATGGGTGTTCTTTTCCACATGCCACATATGGATCCGCTAGAGTAATTGCATGTGTTTTTTTTTCACAAACCACATATGGACCCACTAGAGTCATTGCATGTGTGTTCTTATACTAAAACCAGCACTAGAGTCATTGCATGTGTGTTCTTTTCACAAACCACATATGGATGCACTAGTTTCATTGCATGTGTGTGTAACTACCTCGGTGAATTACGCTCTTAGTTACATGCCTGGAGGGACGAAAGTGGTTAAAATAGTACGGTGGGGCCCAGGGCCACTCACGGTAGACCTTTCGGCCGTCCTAACCACTTTCAGACAATGGGACAAGAACGAGCGGCGTAATCGGCAGGCGAAGGGATCAACTACATACACAAATGAGTATGTATGCAAGCCACATACAACAGTCCTCAGAGCCATTCCATCTAAAAGAAATAGAAATATTGCAATGCCATACGGCAAGATCCAAATGTCCTAGATAGATATAATAATTTAGGATAGCTCCTCATACATCACACATCAGAGTATCAGGAGGAAGCGGAAATCAAGATCCGAGTACGGATAAGAAGCAAATTGGCATAAGATGCCCCATAAATAAACACATCCCGCCCACAGATCACACGGATCCCCGTTCCCGGAATCTCTACACCGAACGATCGTTGCCAACATCATCTGTCTCTTCCACCTAGTATCCATTTTACGGGTACACCTGTTCATCTGAATCAAACAATATATCGTGTGAGACCCTAGGGGTACTCAGCAAGTCTTTATGCCGCTAAAGGGGACACAACCTGGGGTGACGCAATTGCAGCAAAGGATAATACCTAACAATTCTACAGATACCCGCTAACCTTCCGCCTAACCAATGATAGACGGAAGTCCGTGAAATAAGAACAATAGTTATAACAGTATAATTAACAGATCCATCCTCCTCCTCGCTTACCAATGAGGAAGCGGACGAACAACCCCCATCATCCGTTGGCAGTTTTATTAAACATTCCATGAGTATTGCACTATTTACTAGTCAAGTACTTAGTCAAATTAAAAGCGGTACTTTAGTTATACTTGTCTATGATCGAGAAACTGTGCTCCAAGTCGTCCATAACCGCGGACACGGCTTTCAGAAAGATTTACCCTGCAGGGGTGCACGAATAGCAACACACACTCGATCAACCTCGGAAAAAACAAATCAAAACCCAACGAGGCGTTCACGACAAAGCAATCACAGGATTCGGAAATATTTCAGGGGGCCACCCCATTAAGCTACCCGCAACAAAGTTGGCCGGCTCCGAGACGGACCCAAGGTTTGTGTGGACGGCGATAAACGACTGGGAACCCGAAAATGTGACTGGGCTTGTCGATACAGCGAAAACGTGTCACGATCCAAAACAGTACAGGTGCTCCACGCACAATCTTAATAAAACAGTAACATGGCATAAGTACAGGATAGTAATAAAGCCCCAAACTAATTGTGGCCCCAAGAAATAAGAATGAATCAAGCTCTGGCTCAGGGGGGTCCATAAGGCCTCCCGGATGTGGATAGTGCGAATAGTCAAGGAACAGGAATCAAGTACTCGGGGTCCTACGGGACACAAGTGAGCATGAAAAACCAAATAGCCGATATTGCTCACCGGTGCCTCTTTCATTAGTTATCCCATTACTACTCAGGTTATGTTGTTTAGGTACCTCATTATCCATCAGACACTCACATACCCTACACATGCCTTTCTACGACTCGCATGGCTCAAACAACTCCTGTAGTAATGGCTCTTGGGATGGAGGAACAGCTTCGGTGGGGTTTAAAAGTAAAGGCTATGCAGTACTTGGGATTCAATTTAATGCAATCGCGACTCCATGATGCAAGAATAAGATAGAGGCAATAGAGATGGTTCTGGGTAGTACTCCTGTGATTCCTTGTAATTCTCCTGGTGGGCGTCTATTCGAAGAAGAACCAAACAAACAAGGGCCAACATAAATAAAGTGCACAAGCATAGGAAATAAAATGCGACAAGCAAACAAGCATGCCATGATGAATGATGCACAATTTACATGGCATTAAAGTAGCGTGGTAAAGGTGAGGTGTGGATACAAGAAATAAAGCATTTTGTCATTTATTTAACCAAGTTTTATTGTCATTAACAGTTCAGATTTTTAATGGTGACATGATGCATGCTTCAATTCAGAACAAGGACTGCATAGATAAAACGGGCTCGTCGCGCTGATCGATTTAGACATATTATGTGCCCAGTTTGGAGTTATAGAATTAAAGTTATTAATTAATTAAGAAAAGGGCATTTTATTGTAATTTTAATCATCTCAAAATTTTAAAGTGCTCAAACAATACTTTGAATGTCATATTTAAATTCCTCACATTTTTCTGATTCCAAAACATATATTATTTGTATTATTTTGATTTGTATTTTAAAAATTATTCAAATCTGATTGGAATTTGAATTTAAATCAATTTGGAAAAGGTTTAATTAAAAACAGACACAGGAGAATACTTTTCTTACTCAGCCCGTCCCAGCAATAGTCACTGACGGGTGGGACCAAGCGGACTAGGGCCACGCGCGCGCAGAAAACCTTTTTCTACCGCGGCTCTGGCTAGCCCACGCGGTTGACAAGTGGGCCCCGCGGCTACGGCACACGTGCCAGGGTTGGGGGACTGCAGCGACTGACAGGTGGGGCTAGAGGTGGAGTGCGGGTTACGGCCAGAGAAATCTGGGGGGTTTTCGGCAAGATTGCAAGAGCGGCTGACCAGTGGGCCACGAGGTACCGCGGGTTGAGAGCTAAAATAAAAAGAGGGGGCTTTTGTAAAACTACCACAGGCCCTGGTACTGTTCTTCTTCTCCTCGGACTGACGGTTAAACGGCGTGCGGCGCGGGGCGGGGAATCGATCCCGGGTCGCGGGCGAGCGCGCTGAGCGGCGGGACCAGTGCGGTAGGCGAGGGGAGCTGTTAGGAAGGGGTTTGGGGCCTAGGTAAGGCTCGCTGCGGTGCGGGACACTTGCAGACTCCGACGAGCTCTGGCGCACGGAGGGCGTTTGGCGAAACGAGCGGCGACGCTAGACGGTGATGGCGAGGCGGAGCATGTCAGGAAGAGAGAGGGGCTCACCGCGGGTTGGCTGGTTTGGTCGGATCGGGCGGGGAGGCACCGGAGCGGCGAGGACGCTGGCGCACTGGCGGCTAGGGTTTGGCGTCGGGTGGCGGCGGTACCGGCGCTCCTGGGGCTTCTCTTCCTCGTCGACGCGTGCAGGGAGCGGCAGGGAGGTTCCCTTGGTCTCCCAGGCCACCTCCACGACGTGCACGCCGGCTGGAACGAAGAGGGACAGGGGGTTCTGGCGGTGACCGGCGGCAGGTGCTGGCAACGGTGGGGAGAAAGGGAGGAGAGGAAGGCAGCCTCAGGTGGATCTGGGCGAGCCAGGAGGCGTGTGGGAGGAGGAAAAAGGAGGGAGAGGGAGGAGGGGCAGCCGTGGCAGGGGGTAGATAAAGGTGGCCTCGGGTGCCACCTTTTGCTTCTCCCTCACGTGGTCGAGCTGGGGCTCGACCTGGGGGCTGCAGGTGGGGCTTGGCCGGGAGAGAGGGACAAGCAGGGAAGGGCTCGGGTGGAGGGGGCCCTCGTGTCAGGAAGAGAGAAGAGAGGGAGAGAGAGAGGGTAGGTCGGGCTAGGGTAAATGGGGCTCGGGTTAGGGCTTAGCTAGGGTTAGGGTGTGGGTAGCTGAGGTCTGGGCCAGGGAGAGGGTGGCCAGGTGGGACCAGCAGCTAGGGAAAGAGGGAGAGAGAAAGAGAGGTAAGGTAGAGTTAGGGTTTAGTGTAAATTAGGTTTAAAAGAAGTTAGAGAGAAAAAATAGCTAGGTTAAGCTTGGTTAGGGTTTTAGATTTTTGGATTTGTTTAAGAGACCAAACCAAGAGGAAGGGGAGCTTGATCTAGCATAAACTAAGGTGGAGAAGAAAACAAGAAGAAGAGAAAGAAAATGAGAGAGAGAGAATAAGCCTCATTTGATCATGCATGAAGAAATAGAAATAAAAGAAAATGATGTGGATAGGAATATGGGGATCGTGGAATGGATGGAGATGGACCACATAGAAAAATATCCACTAAAGCAAAGTAAAAACCAAGGAGAGCAAAGGTGGTGAAGAAGGTTGCATGGCCCATGCAAAATTATAAATGCCATGATTTATTTTGTGAGAACAAACTAATGATATGGCATTATACTTATGCATTCCCAAGAAGTGGAAACAAGGCCAAGCAAGAGAATTTAAAGAACTAGATCCACCCTATTTCCCATGAGCTAGATAAAACCAAAATAAAGACAAACAAGCTGATGCACTAGTAGGATGGTGGAATTATAAAGTGGTGGAAAAGAAAGGTGATGGAATTGAAATAAAAGATATGCCCCCAACTCAACTTGGGCATTTGAACAATATATCAATAACCAAATACAATATCAAGAGGCAAATACAATTAATAATGCATATGAGAGAAAAACCAAAAGAAAGAGGGTTTTATATGATGCTCAAATGCAAGGTGGCATGATGACATGAGCATGATATAATTATGATGCAACAATTATATATAGGAAGTAGCCATTATCTTACTAGACCAAGTAGCATTACAATTGTTAGACAATTGGGATGCTACAACTGTCCCCCACTAAACAGGAATCTCGCCCCGAGATTCTAGGAAGAAGAAGACTCAAAGAGGGTAGGATACTTGGCACGGAGCTCATCTTCACGTTCCTAGGTGGCTTCATCAACGGAATGGTGCGACCACTGCACCTTGCAGAACTTGATGGACTTGTTGCGAGTCCTTCTTTCTACGACTTCCAGAATTTTTGTGGGGTGTTCTTGATAAGAAAGGTCTTCTTGTAGATTAATGAGTTCATGGTCCACGGTCCTGCCGGGATCCTTGAAGCACTTCTTGAGTTGAGAGATGTGGAAAACATCATGGACTTTGAGTTGTTCAGGGAGCTCAAGAGCATAAGCGACTTCTCCTCTTCTTC